>OX451215.1:63603900-63723341 GCA_949628195.1 Phasia obesa | reverse complement strand
ATTTCAACCGTCTCTCTGTTACGGTTCAAAAGTATTGCAATATACATCAAATTACATCAACTATTGGGACACCCTTTAACTTCTAATTATAAATATTTAATTTCTGATTATAAAAATTTGACATTCTGTCCAATTTTCAAGTGATTGTCTACAATAGTTCAAATAGTTCATATATTTAAATTGACGTCACATATGGGGACACCCTTTAATTTTTAAGTTTATTTTTTTATTAATTTCTGTTATTGGCAGCTATAGTGATATGCAGTTTTTTAAAATTTTAAAAGGGTTCTCTTTAGGGTTCATAATACACGTAAAAAACACGTATGTTGTATGGGGACACCCTTTAATTTTCAAAATTCTGAACTTCTTTTAAAATGGGACCAATCTGTATGCATTTACTTTCTAATAAAGAAAAAAGTTTTAAAATCGGTTCAGAAATGACTGAGTTATGCGGGCACAAACATAAAAAAAGCAACATTCAGACGAATAGATAACCTCCTTCTTTTTTTGAAGTCGGTTAAAAATACGAAAACAATAATATTATGTAGAAAATTACCAATTATCATACCATAAACATTCAGTAAGATTATTACGAACTGAAACATTTTTTACCATCATGTTTAAAAAACTGTCTGGAGTACAAAGATTCAATTAGTAAGAGAAGAGGAGGCAACGACTGGAGTGATTCTTAAGAAGGTCCTAAAGCTCACTTCCTATTTTGCTCCTTCTTGTTCTTCGACTGTCACCAGTGAACGTGAGTACACTTAATGAAGTTGAAATACTAGTAATACCAGATTCAGATTCTAATGACGAAGGTATTAATGAGAATGAATCTGACAAAACGATATTAAATTCTTCTCCTAGAAATGTTGGCTTGATATATTCGGATCCATCCTCTGGGCTAGAAATCAATAATAAAACCGAAAAGAATGAGTTAATTTTTAAAGGGCCCTTGCCATTAAAGGCTGATAACTATTATCCAAAAATTACCCAAAAAAGATACTTTTGTAATCAACATCAGCTTCGTTGTGCAGAAAATGGGGAAAAAATAAAACATTAATATTTACCATTCCAGATTTAATTGAAACTTCTTTTTATTTACATTCCTTGACTTCCTGATTCGAATTATAATTAAAAAAATTCTATTTCTTATATTTTTTATTTTTACTACATTATATGTCACCCTTTTTTAACTGTAAGTATAAAATAAAAAAAATAAATTATATGAGAAATATAAGCTTATTTAGACCAATTAAATGTGAAGGGGGCAGATGACAATCTCGCCCCGGGCGCCTACTAACCTCGGGGCTGCCCTGCCCACAGGTAATCATTTTCAGGTATAAGGCTTTTTTATCCGTAATATACAGACTAGTTAGTGTCTACTAAGAAGCCTTAAAAACATTAAATTAAAAAAAAAACGTTTTGGGTGTCCTCATAAAAAGCGTGATTATGACGTACATTGTTTTCCTTTTATTTGTTTTTTGTAAACATAAGCTTACAGATTGATTTCTTTTAAATATAAGTATATTTTAGATTCGATGCCCGTCTGCCCCTCTGTCTATATCGAAGTTGGTTTTTTCTTCTAAGATTTATTTAGCTGCAAAGAAACTTTGATCAAAAAAGGAAGGGAACAGATGCTATCTTGTCTTCTTTTACTGCTGCTCATTTTATTATCTTAATTTTTATTTTCTTCATCTGTCTGATAGCATAACAAAATAATATAGAAAAATAAGGTATTCCTTATCTGAATGAATTTTTAAACTTTAGGGAAATTTTTGCTTTATGCTGCATGGATCAATCACGATCCCCTATATGGATTCTTTTTAAGCAAATTAATAATATAGCTGTACATACGTTAACTAATACTCAGTGCTTTTTTCGGCTGCCAACAAAATTCTAATAAGACCACAATAAAAGTCGAAAAGTGTTTAAAGAGGCAATAAATAATATACTTGTCTTTCAGCGCAATGCAATTATTTGGAGTTATGCATATTCATTTACTGTTGAAATTATTATATCCTTTACAGCTGTTAAAATAGACACTTGCAGTTTTTTATTGCAGTGCCAATGATAGAAGGAAGAAATCTTTTTTATTCATTTCATTTTTCATTCTTTAGCTTAGCTTTAAAACAGCAACCTTAAAATGCATATATATTTTATAGCAAACTGAATATAACTGGCAATAAAAAAATAAATAAAAAGAAAATTTTTTCCTCAAGTAAAACGTATCTATACATATAATAAAACAGTAACTCGTTTCCTGTTTGTCTGTCTTTCTGTCTCTGTTTGTCTAAGTTCGCATCACATAAAAACTAAAGATTTTGTGAGGAGGTACCTTATTATCCAGATTCAAATATAGGATACTTTTTTTTCCTAGAGAAAATGGAGAAAAGACAGTGAAAGTAAGGATTTTTTAAACCATTTAAATGTACTGCATACTTTAAGGCATTTTTAAACACAGTTGCGCAACATATGGCGCTAATTTTTTTTAAATAATGATAAAATATGATTTGAAACTGGGATATTTTAAACACGGTTGCGCAACAGATGGCGGTGGTTTAAAATAATGATATGAATTATATACTGTCAAATACCCAACTGAATAAATCTGTAATTTTACTTCGAGGGATACATTGTTACTAAGATAATTGAAACACCTTTTATAGAGCTTTACAATAATGTTTAGAATTTTCTATAAATTTTAGAATTTTATCCAGGGATGGGTAGCTTTATATAAAGAAAGGAGGTGTACGTGAAGCACTATAAAACTAAGGCCCCTTATTAAAACTAACCACTTTTAACTATCACGTACTATAAGGAAAAGTTATAGCAATGAGCATTATCCTCATTAATATAACGAAAAACTACTTATCGCTCCAACAAAATCATAACTTTAGCTAAAGGCAAGTTATAATAATGGGCCTTAGGCCTAGAAGTTAGGATTTTATCAGGGAGATAAGTGGATTTTCGTTATTATAAGTATACTTAAAGCTAGAAGTGACTAATAAACTAAAGGGAAGAACAACTTTTAACATCAGATATAAGAGTTTGCAATTGCCATGTTTTGTCATCTATAAAGTTGCCGTATTTTCTAATCTATGAAGAAAAATAAATTCATGTTAATTTAATTTGGCATTGAAAAATAAAAATGGAAAACAGATCTCGTTTATTGTATATTCAATATTTTCGTTTGTTTATTGCACCGATAACTAATTTGTGGTTTGTTGAAAGTAAACTAATAAATTAAAGGTATGATGTTGCCACTACGTTTATTTTATTTTTAACCGACTTCAAAAAAAGAAGGAGGTTATCTATTCGTCCGAATGTCGCTTTTTTTATGTTTGTGCCCGCAGAACTCAGTCATTTCTGCACCGATGTTAAAACTTTTTTCTTTATTAGAAAGGAAATGCTTACAGATTGGTCCCATTTTAAAAGAAGTTCAGAATTTTGAAAATTAAAGAGTCTCCCCATACAACATACGTGTTTTTTACGTGTATTATGAACCGTAAAGGGCACCCTTTTTAAATTTTAAAAAACTGCTTATTGCTATAGCTGCCAATAACAGAAATTAGTAAAAAACTAAACTTAAAAATTAAAGGTGTCCCCATATGTGACGTCAATTTAAATATATGAACCATTTGAACCATTGTAGACAATCACTTGAAAATTGGACAGAATGTCCAATATTTATAATCAGAAATTAAATATTTATTATTAGAAATTAAAGGGTGTCCCAATAGTTGATGTAATTTGATGAATATTGCAAAACTTTTGAACCGAGACAGAGAGACGGTTGAAATTTACAAAGAACCTGTATATCTAAGTCCTTTATAACATCAAGTATATAATTTAAATTTGGAAACTAAAGGGTGTCCCCTTGATTGATAAAATTTTACTTATCTAGCCCTATCTTTTGAACCGTTATAGACAAACACTTGGAAATTAGACAGAATCTCCACTACTATAATAACATTTATAAATATTTAAAATGTTAAAGGGTGTCTTAATAATTGATGTAAATTGATGCATATGACCAAACTTTTGAACCGTTTTAGACAGACATTTGAAATTGATAAAGAATCTGTCCTTTAAAATAAGTGTTTAATTTAAAATTTTACATTAAAGGGTGTCCCCTAGGTGACATTTGAATGTAAAAAACGTATATTACTATGTCCGTTAGCGCAACAAGTATAAAAGTATTTGATTTGAGTACTATTTCTTACAGATTACTTTCTTTTAAATTTTTAGTTAAGAATTGATGCACATATATTTGTTTTGTAGTCGGTTTTTTTTTTGCAAGAATTATGTCAAAAGTAGTCGGTGTTTCTTCTTGTACTACCATATTTTCAAAAATATTAATTTTATTTTACAATGAAGTTGTAATAATGAAAAATAGTTATTGTTCACTTTATCGCTCACTTGAGCAAAAGTGAAATTTAACTAAAACGTACTTTAAAGGCAAGTTATAATAATAGGCCTAAGAGTGTTAAAATTTGTTGTGGATTACTTTCAAAGCAAAATCGAGCAAAATATTGTGAGGAGGCACCCAACGTGCGTGGACACAGCTAGTTAGCATATAAAGTTTAAAATCATAAAATAATGTCGAATGAAAAGAATTGTGTGTGTATGTGTGGTTTTGGCAGATGGTGGTTAAAAGCAGTTAAAATACTCGAAAGAAAATCTTTTATTATAAACGAGATTTACTATCTTAAAAATAGTTTTTTTTACTCTTCTATTTATGCTGCTGATGCGTAAGACAAGTTCACTACGTCTTTTCATTAAACTATTGATTTTTATAGTGTTAGTTATTTGGTATTCTTATTTTCTTTATTTGCTGCTTCAAATTAAACAAAAACAAAAACATTACCTAGTTTTTAATATCCATTAGTTTATTGCCTTTTTATTACATGTGTTTTTTATTGCACTAAGATAAAGAACTAAGATAAAAAACTAATTTAAATTGCAAGTATTCTTAAGAAAATAACAAGGCTATTAAAAATCGAATAGAAAAACTAAATTTGAAATTTAATAGGCTGTTTGTAAAATAGCTTTTTTATGTCAATAAAGCAAATAATAGCAATATATTTTTAAAGTTAATTATTCTAATACTTAAACTTTATTTGTTCGAAGTATTCTCTCCAAGTTGAAATTATTTTTTTACAAGAATTTTTTTTAATAAAAATGGGAAAAATATATTTTAGAAACTAGGGGAATGTTATGGACTTTCTGAATCGGAAAATGCTTGGGTAAAAAACCAAATATATAAAATGTAGCTTTCATTGCTTATCATAGGTTAGATGGTGCAACAACCACAAACTTGAGATGGTAAATATTATAAAAAAAAAAACATAAACTAAATGGGAAGCTTCGGGGAGAACATGGTCATGGCAACCACACTATGTTCTCTGTAACAATACATGTTTGCTGTGAATAAGTTATAGTTATTTTAAACAATACTTTGGTCACGATAAACAAGTTTTTGTTAACAGTTCAAGTTTTTGTTAATCATTCAATGGTTAAACGCACCAAAAAAGCAACATGGTTGAATTGAACCATAGTAAAATACAAACCACAACCAAAATTTTTTTAATATTTAAAAATAAAACTATATTTATGACTATAATATATTATTATTAAACATAGTATGTTCACTATGACTAAAAATAAACAAATAATGTTTGGGTTTAAAAATACATATTTTGGTTTTGGCCTTTTTGCAGTTCAGAAATATGTGTGTAAGCTATCGGTTTATCTAAATATTAAATTCACATTTGTTGTCAACAAATATATTTGTTTTTTATTATAAATGATAGTTTTAAACTAGAAATATCAAACATAAAAATTTAATATTGTTTGGCATTTCATAATGGAAAGACTTACGCCTGAATTGCTTCGCTCTATGGGCTCTTGAAATGTTCCAAGAAGATCCGACGATTTCGAGGCAAATTTTGTTTAGCGATGAGGCCCATTTCTGGCTCAATGGGTATGTAAACAAACAAAATTGCCACATTTGGGAGGAAAAGCAACCTGAAGAGATTCATGAGCTTCCACTTCATCAAAAAAAAAGAATGGTTTGGTGTCGTTTGTAGGCCGGTGAAATCATCGGTCCATATTTCTTTAAAAATGATGCCGATGCGAACGTCAATGGCGACTGTTGTCGTGCCATGATAACCAACTATTTACTGCCTGAAATTGAAGCTCGTGATCACCTCGGTATTTGGTTTCAGCAAGACGTCGCCACTTCCCACAAATCGCATCAATCAATGGATTTATTGAGGGAACATTTCGGTGAGCACATAATTTCAGGTTTTGGGCCGATCGTGTGATATCATACCGTTAGACTTTTGCCGGTGGGGATACGAAGAGTCCAAAGTTTATGCGGACAAACCCGCTTTGATTCAGGCCTTGCAGGAAAACATCACGCATGTCATTCGTCAATTACCAGTCGAAATGCTTGAACGAGTCATCGAAAATTGGACTCAACGGATGGACCCTCTGGGACGTACCAACAGCCAACAATTGATAGATATAATCTTCAGAAAATAAATGCCAAAGAATGTTCTTTCAAATGATAATAATTAAATTTTATATTTCAATGACAACAATATTATTATTATGGTTTGAATATAACAATATAATTCAACCATAACATGTTGCTCTTAGATTATGGTTACCTTAAACATGTTCTTTCTTTGCGTGCTGGCATTAACTTGATTGGATTTGTTCCGCCAGTAAATTAAATACTGTTGCCATGGAATGACAATATTAATCAATTAGTTTGTAATTAATATTCTTTTAGAATTAAACGAACTTAAGCCTGACTTAAAAAATCAATTTGCATGATAAGAAAAATGTTCAACATTCTCTTTTTACTTCGGTTTTTACGGAAATCGAAAATATCATTAGGAGTAGATCTAATGCGCTATGCATTTTTAAAATGAGACAAGGTCAATCTCTATCAATTTTAAATTTCTATCTTATATTTTCGTTACTATTTATTAATAATAACACATACTTTTTCCAAAATAAGTATAAACTATTAAGAAAACCTTTTAAAAAAGTCGTCTTAACTGATTTAATTTAATGGTATGCAAATAAATAATTTGAAACTTAAGTTACCCTGGCAATAAACAACCTACAAAATTCAACAATATTTATAAAAAACTCTTAAGGAAAACAAACGATACAGAAACCAAACGATGTGGCAATAATCTCGTACAACCTAATTGTCATAAATGCATCTAACAATGTGTTTTAATGTTAGTAAACTTCCTAGAACTCATCAAAATCTCCATAGATTAAGCAATATTTTTGTGGTCGTCTGTCTACATCTATGGCCATGATAAACTACATACATTTGCATTAGTAAGTATGTTTGTGTTTGTATGTGTTGGATGTAAGTATGTATGTATGTTAGCCATTTAACTAGCGCATAGCAGGATCTTTCGTTAAATTCTCTGTAGTTGTAGTAATTGTGGCATAAAAACCACAGCGCCCTGTCAGACATTCACTCAGTCAGGCCTTACGGCAAATGCCTGTTGTCGCAATAAGGATGTAGTAGTTGCTGGTTGTGGCCGTTTTTCATTTGTATTCTTGGTGTAGTTTGTTTTGGTTGTCATTTTGTAAGATTTGTGTAGAAAAAGTGCTTAAGCGAGAAAATGATAAACTACCTTAAGCCTTGTAATAAGCCTCATTAATCTTCTTCACTAGTTGCGTTCGTATTTCTATTACTACTGCTGTTAGCAGCTAGCTACTCTTGCCTCTTAAGAAATGAAAAAGAGAAACAGAAACAGCAACATAAATTTTCACAATTTATAAGGCTTGAAACCCTATATTTGTTTTGCAACTATTTTTGTTTTGTGTTTAAGTCTGTTGGCTGAGTTTAGTTTACTGAACTTAATTAAAGTTTTAATTTTCCAAATGCATTTATTGTCTGTTTAGAAGATGTTTAATTTAGTGTTGTTTCACTTTGCTGCTAAGAAAACAATAACATACATAGCTTTACGACCTCGAAGTAGATGGGATGAAATAATTAACCCTGTTAGAAAATTCAAGGGACAGAACAAAAATGTGTTTAGCAAATAAGACAGGACTGTGCACGCAAAGAAAAAACATGGTTGAGGTAACCATAATCTAAGATCAACATAGTATGGTTAAATTTTATGGTTGTAGTTAAACCATATTATTTTTAATATAAACATACATATGGTTAAATTAAATGATTACAATATGGTATTAAATTGATTGGATTTGTTCCGCCAGTAAATGAGATACTGTTGTCATACCTGTCGGTGCAGATCGTCTTCACTGGCTGTTGGTACCAATTTGGCGAGCGCTTTCGATGTAAGGACATCATTATTAAGTCGCGTTGCAAATAGTACTGTAGTCCAGGATTATAATATGGTTACAAACTATGAAATGTCATATATCCCATATGCCAGCTTTTAACATTTTAAAGTATAAAATTATTTATTTTTTTTTTATTAATGATTTTATATAAAGTACGGCTGATTTATTAATCCACCTTATTCTGTTTTTACACGGTAGATTGGTTCCGGAAAAATCCATGTAAAAGAAAACCGTGTAAAAAAAGACATAGATCATATACAAAAATAGGTGATTGGTTACTTATCTCTAAAACCTATTAAAATTAGTGAAAAACGAGAATTTTTTAAGAACAAGAAATCATGTTTATTTTTACACATATATGCATGTACATACGAGTATAATGTGTAATTGCATCGTTTATTTGCATCTTTAGTATATCATGAAGACTTTACAGATAGTTTCGTTCCAGATATCAACGATTGCCTAATTGAATTTTATTTTTTTTATAGTTCTTACTGTGACTTCGTTTAAGCCGCACATTTTGCCAAAAAATGTTGAGCCTTCTCCATTTCGAAGGCGATCTAAAATTTCAATTTTGTTTTCTAAAGAAATGGCTTTACGTTGTAGTTTTTTATTTGTAGTTTTCGACATCTTCTTTTAGAGATGCATTGATAGTTCACAAATTATTAACACATTTCAATTGCTCTAACAAGTAAAAATGCTTGTATGCACAGAAAGGGAATTCTAATTTTTGATATGAAAATATTTCGCAAAAATATTTTACAAATAAACTCTAACCTCAAAAGATTTTGAATCGTGCTAAATGGAATAAAATCGTGTAAAAAATATTTTTTTTATTTTCAAGTCGTGTTATACAAAAACCTTGTAAAAAAAAACCCGTGTAAAAACAGAATTTGGTGTATGTACATATTTTAGCAGACAATAATTAGTTGATAATAACGTTGATTTAGCATTTTTCTTCTTCCAAACCGTGTGTCAAGAACATAAGGGCGGAAATGCTTTGGCCATTGATTTCACGGCATTCGCACATTGCTCATACCATCGCAGTTCCAGTAAAGGACTATAAATTCTTAAAATTGCTCAAGATTTCTTTTATTTCTTTGTTCTTGAAGACATGAATTTGATCAGTGGATAGCTTTTCCAATTCTGCCAACTACTTTTTCATGTAGACTTTTAGGTAAAGTGAAGCCTTTCTTGTCTTCGAAAGCATAGCAATTTTATAAACGGTAATTAAGAACAACATAAACGCCGGTCTCAACGCTTGAGACTGTATCCACGTAAGTTTCTTCAGCTGAGGGATTGAAATCTTCAATTTTAATGTCCCCACGCAAATTACATCATCTACCAATATCGTTTTGTAAATATTTGCGAAATTTTCAGTAATTATTTTCTTGTAGATTTAAATGACATCGATGTTTTGTTACTTCTTGTGGTATAAAATATTAAAAATAAATTTCACTCTGACACCGAGAGGACACAAAATGCGCGAATCCAGAAAAGATATTTGCCACGCGCCCATTTCAACAACGAAGACGAAAAATTTAAAAACTTTTATTATTATTTTTTTTTTTTTGTTTTAAACAAACCAATAAACTCCTGTTACCAAACAAATAATATTTGTTTTTAACAATTTTTTGGATACCTACGAAAGCAGCAACAATTAAATAATTAAAACCAACCATGTTGAATTTTTTTTGTACGTAGTAACCATTCAATGATGCAATTTTAACCAAAACTTATTTATCGTGACCACATCGTGACCACAGTAATGTTACAAACAACTAAAATTTGTTCATCGCAACCATATATTGTTACAGAGAACATAATGTGGTTCCTCTGACTATACCATAATCATGGTTTTTCCTTGCCTGTGGTGGGCACCCTACGACATAATCAACATATTTATATACAGAAAAAACTTTAGTCCTCATGACAGGGCTGATATAGCTGATCAAATATTTCATTGAATTTAAGTTAAAATGGCTGCTTGATGGTTTTTCTTATAGATGCCTTAACTAATATTTAAATGAGGCAGCTACCTTCTTTATATTTTGGTGTTATCTGCTTTCATAATCATCTCCTTTAGACACTGTTGAATAATAACTTAATTTTAATTAATTTTCTATTGTGCTTCTCTATTGTCACTTATTATGTTGTGGTTATTTGTGATAACACCTTTATTGACATACTATACACATATTTTCATGTACATACAATCATTTGAATTTGTTTGTTTAAATTATAAATTTTATGGCAAGACATTTAATTTAAATAATATTAGACAGCCACACGTTTATGGAAAAAAACACAGAATAGATATTCCAACTATACTAAAATACTTTGATTTAGAATCAAGAATTTAGCCGAAAAAATGCAAATTAAACTGAAGCTTGACATGAGTAATAAAGTGTTAAGTTTGGACTTCATAATCCTGAAACGGAAAATATTAATTTCTTATTTACAATCCGATTTTACCTAAAAAACGTAACCCTATTGTTTTCGCTACAATGTTTGTCTGTCTGTCAGGGCCTCTGGAACCGTAATAGGTAGACTCTTCACTTCACAGAAGGTGTACTACAGTGGCCGCTATAGCAAGAAATTCTAAAACTTATAGGGTATCCCGAAAGAGACGTGTTATTTACGTATCTGTTTTTATTTCTTTAACTGTAGGAGGCATACACTTGAAATTTACAAACAGTAATTAATTTTTTTCTATATAAACAAATGTAAAAAATTTAACCTAAAAATTATAGTGTGTTCCGATAGCAAAGTGATTTTTATGAATATGTTTGTTTGGAACCATAATAGGTAGACTCAGATGGTGTATTACTTTGGCCGCTATATATATATATATAAATACTAAAACTTATAGGGTGTTCCAAATGTGATATATTACTTCCGTCTATGTCATTATTTCTTGACCTATAGGAGGCAACCACTTATTACATTCTTTGCACACAGTAAATAAAACTATGTTCGCTATATAAACAAGCACAAAAAAACCTAAAAATTAAAAGGTGTTCCAATACTGACATATTTGGCGTAAGTTTTGAACCATAATAGTTAGACTCTTAAAATTTCACAGATGGTGCATTACAAAGGACTCTATAACAAATAGTAAAAATCAGGGTGACCTGATTTTCATTTGTATGGCCTAATTTTTAAACTATAATAGGTAGACTTTTGAAATTTTCACAGCAGGTGTAGTATGAATTAAAGGGAATTCCTACAGTGCATAATTTGCAGGTATACGGCCTTATTTTTTGAACTGTTATAGGTAGACTCTTAAAATTTTATACAGAAGATGTGTTTCCACGGCCGCTAGGACAATTACTAAAAATAAAAGGGTGTTCCGACAGTGACATATTTTTCACTTATATTGCTTTTTTTTTTAATCGCACTTGGTAGGCTCCTGATATTTTCATAGAAAGTGTATTACCATAGCCGCTATAGCAACAATTACAAAAAATTAAAGGGTCTTCCGATAGTGATGAACGAATATGCCTGTAATTGTTTAAAAGTGAATTTTATACAGAGCGTGTAAGTTAGAAATAAAAATTAAAGGGTTTTGAAAAAGTAACAAATATTTACGTATGTATGTAACCGAAACGTGTAGACACACACAAGAACAATTAAATATCCCAAAAATTAAAGGGGGTTTCGATAATGGTACGATATTACTTATATTTGAACAGTGATAGGCTTACACTACACATATTATATTTTACAATATCTACAACAGGTAACAACAAGTAATGAAAATAAATTTAATAAAATTAAAAGGATGCTCCCTATATGTCGCGAATTTGAGTAATTAGGTTGCCCCATAAGATTAATAACTTTTCATCTCTGTGACCGGTTGTTGGTGAGGACCCCTTCAGGTGATTGTGGTTAAGATGGATGGATGCAGGTATGGTTCATTGTTGATCAAAGTGTGCTCAGCAGAAAGAAGTTGGATGGACTCCATAAAACCCGCAAACAAGAGGTTAAAATTACTCATTGTGACTACTTTACAGTATGTCTAGTGCGACATGGATGCCACTACACATGATGGTACGTTGTCGTAAAGTGTGCTGTACTATACAATGGGGGCGCTAGTCTACGCTTTTATTTCACTCAGTGGTAAGACCAACGTTGGATAAGAACCAACACGACGAGGTGCCGACTTCAATCTTGATCGCATCTGCATTGTTCTAAGAAACTTAATTTAAAAGTATGGCCTGAAAATACAATAACTAGCAACTCTAATGCAACCAAAAGTAAATAGATAAGAAAAAATTTCAACAAATTATTAGTTCTTTGTTACATCTAGCAGTGTTTAGTGGAGCAGATATATTCTGCAGACTTAACACGTTATAGCAATTTATTGAAGACCCAACCAAAGAACATTGCAATGCAGCTTTGGCTCTTAGTTTATCTTGTAGATTAAATTAGGAATTTACATCTTGGGAATCACGTAGAAACTGAATGTGTTGCATAAAGGGAAACTGTGCAAATGCATCTAAAATATTCATGAGAAGAACAATTATGAATGACTCAAAGTACTCAACATATGTCTAATTCCGGAAGTCATCATTCTAGAACTAAAAACATTCGTAATTGTTTTCAATATGATTGATGACGTTTTAATAAAACCAGTTCCAAAAATTAAACAACAGTTCTGTAAATCCACTTTAATATTTTCTACTTTAATATTTTTTTTATAATTATATGCTGCATAATGCATTGAAATTTTTGTTTTTGGAAATAATTGATTTTTATAATTCAAACAATGAACATTAATTGTTTTTTTTTATATTCTTAAGACTATCTTTTATTTTGAATTTCATCTTCTGTCGTTCAAAAATTTCAAGTTTGGTTTTATACAATATCTTTTGTTTTTGTCATCTGCTGTTGTTCTTAGGTCTCTATTAAAAACACATAATTTGCATAATTTTAATCTGTTTTTTTATTTTTTTGCTTTCGTTTAATTTTATGCGCCAGATTCTAAAAGTTTTCGAATTAAACAATATAATCAAAGTAGCACAAATAACCGTAATAGAAAGAAATTTAGCGGTTGTTGTTTGAAATGTAGGCCACAAGTTTAGGCACATTATAAGTCGTTTAATTAACACAACTTTATTTTTGCTACGTTAACTAAAAATACCATGTCAAAAATATGACAGGCATTTAAAACAATTAAATAATTATTGTTTGTTTGAAGTAGAAGGATAAGATTATGTTTGTTTTGAAATTCTATAATTGGTTGCTTTAATATTCGATCAAAACTGTAAGAAATTTACATGCAAAATAAATCAATTCGAGAAGTTAGATTGTAAACCTATATGATTATTAGATAAAAAAAATTCACTACCGTTCTCTTCCAGAGTATGCATGAAACAATTTTGCATAAAGATCTTAGTATAGAGGCCACCTATATTTATTAAATTTAATGTTGGGGTAGGGCTGGTCATACAATGTATGACCAAATTTTTCTTTTATTCGCATTTGCTATAGGTAGTGTTTGAAATAGATGAAAAAAATTACTAGTACCCAAGTAAGTTTTATTTATAAAGGGTGGTTAAATTTTAAGGGCCGATGTTGATTTTGAATAAAACACAAATTACTTAGGAAATTATTGTCATTTCTTTTTATTTTGATAATATTGGTATAGTTCAATTATGTATGGAACAAAATATCGGCCAAATGGCCGCCGAGACCTCGGCGAAACACCTCCATCCGATACTCGAAATTTTCCATGGCGCTGAGGCATAATTGAGGTTCTATGCCGTTAATGTGCCGAATTATCTCAACCATTAGCTCTTGAATTGTTGCGGCCTTATCGACCTACACCTTTTTTTCAAATAACCCCAAAGAAAGAAATGCAACGGTGTCAAATCACATGATCTTGGCGGCCAATTGACAGCGCCACAACGTGAGGAAACACAGCAATTGAATTTGTCGGGCAAAAGAGCCATTGTTTCGTTAGATGTGTGGCAAGTGGCACCGTACTGTTAAAACCACATGTCGTTCATATCCATATCTTCCGATTCGGAGCATAAAAAGTTCGTTACCATCTCACAAAAGCGAACATCATTCACAGTAACAGCCTGATTGGCCTTATTTCGGAAAAAAATACGGCCCGATGATGCCGCCAGCTCATAAACCGCACCAAACAGTCACTCTTTGGTTTTTCGACAATGACTCTTGGATTGTCATTAGCCCAAATGCGGCAATTCTGCCGCATTGTCTCATCACTGAAGATGATTTTTTTCGAAAATTTATCAATTCAGCATGAATAACTTTAACGCCTTGCTCGATTGTGTATCTTTCCATGGTTCAAATTGAGTTAGTCTGAAATTTAGAAATGTTAAATTAAATGCAGAAAAAGACTTGACGTTTATGTGTGGTTCACACTTAACCTTAAAATTTAACCACCCGAAAGCAAAAAAAACCCTTACCACCTTTTTAGGGAAAATCCTGAAAAACCATTAGTTTTTGCATTTTCCCAATTCAGAGGCCTATAGCTGTATCGAGAGTGCATCCGATGTATTAAAATAAGAATGCGATCATATATCCCACCACATAAAAAATACTAATTTAAGGTCGATCAAAATTTAAAAAAAAACATTTTTTCTAAGGTAATGTTCTCCCAAAGTAAAAGAGATAACCCAGCCATGTAAGCACATTTTATGTAGATATTTTCAAGGACTATTTTTTTTAACATTTGAGTTATAAGTAAACTTTTTATGACAATTAAAATAATATCTATGCCCGAGCTACTTAAATTAAGGGGGCTTTCCCATGAGCCCCCTTTACCTTAGCTGTCCGATTGTTCGCAACTCTACTCAAACATCTCTGCTTTGCCTCTCTTAAATTTCATTAATATATAAGTTCCATTCAGTCCTCGGGGGAGCATAGGGCCATAAATTTCATTAAAATTCAAAATAAATTTAGTGGTTCATGAGTTAGCGAACAGTTTCCAAAATAAAACGTTTTTAAACCACTGCACAGTCGGACAGAATCAAAATATTTTGGAAATAACTCAGCCATTTGTAAAGTGCTAGTCTAATCGAATCTAAATTAGTCGTGAGCATAGCAGAGGAGTATTTGAGCTTACATTTTTACGCTGGACACCATCTACCTGCCAAGGGTGACGCTAATTGGTCGCATCTGCAAATTCTATTAGAGCTTGGCATTTCTTTAATGTTTGTTTGATGATGCTTTAACCCATAAATTATAATTTAAAATGAGCGTGTTATAAGCAATATAATATTGAAATTTTTTTAATTTTCGATACCCTGGTCCAGTTTTATTAAAATATTGAGTTTAATTTTTAGCAAATTGTTTTTAATTTTTTCTTTTATTTAGTGAGCAAAATTTAAAATATTGTGCCAAAACTTTAGGGTTATAAATTTTGTGATTTAAAAACTAGACGATTTTCAATTTCAAAATTCTAAAATATTTGCATTTTTGTATATTTTAGCCTCAAAAGGGCCACCAGTGTTTTTTTTTTTTTTTTTTTGACATACAAAAATTTTATATATTTGTGTAAGCTAATTATATGTGCGAACGTACTTTTATACCAAATTTTGTGTAAAACTGATCATCCTTGTAGAAGATGGAGGCAGGTCCTTCAATTTGAGCTATTTTGAATCGAAATTTTGACTTTACCCACTAAAATCCCAAAGCTGGGATCGGTAAAAGAAGATTGCTGTAGTAAAGCTTAATATACTGTGGTATTTTCTTTACCGTAACGTTGCAGATTTTTTCGGACAGTATTTTTAAATTTAGTGAGTAAATTTGCTGAAAACTTATTTCAATATTTTGAAAAAACTGTACCAGGACATCGAAAAATTAAAAATTTTTAATTGCTTATAAATCGTTCTTTTTAAAACGTAATTCATAGATTAAAATATCATTTTGTAAGTATTGACTAGATCAAACATAAATTGAAGAAATGCCAAAGAAAGAATTTGCAAGTGCGAGGTACCCAACTTTGAGACCACATAGCGCCATCCCTGCCAAATGTATGGTTCTCAACGTCGGAGTAATCGGCCTAGCCCTTTAAAAATGGCTGAGTTATTTCCAAAATATTTTCTTTTTTTCCATGCCTTCCTTGCAATTTTCTTATATTTTAATGTTCCATTATTCTCTCTCTCTCTCTCTCTCTCTCTCTCTCTCTCTCTCTCTCTCTCTCTCTCTACATCCTTTCACGCACAATTTTTATATTCATCCTAGATTTCATTTCTTTCCTTCAATTTATTTAATTTGTGTCTTTTAGTCAAGAAGGAAACCTTGTTTTTATTTCTCCTACTCTTTTCCTTTTTTCCCTTACTTTCTTTCCTAATGCTGTTGGTGTTCTTACTAGCAACTAGACCCAGACATCTTAGGGCTGTATTGCGTGTCTGGTGTTAAAATAATATTTTTTTCTTTCCTTTTTTTCTTCAACAAATATTGACTTATTTCGTTCATAGACGTGAACAACCTAAAAACAAAATTCGCGCATAAAACTACTTTTGCTATTGTGGCAATAGAAATCAGATGTATGATGCAGGAGGAAAGAAGTAGTGATTTTGACGACAACAATTAAGCAGCCAGCCAACAAAAAAAAAACGTATGCTTTAATCAACATTAGCAACAAACAACAACAGCAGCATTAAAAAAGAAGCACGTAATTCCGGTACTTGCTGCTTGGAGTAGTAGATGATGTTACCACACACATGCACAGAAAAAAAAAATTAGAATTACATGTTACTCATGTTGTTGTGATGCTGATGTGGTAATTGTTGCAAGAACAAGTAGATGTTAGAGCCAGCTAAACATTGCTCAGTTTTAGAATATTTTTATTTATTTTTTTTTTTATGCGTCAGAGTATGTTTTTTATATAGCAAAACACCTATTTGCAAATTAAAAAAAAACATACAAATATACTCGCATAAATAAAACTACCTGTATACATATGTATAAACAAAACGCAAAAAAATATGGTTTAGAAAACTACTTCACAATATTTTTATTGTGAAAATATAGCGAGCAAATGAACGCTGCAAACAAATGATATACAAACTGTTCCAAAGAGTCAACAAACTATCAAGTTGTAAAAAACGTAACAAAAAATTATTTTAAAAATTTAAATTGTAGAAAAGGTAATAAATAATCTTCAAGGAAATCTTTTTTTACTCGCATAAAAAAAGAATTTCTTAACATTTGTAGTGTTAAGTTAGTACAAATATAAGTTTTAGATTTATGGACTCTAGATTTTCGTGTTAAACGTAAGGTTATCATACATATGTATGCTTTCATAATATTTATATTCGGCCCACTGAAAATTAACCCATTACGAAAGAGCAAAAAAGTAAAATTTTAATCCATTTTTATACACTTCACCACAGGTTGAAGTTTGTCATTCCGTGTGTAATTTCTACAATATTCATTTCCGACCCAATAAAGTATATATATTCTGGTTCCTTATACATAGAGAAGTTGACTAAGCGATGTCCGTCTGTCCGAGTAATGTCATTTGCCAGGGCATCAGAAGAGATACAAAAAAATTTAAGCACACCAATCTGTCAGGTATAATTTCGAAATTTTTCGGATTGCAATTCAGCAACATCGGATCATTACTTTGGAGGCTGCGAGCCAAAAATCACGCCCACCTATTTTTATCAGGTTTTGTTTTTAATTTTTTTCGGCTTTAATAATTCTCTTTTGCTTTTTTTGTCAAATCAATATTAAACCGCGACAGGTAGATCGCATAGAGTGCATAGAAATCTCGGGGGATCAATAACCCCTGTGATTTTTGTTTGTTTTTAGGTTGGTAGGGTTTTTCTGCGCTGATTTGTATTAAAGACCTTTATAGAAATCAATGCACATAGAGATAGCCAATGGACGCTCAGGGTACCCACTGGTTTAGTACCCACAGCTTAAGTCTGACCATTCTAACTCAATATAGATTGCAGGAAGGTCCTAAATTAAAAAAATCAATAAAATTTAAAACAATTTTAAAATTAAAAAAAAAATTAATTTTTTTTTTTTAATATTTACAAAACATTTTCAAAAAGATATTTTTACAGAAAATTATTCGAAACAAATTTTCCAAAAAAATTTCAAATAAAATTTTACAAAAAATTAAAAAAAAAAACTTTTGCAAAAAATTTTTACAAACACTTTTCGAAAAATTAAAAAACAAATTTGGAATATTTCTATGAAAATGAATATCATGACTGTAACATAACATATTTTTAATATTAAGAATATATGTATGTATATACATATATAGAGTAACATATTTTTTTTAATGCGTTTGACTTTTAAATAAATAAGATCTCTATTTTAAAACCTAGATGCATTAAACACATAGACAACATCAGGATACCGACCACAAATTGTCAAAAATAATACACACGCGTTTATAGGTAAACGATTACTTTGAAGCCAGCAAAGCTTCATGGCAACACGACCACCGTTGTGGCTTTCGTCAACTTAGGCTAATTTCTATTTTATGCAACATAAGAAAATGTCACACAATTGTAAATTACAAATTCATATACAAACAAAAAGTTTTGGAGGAAATATTTATAAGTTTATGAAAAGTGATTTAATTTTATAAAAGCAAAATAAGTATTTCTACAACAATTTCAGAGTTTACGATGTAGCTGTCGTCTTCAATATCATTAAGTAGCTGACAACACGGCGACAACTGTAGCCAAGGGAATATGTTTTCCTTTAGTCGTGTCGCCGCTGTCTTATATTTCTTTAAAGCTTGAATAATGAGTTTTTTCTCATACGAGTTATTTTAATTTATGTAAAGAGTCTACATTACGGATAATTCTGTACATGTCTGTACAAATAAGCAGTTCCGTGATTTATTCTTCTCGATTTAGGAATGAATACCACGGTAACTTGTTTTCATTCTTTGGAAATGTGCCCATACATCAGGCTGCGCTTAAAAATGGAAATCAACCATGCCATGATAGTCTTTATCGATTGCTGTAGTAACGCCGGCCAGCCCTGCAGATTTGTAGGACACTTCTAGCGATTTTTGTTGTTGATGGTTCTTTTTCGACGGTATCCTTGGAGAGTAACTTTCTCAAGCGGGACGCATCATTGATATTATCCAAACGAAATGATCCCATGATTCCCACTTCGCTTTTCTGGTCTCTTTTTTGAAAGTTTTGAAAAGGCCGGCGGTAGTCAGCCCGATCACAGAGCACTCTCTGCCGCTTCGCCTTATTGAAAAGCTTACTGCATTCTGTGCTTGAGACTAGGAGTCCACCATGGTTGGTGGAGTCTATTAGACGGATGTTGGTCACTGCACGATGAACAAAAAGCCTCTCTTAGTGTCCTAGATAGAAAGGATGTGGAGGGGGTAGCACAAGTTCAACGAGCCTGAATTTCCCCCAATCCGTATTTATATCATCCTGTAGAGTTTACTTACATCGAGAGAAATCTGGACTCGGATATATTAAGAAAATATATTTTTTATGCCAGTTTTAACAATTTATTTCTCTACTCTAGAGGAATACAGAGAGATATGTTACAAACAAAACGAGAAATAATAATACATATGAAATTTGTAGTCAAGCTTAAGTTCGCTTTATTCTCTCTAAGAAAGAATAATTTGAATTACAAGTTAAAGAAAAATTGGCACAATTTAATTTTTTAGACACCAGCAGAGCGAAATGCACATTTTCTAGACAGCTACGTCCGTCATCAGCACTCTTCGTATCTATCTACTTAGGGTAGTTGTAAGCATCAGCTATTTAACCAACCAACCCCAGATAAAGGAATACGAGAAACCTTGTATTCAATTATCAATCGTCAGTCTACCACTACCTTAAGCTTCCCTCTTATTCAATATTTTTACTTTAATAATTACCACCTTATACTTTTTGTTGCTTCAGCCAACCTTCGGTTAGCAATAAAAGCTACTTTTATTTATTTATTTATCTCAACAAACTCATGTAGCTTAGCTCGTCGCTTCTCGGAAATTGATTTTAAATTTGATCGATGTTCATCATTTATGAATTGACTGTATATCACATTTAAATTATTTTACTTTACGATTGCGAAAAATTAGAAATATAACAAAAGATGTTCACTCAAACATTTCTCAAATTGTGCTGTTTGACCAAGTAACAAATGGGTTAAGATTTACGCACAAAAATGAAATATCTTTTCTTTCTGTATTTAATATTTTTATATTGCCCTCTTGTCTATTTATATGCACGTTATCATCACCATATTTTATGTCGTTTTTGTGCTGATGCTTTTTTTTTCGTTGTTGTTGAATAATGCCCAAAGCGTTTACTTCAGTGAAATGGAACGTGTTCTATACGAGTATAATAAAAAGAGACTAAGAAACAAAGAGATAAGATATGACTCAATGACTGTCATCAATAAGGCCAGATATACAAAATATTTGTTTGCAAGATGAAAACACATAACAGCAGATCTTTAAGAAAAATATTTAACCATTTTTATTTTTAATTAAAATTTTATTTAACTGCTTCATTTTATTTAGAAAAGAAGATTAATTCTTAAAATATAAATTGAAATAAATGAAATAGAAACTTTAAAATGTTTAGTTTATATTCGTAGAAATTTTTATAAAAGCGTACCAAAAATTCTTCGCATCTCTCTACTTTCAATGGTGTTTAGATGCATACATCATCAATTGAATCGACTAAGATCAGATAATAGGATACGAGAAATTATTATTTCAATCATCTATTGTCAGTTGGTTAGAACCAAGAACTATAGAAGACAAGACTACGCCATCACAAAAATAAAATTTAAATTTCCTGCGCATTTCGTCCTTCCTATTAGCTAATAATTCTGATGGAAAGTATTAGTATGAGAGTTTTTATATACATATAAAAAAATAGTAACTCATTTCCTATTTGTCTGTCTTTCTGTTTATGTTTGCATCATGTAAAAACTACTAAATGGATATCACCAAATTTTTGTGTGGAGATACCTTAGTATCCTGATTCCAATATAGGGTACTTTTTTGCGCAGAAATAACCTATTTCCAAGAGCAAGTGGAGAAAAAGCAGTGATAATAAATATACCGCATACTTTAAGGCATTTTTTATTTTTGAAACACTATTCCACAACAGATGGCGCTGTTGTTAAATAATGACAAATATGAATTGAAAGCGGTATATTTGAAACACGGTTGCGCAACAGATAGGCTGTTTAAACATAATGATAAAATATGAATTACTTTCTGCCAATTAGCCAATTGAATAAAATATGTATTTGATTTGTATTGTTACTTTGTGGAGTACATTGTTATTAAAATATTTTAAACACCGTTTACAGAGCTTTACAATAATTTTCAGAATTTGAGAATTTTATATAAATTTTAGAATTTAATCCAAGCATGGGTTTATATAAAGTAAATACAATTTACAAATTACAATTTGGTGTGGTTTACTTTCACAGCAAAATCGAACAAAATATTGGCAGGACGCACACAACGTGTGTGGTCACAGCTACTTTTTATTAAACATATTCTTTCACCTTAGAGAGATTAAGTTAAACTTAAGCTTGAGTTGAAAATATATTGTAATAAAACTTTAATACTTTGAATGTTTGAATGCTTGCCAAAAGCTGCCCATTAAGTAAAATCTATACAGCCAAATGTGAAAATCTTTAGCTAAAGTGCAAAAAGTCGTAATTAAAAAAATATAATTTTAAAGGAGAAGCAAAAAAAAAAACTTAAAATCAAGACTAT
The DNA here is from genome assembly GCA_949628195.1 of Phasia obesa. Lineage (NCBI taxonomy): Eukaryota > Metazoa > Arthropoda > Insecta > Diptera > Tachinidae > Phasia > Phasia obesa. The sequence goes on along the minus strand of OX451215.1, from coordinate 63,701,269 downwards.
ACTATATGTCCCTTTATATTTTATTAAAAAAAAGTAATTTTTGTTTCGCAGAAGTTTTGGATTTTATCAAGACTTGTAGTTTAATGACATTTATAATAATCAATTAAATAGTCGATTTGGAATTTTTTGTTAGTTACGCCTATTTGCATTTTAGCTAACGAAATACTTAAATAATTTCATATGTTTGATAATTTTAAGCAAAGTATGAAATTGAAAAAATTTCAATCTTAAATATGAAATTTCAATCTTAAATATGTTTGTAATTTATACTAATTTTTCAAAAACATTTAAACCATTAGAAACAATAAAATTACAAGAGAAAGAGTTTAAGAGATTCACGCCCTATCTGTCTTTTTTTTTACCTATTTCCGTTTTGCGTCAATTTTGGCATCTACATATTATTATTTTTTCACAAAAGCTTTATCCTTTCTTGTCTATATGAAGACATTTCATACGGAAAAACTCAGTATAAGTGATTGGAAGCTAACCTCGCTATAGACACACTTTTCGATCTACATTTTTAACGAACAACATTACAAACATACTGCACATTTAAGCGGTCATTAAAAACTATCTGAACGTTAATAAATAATTAACAAGTTACGCCTCTGTACTGAATTTCGAAATATTTTAATGCATACTAATTGCTATTCAGCACTGTTTAGAATATAAATAAAATATATTTTATGCAGCCATTTTTTTACTGCCAGTCAGTTTTATCTTTTTTTATTCCTTTGTAAATGAAAGAGGTACCACTATTTAGCTGGCATCGATTGCCTGATTATATATACAAAAAAAAAGAGTTACATTTAAATAGTATATAAAGATATGTATATACGGTTTTCTCTCTGGAAAATATCCACTTTAATTACATAAATACTTGTTCATATAAAATTCAGAGGAAGGCAATAGGACTTCTTTTTTTTGTAAAGTGTTGTTTAGTATTAAAAGTAAAAAAATTATATATGTAATATTAAGCAATTACAAAATAATCACCCCTATCGCAAATAATTATTCCCATGAAAAAACTCCCAAATTTTCTATCTTAAATGATTTCCACCGGAGAATAGTAAATTTCACGTAAGAATATTTTTTTCCTAATAAATAAAATGTACTTTAATTTATATTGTGTTGTGGAATTCAGTTATGGGTTACTGCCTCAGCCTGAAAAATGTACTTTAAACGGCGTTTAATCTGACATCTTCCAATTGTTTATTATGAATACGTTTTTATATGTGGAATAGAACTAAATAAAGCAATCTACGAGTGAACCGATCATTCTGAATTTTCACGGTTTGTTACTAGATATACGGTTGGTATATCTTTTTGATACTCGACGTGGGCGTGGTACCTCCCCTACAAAGTAAATATTTATCATCGTGTAGCTTGGTAGAGTAGGTAGCGCCTTGAAATTTTGCACCCGTAACCTCTATATTAACATACATAGTTTATAAAAAGATAGACTGGAATGGAATAGTGGGCATGGTACCTACCATACAAAGTGAAAAAAATATTATCCTGTATATAGAGAACTCAATTAGGTATCATTCGCACCAGTAACCCCCATTTTAACGTCCATAGTTAAGTTCCGCGCAGGCTGAATTGGAATAGTGAGCGTGGTACCTCCCATACAAATTGAAAAATTATTATCGTGTTCCTGGAAAAAACAGTACTCATCGTACCATGCATATAAACTAAAACATTACCGATGTGAGAATAGCGTGTGTTTTCAAGGTAAAGATTGGCCATACTTTTCTTCCAAGTGTTTATTGTAGTTTTTGTGGATGGGTGCAGCGAAGCGCACTGGGGTTAGCTAGTAATTTATAAATTACAAGTTTCTCAATATATCAAATACGACATAAAAAGTGTATACGCTTTGATGATAATGTCATCTGAATATCAAGAATATAGTCGACAAAAGTAGTAACACGAATACATTTGTCTCTAGGCTTCCTTCAGGGTATAAATCTTCAGTCATCGAAACAAACACATTGCATCTACAATTCTATAAGAGATTACAAGTACTGAGTTCAGCCTACTTTGTAAAATACAAACTTTTATTGCAGATGATTAAAATTTCGTATTTATTAAAGCTTAAAAACGCTAGAAAACCTTTAAATTAAAAGTTTCACAGCTAAAAACCTCACTTAGTGGACTTAGTGGGATTTTTTCAAAAGTTCCCGCTTCTAATCGCAAAAACCCACTAGATATAGCGGGAGAACCGCGGTTTTGGCAACACTGAATGTTACAAACAATATATTGACCCGATAGGCTAGTTGGTAGTGTCTACTAGTCTATTCGTATGGGTTTTGTGGGTTCAGTTCCCACCAAAGACTCTGGTTGTTTCATTACAACGGGTGAAAATCTTCATTACTATGCTTGAAAATTAAATTAGATTTGTTCTTTGGATGCTATGCATCTTTATTTTGTAGGAACAGTCTATTATTATGCTAGGTATTACTTACACCACATAATGAAACTTCTGTTCTTAATGTTTAGAATTTATTTGTTCATAATTTGGTGTGACAAAAAAAAAAGACTTTTCAGTATCTTTCTTTCCTATCTCTCTTCTCTCTTTTCGACAAAACATAAAAAATGCGGAAAACAAGCTTAATGAAAACTGACACTAATTAAGTATCACGATTACCTATCAAGAGTACAATATAAGTTTAGTCAGCTCATTACTGCCATCTGCAAAAGAATCTCTAGAGTTTCCTTTAACGCCTCGGGACGAATATCATAACAATACTGCTGTTACATAAAATAACAATAATAATTGTTGCAAAAGCAGGTCATAATACAAAAGGATTGATTATAAAAATTGTTTTGTCTAGTGGAAATATCTACTGACGAGCCGTATTATTATTAATGTGTCACCTTTACTGTACAGACTGTCGGTACACTAGCGCACCAACATACAGACAATGCTACTTGAAAAAGTCTAGTAACCGCAGGCCACATATTCGTAAAAAAACACTATACCTTTGGAATACATCAGTAATGCATAGCAATATTTTATTAATTCATAAATGCTTGAAATTTCAGACATGAGTATCTTTTTTCTTTTTTTTTCGTGCTGTTACTACCTTTAAATCTCTGTTGCCTTTGATGTATGAATTCAGAACAATTAAACAGAACTGTGTCAGAATAATAAAAATGGGTTCGTTATACTTTAGTGTTACATTTGTTTTATGTTAATAACATTACTAGAAGTGACAAAGCAGTTTTCATTAAAAATAAAAACGAACTCTTGAGTATTTTGTGTTAAGTCAGGATTTAATCATGAATCTGTTTGAATTGCCTTAAAATATGCAATACAATTTTTAAATATATAAAACTGAAAGTACATATATTTATAAAGTCTTTTTAAGATTTAAATAATAATAAAATGCAAAGCAGTTCTACAAGAAATATATAAACTTAAAGACAATGGTATTGAAAAAATTATCCTATATTGGAATCCGAATACAGAGATACATCCTCACAATATTTTGTTAAATTCCATCTAGTAGTCTTTACGTGATCCGAACACAGTCAGAAAGACAGACAAGAAATGAGGTACTGTTTTATTATATGTACAGATTTCTTTATTATCTTCTTGTTACCGTTTTTCATGTAGACTGTTCTCTTGTTGGGTTTTGTTTATTCTCACGTCCACAGCTTTGGTTCGCTGTTCTATTTATTTCCCATATAATAATTTTGCAAATTTCATTAGAAATTATTAATCATCCAGATCTCAATAGGTTGATACACAGCATCTACAGATTAGGTTTAAATATTCATATCTAGCAACAAAACAAAAAAAAGAGAGCGTACGTATAATTTTTAAAAGGTTAATTCAACGATGTGAGTCAGTAAAAATTAATAACTGAATGACAAATTTCTTCTTTTCCGATAGGATGTTATCACTCATACGTTTGTCATTTCTTTCGACTAGATTATTATTTGTGCTCCGGTTGGTTGGCCGTTTTATCAATAATAGACTAACGCCCGAACAAGGTTTGAACATCGTGGTTCCATTAAGCAACCCTAATTAGGTGTCGTACAGTGTAGGTATTCGATAAAATTTTTACAAAAATTTTCGATAAAATGTTTACAAAAATTTGTTTATAAAATATATAAAAACAATTTTTGATAAAATGTTTACAAAAATTTTTCCATATAACTTTTACAAGCAGTTTTCAATTAAATTTAAAAAAAAATTTCTACAAAAAGTTTTCGATAAAATTTTTACCAAAATTTTTCGATAAAATTTTTACACAAAAATTTTCGATAAAATTTTTACCAAAAAATTTCAATACAATTTTTACAAAAAAATTTTTATAAAATTTTTCATTTAACTTTTACAAGCAGCGTTCGATTAAACTTTCACAAAAATATTTCTATTTCTAAAATTCTAAATTCTAAATTTTTACAAAAAATGTTCCATACAACTTTTACAAGCAGTTTTCAAATAAATTTTCACAAAAAAAATTTCTACAAAAAATTTTCGATAAAATTTTTACAAAAATTTTCGATAAAATGTGTACAAAAATTTGTTTATAAAATATTTAAAAACAATTTTTGATAATTTGTAAATAAAATTTTTCCATATAACTTTTACAGGCAGTTTTCGATTAAATTTAAAAAAAAATTTCTACAAAAAGTTTTCGATAAAATTTTTACCAAAATTTTTCGATAGAAATTTTACCAAAATTTTTCAATAAAAATTTTACCAAAATTTTTCGATAAAATTTTTACACAAAAATTTTCGATAAAATTTTTACCAAAAAATTTCAATACAATTTTTGCAAAAAATTTTTGATAAAATTTTTCATTTAACTTTTACAAGCAGCGTTCGATTAAACTTTTACAAAAAAATTTCTATCAAGTTTCTACAAAATTTTTTCGAAAAATTATTATAAAGATACGATGTTGACAAAAATTTTCGATAAATTGTTTACAAAGATTTGTTCATAAAATATTTAAAAACTATTTTTGATAAAATTTTTACAAAAATTTTAAAAAAATTTTCGATAAAAGTTTTACAAAAAAATTTAGATCAAATTTTTACAAATTTGTATATAACTTTTACAAGAATTTTCGATAAAATTCTTAAAAAAAATGTTCGGTAAAATGTTTGCAAAAAAAACGAAAAAAAATCTCAAAATGAGCCGCCGACAAGTCAACTGCTTTGGCAGCAGTTGACTTGTCGGCGGCTTTAATGTAATGTAACTGCTCGTTTGAGGTGGATGTCTTTTCCGATGGTCCAAGCTCATTCTATGGTTTTTTCCGCTTTTCAGAGACACAGCTTACTCAAAAGCTAACAGTAGTCCAATATTACATAATAATTAACAGTAGAAGTGTTGAATTGAGAGTTACTGCTGAAGAAATACAAAAGTCACAACATTTTTATGCTGCTTAAATTATGTTTAACGGGAATGTGGCTGTAATTAAAATCATCACGTTAAAAAGGGAACAACATTGAATAAACAAGAAAATTTTAATACGAAAATGTTTATTGTTTCAATCTTTGGTCTGATTTTTCGAAATACATACTCGTATGCTTTCTTTTTCCGTTGCAGTGTAAATTTTGTACATACAAGCTGAACTAAATTTATTAAATGCACTTAAAAAGTATGTAATACTTACATGTGTCGGCGATTTACCTACTACCACAAAGACCTCTTTCTAGTGGGTAAAAAAAAAATATAATTAAAAAACATAAACTCTGATGAAACTATAAACAATTTCTTCCCTTGCACTTAATGTTTGTATTGCAAAGTTTTTATTTTATTTTTTACATTTTAACAATAGACTAAACTTGCAAAAGAAAAGAAAGTTTTTCTACAGCTGTAATTACACAAAAAATTACTCAGCAGATTTTAATGAAAGAAAATTATGAATTTTTAATGAGAAATGCGAATAGTAGTGTGAACATATTTTATTTTCGCAACAATTCATTTCTTAATGTACTCGCCAGGTATTCGTACATACGAGTATAAAAAAGTAAACAAAGTAAGTGATTTTTTTTAGCATGAGTACAACATTTTCTTTAACATAAAAGTAATCGTGAAGTAAGATGCAAAAAAGGAAGTGGCTATACTTCGGGTCTAACCTTATGATACCCTTCATTGTAAGTCCAAATGGTTAAAAGTATTGATGATGCAATAGATAATATTTTAGAGAATTTTTTAAATAGTAAGATTAAGATTTTCAAATATATAATTGACGCGAGTTTTATTTCAATGCAAATGTTTATCTATACATGTAATAAAACTGTAACAGAACCCGTTTTTGTACATAAAGTTTTTTTTTTTAAATTATGTTGCTGTTGCAGATATTAATTGAAATGGAATACAAAACAACAATTTTTGGATTTTTTTATATGCCTGTCCGTCTGTCTATCTGTGTTCGCATCACTTAAAAACTACTGGATGAATTTTGTAACGAGGTACCTTAGTATCTCAGTTCAAATATAGTATGTATCCTAAAGAGAAAAATTAGTGAAAGTTTGGAATTTTACTGATTTGAAGGTATTGCAAACTCGCCAGAACCTTTTATTTTGGAAAGCGGGGTAGATTAAACATTATTTTCAGAACTCTACAATAATTTTATAATTTTATATAAATTTTAGATTTTAGAATTTATATAATGCCTTTATTCCTGAGTAATAACCCAGAGATGGCAACTCCTATGTAAAGAAAGCACATAAACGATAACTAAATCACGATCAAAGTAAGAGTCTTAACATTTGATGTGGATTACTTTCAAAACAAAATCGAACATAATATTGTCAGAATGCCTACGACGTTGCAGACACAGCTAGTACAAAAGGTAAGGAAGTGCAGATCTGGTTAATTATAGCCACCTTCACTTGGAGACCTTTTTTTCGTTGTGATTCTCTTCTGATATCCCCGAAAGATCCCCAAATATTGTTCTTTGAATCGGATTCATTATCTATCATTAAGCCAACTAATTCGCGTAATGAACCTGTACCTCGTTTCTGTAACTTATGTAAGAAATTTCTTAGTTGAAATTATTACAGTCATCTTGTTTTACACAGGGTGAGCTAGAGATAATAATGAACTTTTTCATTACTTTATGTTAAAAAGTTTGAGTTCTATAGCTAATAGAACCACCTGGGAAAAAGAAACGAGGTGGTGATAGCATCATCATTCAAATTGCGATATTTTCTAAACCATTGCGAAATTATTAGCCTCGCCAATGAAGCCGTTAATTTTTCGTCTCGGTCAAAGACAGATGACATGCATGCATCTTACTTTTCTCCATCCTGGCATATCCTACAAAATTCCGGAGCGCCATTTTTCAAGCGCCTCAACTAGGCCTTGCTCTAACCGATCATTAAATCCTTGCTGTACAAACCTAGAAATATGTTCATCCTTTTAATGTCCATGCGGCCTTTGAAATCCTGTAACCTCTCCAGGAATGATAAGTTACTAAAATGGACCTATAGAGTCCTCTGTAATAGCAGATGGTCCATGAGTTTAAAGTTCTATAGCACATCTCAGGATTTATACAATGAACCAGTATTCAGCATAACCTTACTAATACTTCTCCATTAAGAGCCCATTTGCAGTTGTCTATCAGTTTAGAATTGATTTTTTTCCATTACCCCCCTCTTAAGAGCATATGGCTTCCGCAAAGTATCACCATCTTACACGACTTGCGGCAGTTGTTTTCACGTTTTTTTGCCCTTGTGTCAAATTCGTTAATTAGTTGTTGTTCTAGCTAACTAGATGATTCATCTACTAAGGCCGGTCCTAGCATAATGGTGCTGCCGTCTGTTGTTGCCAAGAATTAACGTCCTCCTTGTATATTTGGAGTAGTGGTGGGAATCCGGTGGCAGCTGCGTATCCCTTTTTTTCATCATGTCATCTCCTATATTTTGCCAGAGGGTGGCGGCTGCCAATCCTTTTTTTCCATGATGTTATCTCCGCTATTATTCCAGGGTTGTTGGTTAAAGGGATTCTTTGTGGATTGTCTGGAAGTGGTTGGAGCCACTTTCGTCATAAATGGTCATTTCTTTGCCCCTAGTTATATACTTAGACACTAATTCCACAACTTTAAAAATCGCCAGAATCTCATCTAGGAAAACACTAGAGGCATATACGAACTTTTAACGGCCATAAATACCAGCTCCAGTGCCCACATGCATCTTCGAGACGTCCACTAAAACTGCACACCCTCATACAGCACATCGGAAACAGAATACAAGTCCCTATCCGAGAATTCAATAGTAAATAAGTTAACTCGAATTAATTTACTTTAGCGATCTTACCAATGACACTAATATTAGTATCCAAAATTAATAATAAGAATAATAATATTAAGAATTCTTCTTAATATTAAGGGGTAATTCCAAGTCAAATCAACCAAAAAAACAAAAAAAAAATGTTTTCAAATTCACCACTCCCGATTTTATTGAAACTTTTTTTATTTATATTTCTTGACTCCCTGAATCCAAATATGATTCATTACCCAGTTTATTAAAAAATTTATATTTTTTCAGTTTATGATGAGTCAAAATGAAGTTTTTTTAATATAACTTTTGATCCCACCATGGTCCCACTCTGAAATTTTTATAGCGTACTCATTAAGTCACGTTAAAAGCCATATGCAAAGGGTATGAAATACCCTTTAAAATGAGCTATTATTCAACTTTCTAGGACTTATAGAACAGGATTTAGAATATATTTAATCCTCGCAAAAAAGCGACATTTTTCAGTTTTGATAACTGTGTAGCGGAAAAACTGTAAGAGATAGAATTTTTTTAAAATCATATTTGGATTCAGGGAGTCAAAGAATTTAAATAAAAAAAGTTTCAATAAAATCTGAAGTAGTCATTTTGAGTGCCTTGTTGACTTGACGTGGAATTACCCTAAGGCGAAGTATTGTTTTTGCTTTATTTTTAATAAATAAAACAATAAAAATATTAGTTTAAGACATACAATACATTATGTCTAAATAACGTTATTTTGGAGTAGAGTACAAAAACGGAAAACCGCTTTGATAACTTATACGTGTATTTTCTCATTCTCCCTTTTTCTGCTTTAGTAATTATGGCCATTACTAACAAACAAATTGCAAAGAAAATGTGAGTAAAGCAAGTTGAACCATGTACTAGAGTATTTTTCCTTTTGTGTTGTTTTTATATTTTTTTCTTTTTTCAAAAGTTAAATGATGATTGTTAAAATGCATTTTATTACTTTACTTTACAATCAACCCAAACAATATTTGATGCCCTCCTACACATTTTATTTTATTTATTAATTTGTTTTATTTTATATGTAGCAAGTAATGGGTTAATGAACTAGGTCTGTGTATTTTTGTAGTTTTTTTTTTGTATTTTTTTTTTTCTTTGAAAATTAGTGTTACAAGCTTTTAGTTTTAAGTCTAGACGTTAAGAAGTGTATTAACTTTTACACTCAGTATAAATTAAAATATCTAGTTCTTAGAAAAGAAATATATAGTAACATTATTTTCAATGCAAACTTTAAAAGCAAAGATTAACAGTCTAGTGCTTTGAATTAAAAAAAAAAATAAACATATATGATATATGTATCTTATGAAATTTTTAATTAATTAATATTTTAATAATGATAATGATTTTTATTTGCATTACCATTAATTTCAATAACGATAGATGGAACTTAAAGCACAAAAAACGAAGTTCATAATAAGCTCATTATAATATTTCATTGAATTTATGTCTGTTCATTACACACGAGTAACGATGAGTGGAAAATAATAAAAAAGCGAAGACCAGCCATAGCTTGTTGTGTTTTCATAAGCAAGTCATAATAAGCATGAGTAAATGATGAACATAGTAACAATGAACTTGGGCAAGTTCAACAAGTTTTATGCTTTGAGTAAAACACATCCACAGTTCAAACAAAAAGCCCTAAGGCCCAACTATGATGTGCATAAGCTGGCTTAAGCTAATGTCAAAAATTGAACGAAAATTCTGTCAATTGCTTAAGCTACTATGGTTACAATGAACTTACACGAATCTAGAAACTATTATAACACAGCTGCTCATTTGCTTTATTCGTTATTTTGCAAAATAAAAATTTTTTCTGAATAAATAAAATTTGTTAACAGAGAGTTGTTACATAAACATACTTTATATACCTAATACCATTCATATACAAATTAATAATTATTTTTATTACTTCTAAGAAAATTTCGAAAGAAAAAATTTAAAATTTTTTGCTGTTTGTGTAATTTTGGCCAAAAGTACTGAAATACAGCGCTGTACTTCATTCAACTCATAAACAATAGAATTAAAATCTCTGCCAAACCTTTTTCTTATTGAAACTTTTTTTAAACATTTTATATTAATTTTAGAAATTATTTGTTTACTTTCGTTCTCCATTGTAAATTTTTACATACATACACACGTATAACACTAAGCACAAACAGCTGTTTTCGTATGGTATGTGCGATCGGTTTCGTACTCTGCTTAAGCAAATGAAATTTGACGAAAGTTTGCCACATATGATTTATATGTATGCATTGGTATAGTTGCTTAAGTTGGCTTAAGCTAGCTCATGCATTTTATAGTTGGGCTTTTATTCAAAAGTTCTACACAACTACTATACAAAACTCACTGAGTGTTTCGAACATGAGGCGAGTAAGCAAGGCGCTCATTTTACTCGGTCAGTTAATTGCGTTTATGATACGAACAGATCTTTGGTCACTAATAAGTATATGGTATAAGTTGGCATGTGTTCAATAATCTAATTTGTGTTCGAGTATGACCTCCTGCTCATGAGCTTATGATGAGCTTGCTCATGCAACTGTTTAATGGAAATACCATACAACCACTATATTAAGGGCTCTCGCTATTCTAGACTAACCATTAATGCGGCCACTAAATATTTATTTTTTCTTTGTAATAGGTGTTTGTTATTTTACCGCTACACACATTTTTATATTTTTTAGTTCCTTAAAGTTTTTGGAGATAAATTGAAAGGGAAAAACACAACGGAAAAGTGACTGGAAAGTATAGGGTGTCAAAATCTACAATATTTGATATTAGAGTGTAAAACGTTAATATAAGAAATAATGTGGCACAAAGTTTAGAGATTCAGGTATATGTGCTCAATAAAATTAAATAACTTGTTTACCAATTACAAAAACACAAATTTATCATTTAAGGTGAAAAGTATGATGATGGTTCATTCAGCAGTGTAATTAGCATGCGACAGGTTGGAGAATAGAAACACAGCGGAAAAATCATTGAGCAATGTCTGACTTTGAAAAAATGGTTGAGAGAATACCCAAACGCATAAATAGGGTATTAAAAATAATAATAATATGGTGGACTAAGCACTAAAAATACAAAATATTTTAAATTTTACCAGAAAGTGCCACATTGGCTATATAAGAGTTATTTTTATTTCTTTTAAATATTTAGTTTTATATCCTCCATCCACAGGTAGAAAGGGTATATATAAGTTTGTCATTCCGTGCGTAATTGCTACAATATTCATTATTCACCCCATACAGTATATATATTCTGGATCGTTGCACATAGAGAATTTGATTAAGCGAGGTCCGTCTGTCCGTGTTCGGGTAGTAATGTCATTTGCCAAAGCACCAGAAGAGATACAACAAATTTAAGTGCACCTCTCTGTCAGGCATAGTTTCGAAAATTTTCGGATTGTAATTCAGCAACATCGGATCATTCGTTTGGAGGCTGCGGGCCAAAAAACACACCAACCTATATTTTTTTCACGTTTTTTTTAATTTTTTTTTTTGGACTTTAATAATTCTCTTTTGCTTGTTTTTGTCAAATAAATATCAGACCGCAACAGGTAGATCTCAAGGAGTGCATGCACATCTCGGAGTATCAATATCCTCCCTGCGAGTGGCGATTTTTGTTTGTTTTTAGGTTGGTAGAGTTGTTCTGCATTGATTTGTATTAAAGACTTTTATAGAAAGCAATACACATAAAGGTAGCAGTTAAAGAGCCCATAGGTCTTCAATATTTTTTTAAAGATTTTTTTTTTTGCTCCAGTCTGACTATTATAACTCAATATAGATGGCAGGAAGGTCCTAAATTAAAAAAAAAAGTTCAATAAAATTTTTAAGAAAATATTTTAAAATTAAAAAAAAATAACAATTTTTTTTTAGTATTTACAAAACATTTTTAACAAGATATTTTAACAGAAAATTTTTTGAAAAAAATTTTCGAATAAAATTTAAAAAAAATATACAAAAAATGTTCGTAAATTGAAAAAAAAAATTTCCAAAAAATTTTCGAATAAAATTTTACAAAAAAATATTTAAAAAAAAATTTACAAACAATTTTCTAAATTATAAAACACATAAATAATTTCTATAAAAATGAAAATCATGAGTGTAACATAATTTTAATATTAAGAATATATTAATACTAAATAGATGAGATCTCTATTTTAAAACCTAGATGCATTAAACACATAGACAACATCAGGATACCGACTACAAACTTTCAAAAATAAAAATAAATAAGCGATTATTCTGAAGCCAGTATAGCTATATGACTGCTCGACTACCGTTGTGGCTGTAGTCAACTTAGGCTAATTTCTATTTTATTCAACAAAAGAAAATGTCACAAAATTGTAAATTGCAATTCATATACAAACAAAAACCAAATAAGTATTCCTACAACAATGTCAGCGTTTTTGATGTAGCTGTAGTCTGTAATATCATTAAACAGCTGACAACACGGCTATATATATAACAATAGAGGCCAACGGAATTTGTTTTCGTTTAGCTGCCCCGCCGCTGTCTTCTATACCTTTAAAGCATGAATATTGAGTTTTTTTATTTATTTATTTATTCATTCATTTATTCCAGATCCGAGCCATAAGGCCATAAGCGCTCTTTTATACTACTATCTTAATAACTACTAACTCATACGACTTATTTTCATTTATGTATGCTGTAGATGTCGGTATAAATAAAACCACCGCGGCGAATGGTATAGAATATTCGGCACGGCCGAATATAGCACTTTTACTTGTTTGATTTGTTTTAAAAATATTATTGTTAAAAGGTGTATATTAAATAAAATAAAATGTTAAATTGCTTCATTATTACTATTGTAATTAACTCACAAATTAAGAAAATAAAAACTTGTAGCCATTTCTGCTCCCCACTGTATATTTTTTACTGGATTTATCAAAGCTAAAAGAGTCTTTTCCTATTTTGTGTCTGAATGTCTGTAAATATTTTTTAGTTATGTCTCTCCAACTTTTGCAACTTTATTTTGAATATTTTGTTTTTTATTTAATTTTATTTTAAAAAAGCCCGAACAAAAATGTCACAAAGCAAAATAAAAATAGATAATGGCAGAGACCTGTAATGCTGGTCTATGCCGCTACAGCACAAATCAATCTAAGTAGTTATGACAGCTGGTTTACATTTTATAGTTTATACAATCTTATGTTTTAATAGATATTTATTAATTCACTTACGATTTGGACGTTGTAAGATTGTGACAATATATTTTTTTTATGTTTTCCAAAGACTTAATGTAAACTGTTTTATTCTAATTACAGCAAGAAGTCTAATGCAGTGTCAATTGCAAACCATGAATTATTTATTCATTTTACATTTACTGTGAGACCGTTTCTTATTGCGGCTTGTCAAATATCGCATGTTGAGATTTAAGGCAATTTCAAATCAAATATAAATGTCTTTGTGGTAAAATGACAAAGACAGCATAAAAAACGAGCAAATAATTGCAATTAAATTGTAATAAAATATTTGTTCAAAGAATAACTTGAATAAAGAATTTTTATATTATTTAGTTTCGAATATCACAAAATAAACTATAAATGAGAAGTATTTATATTCTCACAAGATAATTTAATGCACAAATATTTGTTCTTGATTTTTTTTCTTTTCATATTATGATTGTCATGGCTGGTGAACACGCCAGATACAATTTTTATAATAAATCTAAAAAAAAAACAAAAAAAAACACAAACAAAAAACGTTAAAAACCCGGCAAGAAAAAATATCAAATTATTTTCTCATTTCCAGCATAATGACACTTGAACTCCATTAAAAATGTACAGCCCCACCGGCTTGACCAAGAAAAAAAAAATAATAAAAAAAATCATGGAAAATCATAGACTAGTATTAAATCATAGGAAACGAACAACTTAAGAACTGAATCAACTACACCCACCTTATTTTAAACAAAATTATTTAATTTATTTTAATAAACAAAAAAAAAAAACAAAAAAATAAAACGAGAAAAGAAAATAAGATTAAAAAACAATGATACGAATACCTACATACGTATAGTTCTATGTTTACGGACTCTAAACAACTCCCAAAACAAAAAGAAACTTGATTAGTCTTTAGAAGAATAACTTAAGAACAATAGCAGAGAGCTGCAGTTAACAATACACACAACAACAATTGCATTAAATTAAGTGGGGAATTAAAAAATATTTTCCCACCGCACCTTTTAAATAATAAAAAATAAAAACTGAAGAGAAAACAATTCTATGCCACTTTAATTAGATCGGTACCAAGAGGAATTTAAATATTTATGAAGCAGATTTTTATATATTTTTTTAAGTTGTAATTTAATTAATTATTTTTTTATTTTATTGAAAAAGTATTCAGTTCAATTTTAAAGCAAATAAAGCACAAGCAAGTAAACAAATATTTTTTTTAAAGATTAGCAAATTAGGCAGTGTAAATCTGGGATGGTAAATGAAATTTTAAAAGTGTAAAATTGTTATTTTGGCATCAAATTATACTAAATATATTTTCTTTGTTAAGAAAAGTTTTTGTTCATATCGTCCCACACCAATTGTAGGACTCTCACTTTTATAGTGCTTCAGTTATGGTTTATGTATTAACTTTATATAAAGGTACCCATTCCTGGATAAAATTCTATTAACTTATAAAAAAAATCTAAAAATTATTGTAAGCTCTGTAAAAGGTGTTTAAAATATTTTAACAACGTTGTAATTCCACAATGTAAAAATGCAAATCAAATACTAATTTTATTTAATTGGCGCCTAATGTCACGCAACAGTATTTAAAATATCTTAGTTTTAAACCGAAAATTTCAGTACCTTTAAACCGGAAATTGCGTTTTTCACTGCTTTTTCTCCACTTTCTCTTGGAAAGGAGATAGTTTTTCTTATATTGGAATCAGGATGCCAAGGTACCTCCTCACAAAATTTTGTCAAAATCCATCCAGTAGTTTTTACGTGATGCGAACACAAATGAAAACCAGACAGACAGACGGAATTGATTCACTATTTTATCATATAGATTTGCCTGCAACAAAAATTTAAGTACAATCGACATGAATGCATCCGAGCATTTTTTTTTTTTGAAGATCACTTTTTTTATTTTTCTTGACATGTATTGTGCGATTTAGAATATAAAAAATAATTTGATGACAATTTTTTATTATTGAATAAATTTTTAAAATTTATCTTAGCAGGAAACAGAATTTTGCCCTGTTTTGTTAATTATATTCGACATTTATGCATTTGTATACCCTTCACCACAGGTGGAAAAGTTATATATAAGTTTTTTCATTCCGTGTGCAATTTCTACCATATTCATTTTTGAACCCATAAAGTATATATATATTCTGGATCCATATACATAGAGAAGTTGATTAAGCGATGTCCGTCTGTCCGTGTTCGGGTAGTAATGTCAGTTGCCAAGGCACAGGAAGAGATATACAAAACTTAACCACACCATACTGTCAGGCATAGATTCCGAAACATCGGATCATTCCTTTGATGGCTGCGGGCCAAAAATCACACCCACCTATATTTTTTTCACGATTTTTTAATTTTTTTCGGCCTTAATGATTCTCTTTTGCTTTTTTTGTCAAACAAATATTAGACCGCGACAGGTCTCCGGAGATCAATAACCCCTTGCGAGGGGTGATTTTTGTTTGTTTTTATGTTGATAGGGGTTTACTGCTTTGATTTGTATTAAAGACCTTTATAGAAAGCAATACACATTTAGGTATCCAAAGGCCCCACAGGGTACCCACTGGTAAATAGGAGCATTTAAAGAACACAGGGGGGGTCAATATGAGAAAAATTTTTTAAGGATTTTTTTTTGCTTCAGTTTGACCATTCTTACTCAATATAGATTGCAGAAAGGTCCTAATTTAAAAAAAAATTCACATTTAAAAAAAATTAAAAAAAAAATTATTTTAATATTTACAAAGAATATTTTCGAAAAAAATTTTCGGATAAAATTTTCAATAAAATATTTTTTCAAACAATTTTCGAAAAATTATAAAAAAAATATTTTTAATTTAAGGAATACATAAATGTATGTACATATACATATATAGTTACATATGTATAGTAATATATATTTTATTTTAAATGGGTTTGATTTTTAAATAGATGACATCTCTGTTTTAAAACCTAGATGCGTTACACACATAGGCAAAATCAGCTTACCGACTACAAACTGTCAAAAATAAAATACACACGGTTATAGGTGAAAGATTATTTTGAAGCCAGTGTAGGCCCATGGCTATAGGACCACCGTTGTAGCTGTCGTCAACTTACGCTAATTTCTACTTTATTCAACAAAAGAAAATGTCACAAAATTGTAAATTACAAATTCATATACAAACAAAAAGTTTTGGAGGAAATATTTATTATTTTTTGAAAATGTTATTTAATTTTAAAAAAAGCAAAGGAAGTATTTCTACAACAATGTCATAGCTTAGGATGTAGCTGTCATCTTCAATATCATTAAGTAGCTGATTACACGGCGACAATTGTAGCCAACGGAATTTTCATTTAGCTGCGTATCCACTGTGTTCTATTACTTTAAAGCTTGAATAATGAGTTTTTTCTGATACGACTTATCTTAATTTATGTAAAGAGTCAACAATATGGCTAAAGCTGTACATGTCTGTATAAATAAAATCACCGTGGTGAGGGGTATAGAAGATTCGGCACGTCCGAATAATGCAATTTAACTTGTTTTTTTTTTTGGGTTACAAAATTCATAGTTATTAAAATTTTTGATGTTTTTGTGAAAACACGAACACTTTAGATCAGGAAAGTTGTTATTGGTAGCTGTTTCCGTCTTTGTAAACAAGTTATTAGACGAATTCGTTTACAATATAAAACATGTTAGTTTAAATTTTTATTGAAGAAATTATTGATTGAATTTTTATTGAAGAATTATTAATGCTGTTATAATGACAAAATGGCAATAAATATTTTCGTCCTACCAGGAAACTGGTTAAACGTTAGCATAATTATATATTTATCAGACATGGGGGGATTCAATTACATTTCAATTACAGTTACAGGTAATGTGTATTTGAAAATTTCCAATTACTAATTACAAGTAATTGTAATTGAAATCAGGAACAATATCAATTACAATTACTTGTAATTTGTAATTGAAAAATTTCAATTACAATTACTTGTAATTAGTAATTGGGAATTTTCAATTACTAACTACATATAATTGTAATTGAAAAAGTTCAATTACAAATTACAAGTAATCATTACCAATTGAACGAAATTCAATTATATTTCTAAAAGTTTCAAGCTTATCTTAAATATGAATTTGTGGCGTTGCATGATCAACAGTATTATTCAAACGAGCAATACGTAAACTGCATCCATGTTCGATTACGGTGAACACCTTCATGAAAGTCTTTGCCGTCAAATAGACATTTTTACATTTAATATTCCGTAGATATTGACATTGTGAAAAAGAAAATAGTTCGAAACTTGCACTTCAGATTTACTTGCATGGTCTAAATTCGTTTTTAAGTTACCTTAAAAACTATCCTACAATACTAAAGGCTTTTTGTTCGCTAGTATTATTTCAACATCAAGGCGAGAAAGATTAACGGATGAAAATTTGAAAAAATGGTTTTGTTTAAAGCAAATAAGAATTTTTTATCAATAAGTAATACTTTTGCTATAACTTTGCAAATAACCGTACATACATTATATAAGTATACATGGAAATGTTTAATACTTCATTACATGTTATTGAAAGTTATGTGATTTTTTTTTAGTTTTTCCTTACTTTCGACACATTATTAGTTTTACTGTGTTTTTGGTCTTAAATATAGCGCCTAATTTATTTATTCAAATAGGATTGTTATTATTTTTTTTAATTTATATGTAATTGATCATTTTTGTAATTAATTATTGTTTGACAATAATTACAAAAAAAAGTAATTATTACTTAAAATTTTCAATTACATGTAATTGTAATTGATTTTAGCCCTGATTTCAATTACAATTACTTGTAATTAGTAATTGGAAATTTTCAATTACGATTACAAGTAATTAGTAATTGCATGTGTAGTTAATTACAAAATGTAATTGATATCCCCCAAGTCTGATATTTATATACATACATATGTATATCCGTTGTACACTTTTTGTAATTTTATTATCCAAATATTGACTGATAAAACCTTTGTAATATTAAAAAACAAAATTCCTTTTTTTTTCAGACGTCAACATCATAAACATTTTATATTTCAATAAAATTGTGAAGAAAAAAACAAAGAGATGGGAAAAAAAATATTTTTAAACAAATTATTTGCACAGAATTTCATAAAAATAATATTAATCAACAACAATAAAAACAACCAATAGTTTCTGTTTTTAAAAACAAACACTTTTCAATTTAAATAAATTAAATAACACAACAATAAAAGCATAAACAAATTTTAACTCAAAAAAAAAAAAGAAAAAAACTAAATAAATTTTAAAACTGTTAAATCAACAAAACAAATCAATAACAAAGGAAAATTGCAACATTTGAAAACTAAAACAAATTGTATTAATATGTAATATTTTTCAATTTTTTTTTTAATAATGTGTGTGAAAAAAAAAATGTGATAACGATTGAAAAGTATTAAAAAGTGAAAATAAATAAAGAAAAGATAATAAAGAAAAGTCTGTGTCACAAAGTTTTAAACGAAATCATCAAAATGCATTGCTTGTGTAGACCATCACGGATTATGTCCGTTCGCATAAATTTATTGGAT
The DNA here is from genome assembly GCA_949628195.1 of Phasia obesa. Lineage (NCBI taxonomy): Eukaryota > Metazoa > Arthropoda > Insecta > Diptera > Tachinidae > Phasia > Phasia obesa. The sequence goes on along the minus strand of OX451215.1, from coordinate 63,682,233 downwards.
GAAACGGATTTTATACATGAAATTAAGGTAAGTAAAAATCTCTTATTTTTAAATGAGACAAAAGAAAATGTTTTATCAAAAATTTGTGTACAACTACTTATATACCATGAACAGTTAATGTTTAGGCCGTATAGATAAATTGACGTCACATGTGGGGACACCCTTTAATTTTTAAGTTTATTTTTTATTACTTTCTATTATTGGCAGCTATAGTGATACGCAGTTTTTTTAAATTTTAAAATCGTGCTCTTTACGGTTCATAATACACGTAAAAATCATGTATGTTGTATGGGGACACCCTTTAATTTAATTAACATAAAAAATCAACATTCAGACGAATTGATAGCCTCCTTCTTTTTTGAAGTCGGTTAAAAACAAATTACTTTTAATTTTTTTACTTCTTCATTATCTATATTCCTTGATTCAGTTTCTAATTTTGACCAAAGATCAATGAAAAATATCCAACAAAATCGCCAACTATTTCAAAAAACGCCACAAAACTCCATGTCGCCAATTTTAAAATTTTATCGCCAAATAAAATTAAAAATTGCTCGCTATATGTCTCAAAATAGTTAAACGATTTCTGTTCATTTGGATTATCGTATCTTTTGTGTATCTGTATACTTTTATAAAATATTAAAAAAATAAACCACATTAAGCTATTAGCTAACACATAAAAATAAATGAATTTGACCACACCCACACTCTATTAAAATTATCAAAGATCAACTAAATTGTCAAATTGTCTCAAAAGTGTTATATGTACCAAAAGGCTGTGGTACCACTAATAACAGTAGCACTTGTTGGGACAACAATTGAGTTTTTTTTGTTCATAAAATTGTGTGAAAATAAAATAAACTACATATGTATTTTAGTAAAGGTATTCAACTCAAAATGTCATTCAAATAAATTTTCATTGCTACCCTTCATTAACACTTTACGAGATGACTTGGAATGCAAATGTTGCAGCTACTGGGTTGTTACTATTTTTCTATTCTATACTGGCAACTAACACACACTTAAACATTTGTGTTTAACCAATTCATATGTGTTGAGGAGTGTTGTGTATCTGTATGCTAGTGTGTGCTCGTGTGTGCGTAACAAATGTGGTAACAAAATATTTACTACGAAAAAACACTTGTAATTTTTGTTGTTTTTATGTCAGTCATTTATTTCTCCTATTATGTTAAATGTTGTTGTTCTATCATTATACATATGTACATATGTACATAATTTTATACGAGTATATAGGGAAACTATTTGATGTTTGGTTTGATTGGCCTTTTTACAGAACTCTCATTCTGTTTATTAGTTATAGAATATTTGCGGCTTTTCTAAAATTAGGAAAAATGTTTCCTAATTATCATTTTTGTAATAAAATGATAATTAGCATATTATTAAATAACAAACAATAACTTTAATATTTTATATTTTTAGGCAATATCTTTAGCTGTTGCAACAAAAATATGCAATTCAACTCCTCGTATGCATTAAGTTTATAAAACTTAGGCCTTTTTACCGATTGGAACCAATACTCAAAAAAAAAAATCAATAAAACGCTAGTTTGGGTTATTTTTTATTATTATTGAAAATTACATAATTCTGAGAAGTACTCATCCCTGGATGAAATTTTAAAATTTATATAAAATTCTAAAAATTATTGTAAAGCTCTGTAGACTTATTATTTTAACAATGCGCCATCTGTTGTGTAACCGTATTTAAAATATTGATTTTAAAAATAAAAGATGCCTTAAAGTATGCATCATCTTTAAACAGGTAAAAAAATCGGCGTACTTTCTCTGCTCTTTATCCACTTTATCTTGGCAATCGATATTTTTACGGATAAAAGTATCTTATAATGGGATGGGGATACTAAGGTACCTCCTCACAAAATGTTGTTGAAATCCATCAAGTAGTTTTTGCGTGAGGCAAACACGAAGAAAAAGACAGGCCGACAGGAAATGAGTTACTGTTTCATTATATGTATAGATTAAAGCCAACTAACTTATTAAGACTCGTTTTTGCTAAAGAAGCAGTAGACTGTAAGTGAAAATTTCATGATTATTATGGAATATTAAGAGCTGTAGATACACATTATGTTTTAGCAGCCAATTTTTACGGTTCCGATATGCATATGGATTTATAAAGTTTTTTGGCTGCTCCTGTTAGTAGATAGTGCGAAAGGGGTTCGGTGTTCAATTCCCACCCAAGACTCTCGTAACATTTATATTTATATAATGGTTTCTAAAAGTTTTCGAATACTGTTAACTAAGGGCGTGGCAACAGATAACTAAGCAGCTTACTAATTAACTTCCGAGCAATCTCGAAATTTTTACCACCTCTTCTGTCATTATCCACTCTTCACTTACCAGTCAAACCTCTAATGAGACTCTTTATTGTATAAAATTGGTTCATTCCTGTAGCGTTACAATGATTATATATTTTGAGATCAAATTTTGTGAAGTATCGATAAATGGACAATAAAATATTGCCGATACCGATATATGGGTAACCCCGAATGTATGTGCAAAAGATGGTATTGCACTTTTAACAGCATTTAGAGTTATTATCATTTCAGCCTCAGCCCATCTTCTCCCACTAGCTCCTCCCTACTAATAGGAGTCAATGAGTCATTTAAACTGAAGCTTTCAGATACATCCCCTTATATTAGAACAGAATTCCACCAGGGTTTCGGATGTTTGTCATCCACTGAGAGATGACAAACATGTTCGAAAGCTAGCTGAACCGTGAAATTAAAAAGCTCCACAGTTCGCTCAATTTCGCCCTAGTTACGAGGTGCCCGGAAAGAGCACTTACCATATGTTCCAAAAGATATATATCATAACTGCTATGATCAGTATTCTTCGGTATTCTCATAAGTCTGCGGACCTTTTTCCGTCTTCTGCCATAACGAATCTAGAACTGGACAGTTTTGTGATCAGACATAGTCTGTCCGCGACCTTACAGTCCTTAACTCTGTCTAGCATACTGAGAAAACATAGGGTGATATCGAGTACTTCTGCCCTCGTGAATCAACAAGGGTGGGTTCGACCCTCTGTTTAGTACCAGTATATCGCATCTTTCTACAAATTCCAACAATTGCTGTCCTATTTAGCTGTTGTTATTAGCTGTGCTTCCCCACACCGTATTGTGCGAGTTAACATAACAGCCCATGACTAACGCCATACCTCTCTTACTACAAAAACTAAACAGTTTTTTCCCCTACTGTTACGGATGTGGACCAGACGTCTCATAGGGAAGATATATTGACGCAATAAAAAATGATCCCAAACCGGTGCCAATCATTACAGTAAAATCCGGTGAGCAGAAATGTTACATAGGTACTACTTCTACCTTAATTTACCATCGATCTATGTATAGTATAGATTGGCGGTCTATTAGCACAGGCCCTTGATATTGTTATGCACAATCCAAGGTTCCTGAAACAAAGCTATATCTAGCTTATCCTCGACAAAACAACGCATTAAAATCACTGAAGCTGCTTTGCTGTGATGCAGATTAAGTTAATATATACTTACTGCCTCTGCCACTGCCTCTCACTATTAGTCATGAGCTGTAGAGACTCCGACTTCACATTGAAGGGACGGTTTGAGAAGCCTTTTCGGACTTAGCAGCCCACAAGACCAGATAGGAGTACCTTCGCAGTCTGGACCGTCTACCCCTATCAGGTTTCCTTGCCTTTTTCTTCTGATATCTTCCATTGACCAGTAACAACCAGAGTTCCTAAAGGGATTAACCTCTCCCTCAGCTAGAAGACAGAGTGTTACTTGGAAATGGCCTAATGCAAGCGAAGGTCTAACAATGGGTGGACATTCTAAGCATAAGTAGGTGGTAGACACTTAAGAATCGTACTCAAAGAATCTCTTGGCAGGAAGGCACGTAAGATGCTTAGAATAATAGAAGTACCTTAAGATGGATAACTGCAGGTCACGGACACTTCAAATATAACTAGCCAAGATGAAAATCGAAGAATATAATACTTGCCACTGAGAAGATAGGAAACATTGTGTGTAAACTGACAAGCATAAGACTTGGAACCACGGGCAGAAACTTGCTAAATGTGGATGCCATTCCCCCATGGCCTTGAAGAAATGCCAGTAATTACTAGAGACTCCGTGATGAGAAAGAAGACCGATAGTCATCAGTTATCAGAGTAAAGACTGGTGGTTTGGTGGCCAAAAGCCTCTCAGACAACAATAAAGCGTAAGTTGGATGGGGTTCAAAGAATTGCTTTTATGAGCATATGTGGCGCAATGCGCACGGCTCCAACACAGGCAATTGAGGCAATGGACTTATTTATTAGATCAACGGCTGTGATGTCTGTTTTGAGTATGAAGACTGATGACATTTGGCATCGCTTTGGGCCGAACATCGGTCATAATAGAATCCCGGACCTTATTAGTAAGCAGGTTAGGGAAGCTCAAATGCCGATGGAACGCATCAGTAGAAGAAAGGTAGTCGAAAGACTGCATCGGACACTAATTGCGGACGGCGTTATACACAACGAGTGTATGGAGAATGGCATCAGCATTTTCACTGATGGTTCTCTTATAGACGGTAGAGCAGGAGCTGGTGTACACTCAGTTGAGCTAAACTTGTCCTGTAGTCTCCGTTTGGGGAAGTACGTCTCCGTTTACCAGGCAGAATTGCTTGGGCTGCTACATGCGTTGGATCACCTGCTGGAATGTCGAGTTCAGGGAAGAAAGGTTCTCATTGCACTTGACAACCAATCGGTTAGAAAACGCATGAAGCAGGTGAACGTGTACTCCAAACTAGTGCTGGAATGTGTTTTAAAGCTTAACAGATGTTCCTCGGTTAACGAGGTAACATTGATGTGGGTTAAAGGACACATTGGCACTGCTGGGAATGAAGCAGCAGATCAACTAGCAAAAAGAGGATCTGCTGAGAATTTCTGTGGACCAGAACCCAGAGTATCACTGGGAAATGACCTAATACGAGCAAAAGTCCTACAATGGCTGAACTCACTAAACCTGAAAAGGTGGAGGGAGGCTACTACATGTAGACAGGCTTGAATGGTGCTCAAAGAGCCCCTTGGCAGGATAGCCAGCAAGATTCTTAGATACAATAGAAGTACCTTAAGCTGGATAACTACGTTAATGGTAGGTCATGGAAACTTCAAGTATTATCTAGCCAAGATGAAAATCCAAGAAGATGATACTTGCAGACTATGCCTGGAAGACGCTGAGACGGTAGCGCACATTGTGTGTGAATGACCAGCACTGGCTAGCGTAAGACTAAGGACCACGGGCAGAAGCTTGTTAAATGTGGATGCCATGCTAGCAATCACTAAAGACACCGTGATGAGAAAGAATGCCGAAAATTCCCAGTTGACACTCTGAAATCACTAGAGTCTAGATTAAAGGCTGGTTGTAGCACGAGACTCAATGATAGTAAGATTGCCGCAGTTATGTCGGTTGTCTATAGTTATTGAGGACGGAGGGGGGTCGAAAAGGGACCCATTTAGTAGTGGTCTGCTTCGTTATTCCCCCTACATTAATAATAAAAGACTGGTGGTAGCACTTCACTTAATGACGGAAGGGTTGCCGTAAATTACAAATCGGTTGCCTATAAACATTGTGAACGGAAGGGGGTCGAAACTCATTAAGAAAGCAGACTGCTTTGATATCCCTCCTTCATTAATAATATATTCGATTGAGGAGAGATATTGCTTATCTTGGCCGATCATCAAAGGGATGACCCGCAACCGTGAAGCATACAATTTTTTTCTAGCATTGTTTAGAATAAAAAAGAATATTTGTTTGTATTTTTGTTTTTTTTTTCTTTGAGTAATTAATAATAAAATATGTAAACCGAAAACAAAATGCTGTGGTTTTTAGATTTTATGGACGAAACACTCGCTCTATACTTATGTTGATAGCGATAACTTTATCATTAACAACTACAATTTAAAATTGTTGACTATTAGAGAGGTGAGCTAAGCGGAAACGGTGTCACACTTTAAGGACCACAAAGTTGACCATCTAGGTGGTGCGTTCAGTTAGACTATAATAATAATTAAATTCATAATTTTCTTGAGGCATTTAAAAATAAATTTGAATATAAAGACTTTCGTAAGATTCTTATACATTTTAAATTTTTGTCTAATTATAACTCTTGAAAAATCACCCCATGTAAATACATCATGTAGTTTGAATTACATATTTAAGAATCAATGTGCGTTTGCTGTATAAATGTTGACACTTTCTCATGTTGCCATTGTTTGTCATTTAATTGTGTATTTAGAAGTAGCTATTGTTTATATCGTATTATTTGCAAAATATATTTGTGAAGGTGCCGCTTTCGACTAGTCAGAATACAACCTGATTAAAACAACAAAATAAAATATTCTTCTTTTAAGTAGTTTTGATGAATACAGATTAAATCATTGCAATAAATTAGATGTATAAAGTTGAATTAGATTCCAAATTTATACACATAATAAACAAAAAGTAACTCATTTCCTGTTTGTCTGTCTCTCTGTTTGTGTTCGAAGGATTTTAACAAAATTTTGTAAGGAGGTACCTTAGGATTCTGATTCCAATAATGGATACTCTTTTCCGCAAAAATATCTTACTTTCAAGAGAAAGTGGAGAAAAAGCAGTGAGAGTACGCCGATTTTCTTTACCGATTTAAAGGTACTGCATACTTAAACGCTTCTTTTATTTTTGAAAACGGTATATTTTAAACGCGGTTATTCAACAGATGGCGCTGTTTTACAATAATGACAAAATGAATAGAAAGCGCGATATTTTAAAAACGGTTGCGCAATAGATGGCGCTGTTTTAAAATAATCACAAAATATATATTAATTACTGCCAAATAACCAATTAAACAAAATTTTTATTTGATTTGTATTTTTACTTTGTGGAATTATATTGTTATTTAAATTTTTAAAACACCTTTTACAGAACTTTACAATAATTTTTAGAATTATACATACATTTTAGAATTTTATACAGGGATGGCTATCGTTATATAAAGTAAATACATAAGAGTCTTAAAATTAGTTTTGGATTACTTTCGAAGCAAAATCGAAGAAAATATTATCAGGATGCACACAATGGGAACAGCTAGTGCATAATAAAATTCTTTGGTTTTAACGTTGAACAAATAATATCCAATTAGCTTTGCTTTTCTATTTTTGTAATTACACCAAAATCGACAATTTTAATATTAAGCATAACCTGAGGAAGGCATAATATCGAAGTTGTATAATTATTACATTATTACGCTTTGTTCTTATGTAGTTTACGATATATGCAAAATAAATATACATAAGCTATGTTTTCGCTTTTATTTACCACTTCAATAGTTTAATTTCAACTGACTGACTAAATAGTAAACCAGCAAAAAAATTAAAAAATGGTAATCGAGTGTCGAATTAAGCATTTTAGGTGGAAGTACTTCATAACTGGATTACCAACTTAATGATTTTGACAAGGCGTGAGACTAAAAACACTAGTTCTTCAGTATTGATTACGTAATGTATATTATAATGTATTATTATTATTATTAATGTAGGGGGAGTAACGAAGCAGACCACTACTAAATGGGTCCCTTTTCGACCCCCATCCGTCCTCAATAACTATAGACAACCGACATAACTTGCGGCAATCTTACTATCATTGAGTCTCGTGCTACAACCAGCCTTTAATCTAGACTCTAGTGATTTCAGAGTGTCGACTTAACGGCATTCTTTCTCATCACGGTGTCTTTAGTGATTGCTAGCATTTGTCTAAGGCTTAGTTCCCCCATGGCATCCACATTTAACAAGCTTCTGCCCGTGGTCCTAAGTCTTACGCTAGCCAGTGCTGGGCATTCACACACAATGTGCGCTACCGTCTCAGCGTCTTCCAGGCATCGTCTGCAAGTATCATCTTCTTCGATTTTCATCTTGGCTAGATGATACTTGAAGTTTCCATGACCTGTCACTAACGCAGTTATCCAGCTTAAGGTACTTCTATTGTATCTAAGAACCTTGCTGGCTCTCCTGCCAAGGGGCTATTTGAGCACCATTCGAGTTGATCTGCTGCTTCATTCCCAGCAGTGCCAATTAATTTAACCCGCATCAATGTTACCTCGTTAACCGAGGAACATCTGTTAAGCTTTAAAACACATTCCACCACTAGTTTGGAGTACACGTTCACCTGCTTCATGCGTTTTATAACCGATTGGTTGTCAAGTGCAATAAAAACCTTTCTTCCCTGCACCCGACATTCCAGCAGGTGATATAACGTATGTAGCAGCCCAAGCAATTCTGCATGGTAAACGGAGACGTACTCCCCCAAACGGAGACTACAGGACAAGTTTAGCTCAACTGAGTGTACACCTGCTCCTGCTCTACCGTCCATAAGAGAACCATCAGTGAAAATGCTGATGTCATTCTCCATACACTCATTGTGTAAAACGCCGTCCGCAATTAGTGTCCGATGCAGTCTTTCGACTACCTTTTCTTCTACTGATGCGTTCCATCGGCATTTGAGCTTCCCTAACCTCCTTACTAATAAGGTCCAGGATTTTATTATGGCCGATCTTCGGCCCAAAGCGATGCCAAATGTCATCAATCTTCGTATTATTGAAAATTTTATTTGAAATAATGACTTATTTATTAAATATTTTCAATGCATTCTCTTTTAAAATATAATAATTAGCTCAATTTACAAATTACTTTTTGTTAAGTTTAACGTAATGTGTTTTGTAATCGAGTAACACAATTTGGTAATCCCAAAAGTAAGTCATTATGTAGCAAAAACTTCTTTTGGTAATGCCTAATTTTTGCTGGGAACATTTAACATGAATGACAATAAGCTAAAGCATATAACAGCAAACTAAATATGTTTTCAGAACAATATTGGCATTAATTATTTTGTTTTGAATATTCTTAGCCATTTGCATAAGGCTCATAATTCTGTTAATGCCTGCTAGTGATCCTTAGTAAATATACTGCCACTTTTACATACAAGGCGGCCTTTCGTCTCAGCCTCAGCGAGTCACAGCCTATGAAACATCATACTCTTTGTTATTTACCTCTGGCAGATGATATTTTTCGCCTTCCCGCTAAGTTGACTTTTAAAGAGCAAATTATATAATCTTGGATTATATAAAACCACGTGAAAGCATGGTTTCTAAATTTTTATTACGATTAAAAGAGGTTTTAGGGTTCCGCATCCAAAGTGTAAAAACGTAACACTATTGTTTTCACTAAAATTTCTGTCCGTCTGTCCGTTCGTCTGTCTCCTGTCCGCCTTTTATCTCTGGAACCATAATAGGTAGGGTCTTGTAATTTTCACAGAATTAGCAACAAATACTAAAACTTATAGGGTGTTCCAACAGTGACGTGATTTGCATGGATATTCCTAATTTTTTAACCATAATAGGTAGACTCTTGACATTTTCACAGATGGGGTATTATTATGACCATTATAAAAAATAATAAAAATTAAAGGGTTTTCCGGCGGTGACGGGATTTTCATGTATAACGCCTTATTTCTTGAACCGTAATAGGTAGACTCCTAAAATTTTGTACAGAAGATGTGTTGGCTCTGCCGATGAGACAATTACTAAAAATTAAAGGGTGTTCTGACAGTGACATGTTTTTCACGTATAATGACTTATTTTTTTAATCGTAATTTGTAGACCTATGATATATTTATAGAAAGGGAATTGACATGGACGCTATAACAAATAATAAAATTAAAGGGTGTTCCGATGTAGTTGTGTTACTTCGGCTGCTATAACAATTACCAAAAATTGCAGGGTGTCCATTACTGACATGTTTTTCAGGAACAGTACCTTATTTTTTGCACCGCAATAGGTAGGTAGGCTCCTGATATTTTTATATAAAGTGTATGGCCGCTATAATAACAATTACTAAAATGTAAAGGGTGTTCCAATAATGATGAAATTTTCGCGAATATGAATTTAATTTTAAAATTAAAGTATGCCCCGTAAGACATAAAAAAATTCACAACATGAATTATTAAAGTCGTACCAAACATACATAGTACGAAACCCTACGTGTGTGAGACTAGCTCGCACTTACCTGATCTATTTTATTTTCCATTTAAAACCCCTAAAACGTACATAATGTTAAATAGTGGTATCTTATAACCATCAATAAATCAATCAATATATATTTGAGTTTTATTCAACTCGTTCATTTGGGATTATAAATGTGAACGCAATAACATTTTAAGTACAAAAGATATTTATTCGTTCATACATTTATAGACTCATTATAATTGTACAATCACATTAAACAATGTACAACGGAATTGGACAAGTGAATAAATGGAATTGAACACATTTTTTCCAACTCTCGCTTTACTCCTCTTATCGATGAGACTTTTGCTATTTTTCTATTTTGTTATTTTATTATTATTTTTTCTGTTTTCTTTATTTTTTCACATTTTATTTATTTTAGTGCTAAATCAGCAATAAGTTGATTATCATTATTATCGTAAGGGACCAAAAAATGAGTAAAACAATAAAAACTGGAACTTGATTCTTTTGTAGTAGGAAGTTAAGAAGTACAATTGAAATTGTAAACATAAAAATTAGTTTTTATAGAGGTTGCCTGATTTCATGAAATATCTCTTTGTCGTTTTATGTATGACGATAAGACGTTTGTGATGATTTTCGTCTTAAATTTGACATTATGTTTAAATACGAATTTAAATTTAATCCAGATTTTTGTTTCTTACAAAAATGTTCCGGAAGCATTATTTCAATCCAACCCAAGAAAAGCCGTAATAGTTCCTTGAGTCTTTGTAGAACGAAAGGACCCAGCACCCAATGATTTTTACGGTAACTAAAATAATTTGGCGGGACCGTTTGTGAGTTAAGGGCGCGTCTAAAACTAAATCTTTCTTGCGTTTAAAAATGTTAGAGACAACTAATATGTTTTTATTTTTGGGAGATTAAGAATAGTTATCTGTTTGATTATTTTTTTAAGCTTATGTCTCTTGTAAGCATCCTCTGCAATCGGCAACAAATTAATCTTTAGGCTTTAGGAAAGAGCTTTAATATGTGCACACTTGGCCATAGTCATTTAATTATCTTTTTTGATTTATGTAGGTATTTGGTTTTCTCCACACATATAATATACCATTTCTTTGGCTTACAGAACCGCATTCCAAAATTCCATGTCCTTGTAAAATAGATTTAAATTAACTGTCAGCAGATCAACTCGAATGGTGCTCAAATAGCCCCTTGGCAGGAGAGCCAGCAAGGTTCTTAGATACAATAGAAGTATTTTAAGCTGGATAACTGCGTTAGTGACAGGTCATGGAAACTGCACTGAAAATCAATAAAGTTAAATATTTTAATTATTTTTAATCACGCCTGTTTCCTTGACAATTTATTAAATAAATATTTTATGAACGCAATATAAAGTATTTATTTCAAAAAATATAATAATCGAAATTGATTACTATGGGGAAAGCATATCCGGATAGCTATTTCGCTAGTGCTTAACTAGCTCATCCGTGGATTCTTCCCAATTTTTTGAATAAAAACTCAATTTCTTATGCTTAGTCCCGTTTCACACTTGCAATTTTTGTTTCTGAACAATTTTTTTTATTCTCTTTTGAAGTTGCATTCGTGTCCGTACTTTAAAAATTGTTTTTCTGACGACTGTTTACTTTTATACAGTCTTTCTCATGACAAAAAGTGCTCTTCAACAACAAAAATAGATTGTCGCAACAGAGTTTCAAGTACATGAAACTTTGTTTCCCAGCCATTTTTATTTCCTCCCCCAACAACAAATACATGTGTTGCAGAAACAAAAATTGCAAGTGTGGAACGGGACTTAAAACTTAATAGACTAAATGAAAAGCTATCTGAGATATGTTTTGTAACAAAAAGAATTTTATGAATTTGAATAAAATTAGTTATTATGAATAAATCCAGATACAGATTTGTATAAAAATTAGGCTGATTTAAAATTCAATAAATTTTTTTCTTTAATATTACCTACGAAATTTGGTTCAGTGTGTAAAATAAATAGAATATTTTTTAGAAAACCACGAAAAATACCTACATATATGGATGTTATCTTTACCTTTCCTAAGTACAATATTTAATATTTACAGAAATAAACGAAGTAAAAAATTCACTTTTAAAAATCAAGATTATTTCAATCTCCTATATTTTTTATATGTTAACAAAATATATTTAAAACTGTCGAAATTAAAGCGGCATATAAATAATTAATATACGCACTTGTTTACCAGCTACGAGTACTGCGTCAATTGACTTATCAAGTGTTATTTGAAGTTGAAACATGTTTGACAAGTTCAATTCCCTGTGAGTTATGTAATAGAACAACAAATAGTGTTTACCTTTATTACGTGCACATGCTGTAAGTTAGCACTAGAATTCTCAAGTATTCCGTCGATTGATGAGTAAAATCTTTTATTCGATTAATTCAATTATGTCTTTTAGAGATAACTTAAAAGAGTTGCTTCTATAGACTTTTCGTAGTTTCTTTTCACTCAGAGAACCAGAGGGTCCATTGTCATTCACTTCAGCTAAACTAAAACTAAACAAAAGTGAAAAAGAGAGTCCTATATACGTCCTGACATCTATTAGTCTACCACTTATTTTTCTTGATGAAGCCGCACGCGGCTGTCAAATTCTTTTGGAAGTATGTATGTACAGTCATAGACTTAATTCTTCATACACCCCCCCAATTTTCAATATCTGCTAAATGAAAAGTATTACAAAAATTTTATTTTGCAAAAATGATTTAATTATCTATTTATTAGTGCAACAAAACAAAATTTTTGGTTTCCTTTAAAAAATTTAAGCAGTAGAGAAAAAAAACTAAAAATCAAGAAGGACAAAAATGTTTATACAGTGTAATCTTTTTTCTTTTATTCATAATTCTCTCTCTGCAACTTTAAATACCGTTAGCTTTTTATATTTTCAGTACGACGCACAGTGGTCAATTTCGCGAGATAGCGGTCAAAACTCTATAACTTTTGACCGGATTGGTATTTTCTTACGCAATTTGTTTTGTACAATAGGAGGGACTTTAAGCTTCAATTTGCGTGTTCAAACGTAAAAATCGACTGATAGGAACGTAAGTAATGTGGAGTTAAAAATGCATTTTAATATTTTGTTGAGTTTCCATGTAAAAGTTGAATATTTTGACATTTTAAATAGGTATTTTTTTATAATTTCTTATTTTCTTCAATCGTGTTTTGCAACCAATACTTATTTATTATTCCTAAACTTAATTTTGGTCAGAAAATACCAACATTTGGCCCCTGACATTTATTTAGTCTCAATATTCACAGGGGCCAAAGGTTGGTTTTTTTGGAAGAAAGCTTATTCTTGTGAGGATTAAACTGAAAAATAACACTGATTTTCCCCACAATATCAATACCATTTGGATATATTATATACAGAACACAACATCGATAAAATTTTAAGTAAACTTTTACTATTGATTTAAAGTGCACATATATTTTATTTAAATGTATTAATAAAAATTTATAATAAAATTAGAACAAATTATAATTTTTAAACTAGTATTAATTAAACAATATTAGTAAAAATTTCTTCCAAATAGCTTTGATTTTCATTTTGCAGTAGTTGTTTAGCTTCTTCATCTAACTCTAATGAGGTTGATTTCCATTTTTGTCGAATACTGGACATATATGGGTCTGATGTGCACAACAAAATATTAATAAAATCTTCATTAGTACAATATCTGGAAATTTTTCTTGTATTGTGCTCGCGAAAGAATCTGTAGTCTTTGTTCCTTTTTTCTTGCGCTTCTTCTGAGAGATCTCCAATTGGAAGCATATTGTGCTGAATTATTTGTTCCGTATGGAACAAAATTTTGTGAACTGTGGTTGGCATTATCATTAGCATCTTTTTGCTACGTGCTATAACTTCTAATATGATTTGGAATCGTCGTATTAAATCATAATCTACTCCAGTTATAGAAGCTGCAGTTTCTGGATCGAAAAAAAAATCTCCTTGCTGTGTTTCCATCATTAGAATTTCCTTCTCCTTGCTTTGGCTGGTCAATTATAAGGCTTATCTCACGGTATTTTTCTTGAATATCTTTTTTTTGCTTTTTTTTTCCAAATTTTCTTTGTTGTTTCTCATTGTTTCGCCTAACGGGCCAAATTCTAAATCGTATCCCAATTTAAGAATATGCTTCATAAAACGAATTCTAGCATGAAGCGGTGACATTCCAAATTCATATGATTCATTAAAACTATCGTCTTGTGTTGGTGGTTGGCTCAATTGACTTGATGTTTTTTGGCATATGGTGCAGCTTGACGAAGACTTTGTTTCGGTTAAAGCTTATGCAACTTTTCCATCGATCATTGTAAGTGACATTTTAAAGTTAACTTCGATGGATTGGTCATTAAATTCAAATATCACTGGTTGAAGTTCTTTAATTTCATCTCTTATTTTGCCAACTTCTTCAGTTATGACATCTTCAGTTTCTTTTTTGTAAGCAAACTTTATTGGTCTACAAAATTTTGTTGACGAGAGAATTTCATTCTTCCATACATCTATCTCTGCAGCTCTACTAGTTGACGGCTCTGAACCAATAAATTTTTGTTAAACGTAATGGAACGAAAGAAATCATGAATAAATTGGCATCTGATAAATTTTCCGCATTACATTGTCCCATCCCCATTTAGAAATTAAAGTCATGCTGCAATTTTTAAACTTCTTTAAATAGTCAGCATCAAATGTCTTTAATAATCGTTCTGCAGTGTGTTCAAGAAGATCCTGCAATTTTATTTCTGCTGAACTTGAAGTTACACTAATAGCAGTTGGTGAAGGTAAGCAATCTTTTTTCGCAGAAACTATATCTCGATATGATGGAAAAATTCCACAATTTTTTTCATTGGTTCGCTTCCGCAATTCTGTATATTGGTTTTTAGTCATTTTCAAATCCAAAAATAGTGCAAATGCTTCTTCTGGAGTAAATTTATTTTCTTCAGTTGGTGTCGGCATCCTTTCCTTTTTGTGCGTCTGGGGCTTGCTTCCACTATTTTTTCAATGATAGCAATTTTACTGTTTTTAGTTTTCGATGGTTGAATTTGATGCAGAAATGAATCCTTTATGATGCTACAAGAAACTTCTTCATTGATATGTTTAAGCTTGCGTCTTCGTGATCTTTCACTACAATTATCAATTGGCTTTGCTGGTCGACCACCTTTTCCAGTTTCCGTGGTAGTTACTGATGGCTTTTTAAAAATAAGTTTATTTCTTGTTTGTCGCATATTTTGAAGATTGGATTATTCATTATATGTAAAATAATGTCGTTTTCATCTTTCCGTTCAAAATATATATAAGATAGAACACTATAACTGAATTTAGCCATTGTTTAAACAATAATGAAGAAAAAAAATTAATACATGGATTAATATACTATTGCTCGAAGTTTCAACATGATCCTTTTTACCTCTTTGAAACATAATATAACAGGTACTTGGTTTTGCCAGTTATTTTCATTGGTTTTAAATTTATTTGCAATTTTCAGGTATTTAAGTTATGTAATATTAGATAGAAAAAAATCATTTTTTACCTTTTCCAAATGAATTGCTAGATACCACATAATTTGAGAGTTCTATTGTCATTTTTGTCAAAATTTTGATACACCCTTCTATGTGGACTAGGTCCAAATATGGGCCAACTTCTCCTAATTTCAACAGAATTATTTTATAAGAACTCTTGTACAAAATTTCATCAAAATATATGCATATGCCACTTTCACATACAAATAACTTCTCAAAAGATATGACGTGCATTTGTACCGAATATCTTACCTTGGGTCAGATAAATTGCTGTAGCTCAAAAAGTGCAGTCCCGATGCATGGACATGTATATATAGGAATGTAGGGGAGAGTTAGGGCTACAAAATAGTAAATTTGTGTTTTGACTCAGCTTGACTCACAGGAGTTGTGCTCTATGAAGTAGGAAATTTCCGAGAAATTTGACCTTTTTTAAAAAAAATATTTAAATTGTTCTGAAAACAGTAGAGCTTCAATTTTTCTTACCAGTAATAGGAAATAAGTTAAGTTACAACACAAAATTTATTTCGTCCAAAAATCTTGAAAAACAAAAAAGTTATGATCATTTAAACTTTAAAAATTAACTAAAAATATCATAAATTTACTAAATTCTGAAAAAGCCCATTTTGGACCACCCTGTTCTCAGTGAAATAGTTGAAATAGAGTTCTAATTTTTTGGCTCCCGAGGTTTACTACTGTCTACTTTCATATGAGTCTAATAACTTTAAAATCAGAGAACAAAAACCAAAAGGAGTTTTGGCCGCTATCTCAAAATATTGACCACAGTGCGACGCGTGTAACTTGAATGATTAGTCGATATTTTATTAGTACAAAAGATAACAAATGTAAAGATAAGTGTGCGTAAAGAAATTAGCCGAGAAATTAAGAAATTAATTATACAAGAACACAAAAACAACAAATCCTATCGGGAAATATGCAAACTTTTAAATGTACCGTTTCCTACAATGCAATACATTATCAAAAAGTATAAAAATACTGGTTCCGTCGAAAATAAGCCAAGGCCAGGACGCCCGAAAAAACTCTCCAGACGCGATGTTAGCTTTGTATTAAAAGAAGTTAAGAAAAATCCGCGAACTTCTGCTTCCAAAATTGCAAAAACTATTGCTAACACTTTGGATAAGTCAGTTCATCCTAAAACTGTTCAAAAGGCGTTACGAGCAAATGGTTATGCAAGCAGAGATCCCCGCAGAAAACCTTTGATATCTTAAAAAATAGGAAACCGCGCCTTGAGTTTGCAAAGAATAAAGGGACTGACTTTTGGAAAACAGTCTTGTTTACGGACGAAAGTAAGTCAATTCAATTTGTTCGGAAATGATGGTCGGGGAAAGATTTGGCGCAAAAAGAATGCAGCACTTGACCCAAAGAATATTGTTCCAACAGTAAATTATGGTGGTGGCAATGTAATGGCTTGGGGAGCCATAGCAGCATCTGGAGTTGGTCGATTAGTGTTTATAGATGGTATTATGGATCGATATTATTATAAAAAGCTTTTAGAATGCAATTTACAACCATCAGTTGATATGTTGGGTCTTGGCCAGCGTTGGATTTTCCAACAGGACAACGATCCCAAATATACAGCGCACATTGTTAGAGATTGGTTGCTTTATAATGCACCAAGATAGTTAAACTCACCTCCTCAATCGCCGGATTTGAACCCCATTGAGCACGTTTGGGATATTTTGAAAGAAAAATGGACCCTGCTGACGTTACTAACAAGGAATCCTTAAACAAGCTTTACAAAGGGAAAACCTGGAAACCTTGGCGCATCAATGCCAAGACGTTTGCAGGCAGTAATTGATGCTAATGGTGGGCCGACAAAATATTAATTTTATAACAAGGTTACTTATTTCGCATTTATACCAACAAGTAATTGTTTTGTATGAACACTTATGTCCTTCTTGATTTTAGGTTTTTTCTCTGTTGCTTAAAGTTTTTAAAGGAAATAATAAAATTTTGGTAACGCGTTTTATTTAGCAGCTATTTAAAATTTTGGGTGTGTATGAAGAATTAAGTCCATGACTGTAGTCAACAACTGAGGCTTTAAAAATCTGTTTACGTTTTTTTAATTGGTGCTTTGCACTACGAGAAATTTTCAAATAATTTAAACATTTTGTTTCAAAATTTACTATGTTTGGATAGTGCTGGAGGGAGACCCGTTACAATTTTTGACCAAATTTTATTTAGTATTTCTTATAGGTTGTCTTTAAAACTGCTTAAAAAGATTTACTAGTACCGAAGTAAGTTTTAATTACAAAAAAAGAATACCACCTTTTTGGGGAAAATCCTGAAAAAACGGTATTTTTTACATTTTTCCAATTCAGAGGCTTGTAACTATAAGAACAAAACTTGAAACTAATTTTTTGTAAATTCTATCAAGAGTATAGCCAATGTCTTAAAATAATAATCCGATCCGATTAATAACTACATCACGCCAAAAATACTAAATTAGGGTCGGCCAAAATTAAAAAAAAAAAATTATAAGCGAAATTTCTTCCAAACTAAAATATACTTACATATGTAAGCATATTTTTTATAGATATTTTCAAGCTCTACTAAAATTTAAAAAATCTTAATATTTAAGATAAAACTAACCTTTTTTAACATTTCCAAAAAATTATATACCCGAGGTATCCAAATTTGGGGGGTTTTACTCAATGGCCCCCTTTATTTTAGGGGCTGGCCGTTCGCAGCCCTAATCATAAACACCTCTGATTTGCCTCTGTGAAATATCTTCCGTGGTTAATGAGATACCGAATTATGTCCAAAATAACCACTGTGTAGCCCATCGATAAATCTTATACCTCGCCTTGTAATACCAGGCAGTGACACAATGTCCTCTATAGTTTCCCACTCCTTTTCGGCCTCGCACATCCTACAGAAATCCGATGTACCGGTACCCCATCTACTGGTTCTTGCTAACGCAATGGCCAGTGATCACACCTACCACGACTCTTAAAAATTTTTTTGTCTTATCCCAGAAAAAACTTAGCTTTTGCCAGTTTGCCCAAAACTAGCAATCCTCCACAACTTCGCGAAACGGATTAATTCTCCTTACTATCCAATCGATTAGGAGCCCATAGTAGTGACTAATTGGTGGCTTCACCGATTTTTCTCTATCTAAGTAACCTGTTTCAGATAGGTTATAACTGTCTAAAACAGTTAAAAATAACTGTAAAAATAACAGTTATTTATTTCTCAAAATAATTGTTATAAAATAATTTTCTGATATCGATAACTGTTGTTTACGGTCCGTGGTATTTTTATTTTGTGGAATGGTCATGGTTTTTAAAATATTTTAAAAATCTTCTACATAGCTTTACAATAATTTTTAGAATTTTAGAATGTTATATAAATACTAGATGTGCCCGCCACTTCGTTAGCGTCTTGCAATATTTTCTCCGATTTTGCAATCCACACCAAAGACAATTACTTTTTTAGTGCCGCCTTAAACAATGCTGAATATCGGTTAGTTCTTCAGTTATGGCTGTATGTATTTAGTTTATAACACAGCGCCATCTGCCGCATTAAAGTATACATATCAGGTTAGTGCTTCAGTTAGGGTTTATGTATTTATTTTATATTTATATAAAGTGTTTTATCCTTACTAAAATAACTGCATACTTTCACTGCTTTGGGATCAGGATACTAAGGTACCTCCTTACAAAATGTTGTTAAAATCATGTAGTAGTTTTCACAAGATGTAAACACAAATAATGAAGGACAGCCAGACAGAGAGAGAGAGAGAGGAAATGAGTTACTATTTTATTATATGTATAGATTAGAATTTTTCCTAGGAATGGGTACCTTTATATAAAGTAAATAAATTTAAATTTGCTGTGTACTACTTTCAAAGCAAAATCGATCAAAATGTTGTCAGGACACACACAACGTGTAAGTAGTAAACTATAGTTGTCTAAGCAATGCCAAGAAGATACGAGCCTATATCTTACAGTTATTAGACTCTCTGTACTTCTATAATCATAATCGGATTACTCTTAACTTATGCTAGGTATTAACCATCCGTTATTCGAACATTTATAAAGGCATATGAATGAGTTTAACGCCAACAACTACATAAGTATGTATATACAATCAGCACTCGCTTAGAAAGATGACGTTATTTGAATAATGTTTCTGACGAACATGTTTGGAATACACACATTGATAAACAAAATCACTTCAAGATATTCATAAACACTTTAACTAAAGAGTACACAAAATTGTTGAATACAAATTCCATATACATACATACTCGCATATTGTCAAACAAACCCATTCAAATTACGAGTACATTAAATTACAAAAACATACCTTGTCAATATTCAAGCAAAAAATTCAAAAGATGTTTATAAATAAAATTTTTGAAGTAACTTTACTTTGAATTAAATTATATGTCAAATATTATAAAACCTATTTTTAAGTACACACAGAAATAAATTTTTATTTTCAAAACAAAACTAAAATGAAACAAGCTTTTAATGACTTTGCCATAATTTGAAAACATTTTATTAAAGAAATATTAAAAATATATCCGTTCTAAACTTGACTTTTAAAAAAGCTTCAAGTATCTGTTCAGTATTATTTTGGTGATGCACTAACATTAAAAAAGAAAATAAAAATATTTCCAACATAATGCTGACGTACTTCTAATTGTATGTTCATACGGTGATTTTTCCTATTTGGGATTTTAGAAAAAAGTCTATGCTGTTACTTCGGCAGTATATATGTAAATGGAATTTTCAGGTGGCTTGTGAGCAGATATAAATGCTAATAACTATTGCTTGAAAATGTTCAGCCTTTTATATTTTTTAGTTACCACCAAGTCAAACAATTTTATGTATAAATTAAAATTATATAATAAAATAGTAACTCATTTTCTGTCTGTATGTTAGTCTGTCTTTTTTGTGTTCGTATCACGTAAAAACTTACTGGATGATTTTAACAAAATTTTGTGGGGAGGTACCTGTAGTATCCTGATCCCAATATAGGATAATTTTTTCCCGCAAAAAAAATCTTATTTCCAAGAGAAGTGGAGAAAATGCAGTGAAAGTACGCCGATTGTTAAACCAATTTAAAGCATCTTTTATTTTTGAAAGTGGTATATTTTAAACACAGTTGCGCAATAAATGGCGCTGTTTTGAAATAATGACAAAATATGTATTACTTACTGCCAAATAGCCAATTGAATAAAATTTGTATTTTAATTGTATTTTTACTTTGTGGAATTACTTTGTTATTGAAATATTTGAAATGCCTTTCACAGAGCTGTACAATAGTTTTTATAATTTTATATAAATTCCGAAATTTTTCCTGGGGATTAAAATTAGCATTAAAATTAGTTGTGGATTACTTTCAAAGCAAAATCGAATAAAATATTGTCAGAACGCGCAAAACGTCATGAACTAGCTATGCCGACACCTTACCTTACTTTTATTAGTTTCTCTTCGCGTAAGGAGGAGATAAAGTTTACTTAGATGCTTGAAAGGGTCTTACATGTAACCCTCCATTTCACTTGCACAAAGTGAAGGATACATAGAACGAACCATATTGTGAACACTATTATTTTCGTAGAATTTTCAAAATATTTTGGCCGATTACTTTGATTAAAAATTAAACTCTAATATACCTTAGAGGGCCATTAAATGCTACGTTAAGCAGCTATGTCATATTCGCACTATAAATAGTTATGGATTTATCCCACCAGCGAGGCCGCAGGCTTTTAATGGTTAAATAAATTAAGTATTTACTATTTTTATCACTTCTTCTTATCAATACACAAGTGTTAATCATGTATCAAACAACCCGATGGCGATATTACCAGCAAGTCAAGAGTGCTAGATTTTACACCTGTCAAAGATGCAGTTTGCTGTGACTAGGATGGGGTAACTGCTACAGGGCACTTGTTTTGCATTAAACTTTATTTAATTGTTTCACGTTTTTTGTTTGTATTGTAAGCAATCATCCATTTTCGATTTTTGAGGGTGCTGCAGCTTAAGTGGTTAGCATGTTGACTACTAAGCAATGGCCACGAAGTCAATACTCACCCCTGCCAACATCAATTTTTATGATATGTATTAATTTCTCTTGGTAATAATACATATCACAACGCCCTCCTCCGCCGGTATTACCACATAGCATTAAATCACCGGCGAAGTAAAATAATTATAAATTGGCTATGCTAGCTACAAACTTAATTCGCTAAAATAACACCAGAGGCGCTTGCAACACAGTTCTAAAAATAATCACAACGTGCAATTGCAGTGTAGCCATAAGCGAAGCTTTTCTATTAAACTAACCATCTATCTTATTTACTACTATCCCTTTCCAAAGGAAGTAACACAGTTAATATAGGCATTATTTGCCTGAGCGTTACTTCCATTTAAAAGATAAAACTTGGCATGAAGTTAAATCAACAAATTTACCTCAAAAAGATTTTAAAAGTTGCTTTTTCTTGAGCACCTAAAAACATCGTTAGAATTTTTTGGAAGCCATTGTCACATAAAGCCCGTGAGACCCAATGTTTTTTTTCAAGATTCCGAGGTTATTTATTTGCGAAATCAAATGCTTTTAGACAGCATTTGTAAATTGCTTATAGCCACTTATATATGCTTATAAAACTAAACTTCTGTAAGAGCTTTTAAAAAACCATATAAGATGTGTTAGCGAAAAACCAGACTATATTTACTCAAATAAATCCATAATAATTAAAACATAAAAAATAAAAAAATAATATTTTTTTTTATATTCCAAAGCTAAAGAAATTCAGCTTATATTTTATATTTTTTTTTTCTTTCACATCTTATATAAGCATGACGGAATAATCGCAGATAAATGTTTGCGGTCGCGTTTCGGTGTAGGTGTTTCTTTACTTTAGCTTTCAGTATACTTTTTTAATGGAAGTGTTCAAGGTAAACTTACATATCTTATGAGGTTTGGCGGCACAAATTTCTGTAAAGAAATAATGAAAATAAATGAAATTAATTATTGAATGTAATGTTTTTTAGAGTGTAAAAAATTTGTGTGTTTCAGTAATGAGTGCTAATGGACTTTTAAATTGTTTAAGAAACTTACACAATAAAGAGAATTTAGAATTAAATCGTTTATGGTGACTTAAGAGAAATATAACTCGCAATAAATCTTAGCACTAAACACACTATGGTACAGATGTGTTCTAGATTAACGGTGGTACCTGCCACGATGGCTTAATCCCACGGTGCTCCAAACACCGAGTGAAACTAAGACGTAGACTAGCGCCCCCACTGTATGGTAACGGCGCACCCAACGACAACGTGCCCTGTGTAAGGGGCACGATATACGCAATTTAGGTGTGTCGCACAGTCAGAGTGAGTAGCAATTTTTAGAACATGGCAAGCCATGGACCCATGTTCTAAACTCTTGCTTAGAGGTTGGAGCCTACTCAACTCCTTCTGTTGAGAATGCAACAGCACATTTTGATCAACAATGCATCCACCCTGCATACATCGATCTTAATCCACAGCCACCACGTGTACCCCCGAAGTGGACCTCACCAATAACCCGTCACAGAGACAGGGGAGTCTCTGTGGGGCCACCGATTCCCGTGGTACCAGTCCTTTGGGCACTGGTCGGACCTCGAAGAGGACCCATATTTTAAAACAACAGACCTTTTCTACCAGATTTGTGCTCCAGGAACCCTAGCGTCTGGTGCCCCTATTTTCCCCTGTGAACCGCGTCAAATCATTTGCAATTTCCTGCAGTGACAAATGGGGGTATACACTATGGTACAGAAAAAAATATTCATCTGATTGATAATATATTGTATCTTAAAAAGGCTGTCCCACAGATTTTAATATTAATACTAGCTGTGCCCACCATGTCGTGGGCGTCCTCACAATATTTTGTTCGATTTTCCACACCTATTGTAAGACCCTTACTTTTATAGTGCTTCAGTTATGGTTTATGTTCTTACTTTATATAAAGGTACCCATCCCTGGATAAAATTGTAAAATTTATAAAAAATTCTAAAAATTTTTGTAAAGCTCTGTCAAAGGTGTTTAAAATATTTGAATAACGTTGTAATTCCACAAAGTAAAAATGCAAATCAAATACTAATTTTATTTAATTGGCGCCTATGGTGTTTAAAATATTCCAGTTTTAAACCAAAAGTGTTAGTACCTTTAAACCGGAAATTGCGTTTTTTCACTGCTTTTTCTCCACTTTCTCTTGGAAATAAGATATTTTTGTAAAAAAAGGACCCTATGCTGGAATAAGGATACTTAGGTATCCCCTTACAAAATTTTGTTAAAATCCATCAAGTAGTTTTTACGTGATGCGAATACAAATAAAAGCAGACAGACATACAGACAGACAGACAGACAGACAGACAGACGGTAATGAGTTACTTTTTTTATTAAATATATATAGATTCCAAGCTTAATTTGTGTCAAAACGAACGTACGCACAATTTTAAATTGCTTTAAAAAAAATAACTACTACTATTGTATTATCTGGGTTGAGTTTTATTTAATGAAATTTTTAAGGGAATCATAAACTTGGCAAAATACTGTTGAAATTATCAAAAGCTATGCGTAATGGTATGCCGGGATCAACAAGTAGATTTGGTTTAGCTTGAGAGCATTTGCGAATCATCCCTCTAATGTACGGCCAGAAAAGCAGTATCTCTTCTTTTTAGTCGAATGTAACCAGGTTCAGAATCTTATTTTGGCGCCTTTGAAATTTTTCTACATTGCTAGCTGAGGCAGTGCTCCATAATTGAATGCCATAACACCATGGTAGAGTTCCTGAAAATAAACCAATTTCGTTGTACTGTTTTAATTTCATTTGTGTTAACTTGAAATCTACGTTGCTTTTCCAAGTAAAGCAGTGACCAAGATGTATACCCAGGTATTTAACGTGAAAGCTGAAAGCTATGGTATAATTTGGTTATATAGGCGAATAGGAGAGCATGAGTCCCTACGCAGTGTGAAAGTTATATGAGTACATTTTGGTTCATTCACCTTATCAATAAAAAGTGCAGAACAGTATTCTCTAAAGGTAAAGGTCTTTTTAATTACATAATCTGTGTGTATGTTGGATCGTAATATGTTGTTTTCTGAAGCTGAATTAATGGTTCGGTATACATCCTTTCGCGCTAAGAAACAGCTTTGATATGTTTGATAAAAGGCCTATAGGTCTGTATGATTCTACTTTTGTGTGGTCTTTGCTTGGTTTAGGAATCATAGTAATCAAAGAGAACTTCCACTCTGTGGGAAAGTACTCAAGACGTAAGATGGCATTAAAAACAAAAAGAATAATTCTGCGACCTAACGGGGCAACTTAAACAACATCTTGTTACTTGTTTTATCAACGCAAGGGGCTTTCTTGGTGTTTAAATCAGTTATTGCTCTTTAAATATCGTTCAAATCAAAGGGATATTTCGGCACTAGTCTCTAATGGTGGCAACTCAGCGATTTCAGTAACTATATTTGAGGTAAAATGCTTTTTCAAATGTCCAACAAATAAAATGCCTTTTTTGATATCATTTCTTGCCAAGTCTTCGCAAGAAGTTCGCAAGGGAGGCTTACGTACGACCGTTCTTTTAAGGTTTCTACATGCACGCCATAATGAATAATCTTATTGTGCAGTTGCGTCGACGTCTTCAAGTAAGTTTTCAGAGATGCCACTCTTCGAGATTCTAGTAGCTTTCGTGCAATCTAAAAGTCTATATTTGAGTTGAGAAGATCTGTGTGATTGCCACTGTCTTCAAATTTTTTCTTTTTTGGTGTTCTTAGCGTTATGTTTTCCGAATAATGAGTACTGAGATGTTTTCTATATTTTAACCAATTATATTGTGCTAGTTGTTGGTAACACGATATTTTGCTGGTTCCATATACAGTCGAATTCAGTTAATCGCACGCCGTTTAAAAGAAAAAACCACAAAATTCGCTTAACTGAAAAATCGGTAATGGTGACACAAAAGTTGTTTGCAAAAACACTCCTTTTAATGTAGCGAACACCGTGTAAGCCATTTTCACACTATTATACTGAGTATTAAGACTTATAAAAACTTCAATTTAATGAGAAAGTGTGATAGTATGAAAGCAATATGTTATCAAAATGGTAAATAATACGGCAAGAAATTTGACATCCCAAAATACCATACCATTTTTACAAAATTTTCTAAACGATAACATTTTTCGTTTTATTAGGGTGGTTTTTTTTAAAGCAAAGAACTTAGCTGAGTGAGTCGCAGCCGATGATATTTTTTCGCCGCCGTCGATGATATATATTTTTTTTTTGTCCTGCTCCTGTCTCAAATGGCATCAGTCTTATCGCCTACGTATGTACTTTGTTTCTGCCATGTCTAGAAATTGTTGAACGTACGTATTATTTCTTTGTTATGTTATTTATTTTTTATTAACCGAAAACTTCAACGGCCAAACAAACTTAAGATCCGGCACTTCTGCCATCCACATGAAACTGCCGCCGTTCAATGTCTCGGCTTGTTCCTTTGCTGATATTTTTCATTTTATTTGAAGTGTGATAGTGCAGTCGTAAAGTAGCTCTAAGTCGGAAAACACGTGCGTGCGTCATTGTCATTATCGTTTAAAGTCAATCAGGCCGTCCTTGTTGCTCGGCCTTCGAGTGGTTTGCATGTCGTTCTCACACTGGCTGATTGGCGTCCTCGAATAGCTATACTACGGTACTGTTATTGGTGGTTGCTTAAACAGCCACGTGTAATCGTTTGGTTATCGTTTATAACCTATAAATTTTAATTTCAATAAGTCGGACATTGGTGGAGCGCCATTTTAAAAAACTCAACTGTTAACTTTAGGAGCACCATCAAATTAAATATTTAACTGGAGGAGAACCAATAAGCTCAAGATTTTCACTGGAGGAGCACCATTAAACTCTTATTAATTTTTACCTAGCTGAATTTGGAGTCTCACTTCCTATATAAAGGTATAGGTCGCACTGCAGATTTTGGAGGAAGCTAAGGCAATCACACCCTTGCGCTTTGGTTTCATACGTTTGCCATTTACCAATTTTTTTGGGCAGAATCCAAAAAAAAAGTGTGATAGTGTGAAAACAAAATGGTATGTTACGCTAGATTTTTTAACAATCTCACAATTCTCATTTGATTTTTATCTTAAAAAATCCAATGAAAATCTTAACACTCATTATTATAGTATAAAAAGGGCTTTAAAAGAAAAAGTCATTTTTTATGTAACGGCAGTGAAAAACAATATAGCATCTTCTCATTTTAGTTCTATAACATGGATTACATTTTTGCAACAATAGTTATTGTTTTGTTTGCAAAAGTAAGTAAAACTCTTATCAGTGAAAATAACATATTTTATTCAGAGAAAATCAGTTGTTATTATTGTATTTTAGTTAATAAAATTAATCTGAATTAAAATTTTATATACTATTGTTTTTTTAATATCAAGTGCTCACTTCGTTTAAAAGAAAATTCCGGATAAGTGAAAAACAAATCGTGTAATTTTTCATTTTCGCTTAACCGAATTCGACTGTATAGACGATAGTGGGTAAATGATCTGAGGATAATATAAGTGACGCTTCAATTTTATTCATTTCTCTCGGAATACCCTTAATCACACCAAGGCCAACAAGTGAGTTGTCCACTCGATATCACATTCAGACGCATTTTTGAAATTTTGTCAAATAAAACACGACCTTTTGGTGTAATTAGTTTTGATCCCCAAAACGTATGTTTAGCGTTGTAGTCGCCTGATGCTATGAAACAGGGACCGAGTGAGCATATGTATATTGAATCACTAAATGTAAATTACTTTATAGTATCTTACACCAATTGCTTTAAATTATAAGACAAACGCTTAAAAGGTTCCTGTAACGAGTGTTAAGTTGTGAAATAACAAAACGTGACCCAAGTGTTTTGAAAAAAATTTAAAATGTGTATTTGAATAACAAACAAAAAATAAATAAACAAATAAACAAATAAAAGGAAATAATTGGAAACCATAAAATAATCCGTTTTGCGGTTGTAGACATAAAAACATAAATGATAGAAACAAGAAATTTTTTATGCTCAACAACTTATAGCCGCAAACTTTAAGTCTGGTTAAACACATTTTGCATCAACACAAAAATTTAAACAAAGCAATTTTGCACGTTGACAACAAACAACATCTAGAAAAACAGTTTAGAGTGCGACAAACATATGCACGAACAAATAAACTTTACTGCAAAAGGCCTAAAGGTACAACTTTTTTCTTTGCATGCGCTACAATTTGTACTTGATGGTTTTTTTTACAACTTTAGACATGTTTTGCTCTTAAAAAAGTTTTTAAAACACAGTCGTCAAAAGCACATAAACAGAAATTTTATTTAATTGTTTTTATACCCTTAACCATTACAAGTGGTAAATGTACTTGGGTACCGTGAGTTTATTATTTTGTATGGAACATATGAAAATATTCCTCTAAGACCTTTCGAGGAGCATATCTTTTATTTGGTAGAAGAAAGGCGTAACTACAAAGCATTGTTTTTCTAAAAGACATCTCTGCTTTGATATAATAATATTCTCTACTCGAGAGTAAATACTGCAAGATAATTTTAGTAAACGAACGATGAATATCTTACTTAATTATAATATGATCAAACCAAGCATGATCACAATCTGGCTGTCAAAAAAATATTTTCTTAAATTATATTACTTTATTTAAGAATTCGGAAATGCTCACTAACTGCTCAATCATGTGTGAGTATGTATTGGGATTTATTGTACAAAAGTAACAAATTTGGTACAATCCACTATCATCCATCAGTGGTAGACTGGTACGCTTCCTGATCCAGTGACATTAGTGGAGTTTCACACACTTTATTGATTGGCTCTATTCTAATATCGAGCTGCTGTATGTATGTTTTATTTTCTTTTTTAATTAATGCCAAATTTTGGTACAATTGATACTGATTTGGTACAATTTTATCATTTGGGCGGCACAATGCAAACACTTTCAGATCCCAACAGTGGTATGAGTATGTACATTTTGTTTAGATTCTGTTTCTTTTCGTACATGTGTGAGAGACTAGAAATTATTTTGTGTTTGTTTGTTTATAAATGAAAAGATTGTAGAAAGTAGTTCACATTATGCATTCGCATAAATGTATGTATGTATATATGAGTATATGTATATGCACATATTTTGTAATATGCAACTGCCTGCGTATGCAGTAAGAAAGTGTTTTAGAAATCTCATTTATGAGATATTTCATAAATGAGCACTAATAAATGAAATCGTTCATAAATGAACAAAAGTACAAATTTTTAGATAACAGTTTTAAAGAGAACGAGCTAATTCATTACTCTTCTGATATGAATTATACATTACGTTCTTCGTTATTGGCTGTTCATATATGTACAGTTACACTCACTCGCGTGTGATCGTAGGCAGATCATTTTATGTGGTTCATTTATGACCGTGAAAAAATATATAAAATTTAGAAATCTTATTTATGAGAAATATCATAAATGTTGAAATTTCAACGCTTATAAATGAAAAATTCCGAACCCTGCTTTATTTCGATAAGTATTTCCCATTAATCATAATAGATTTAAAAACAAAAATATTTTTAACCGTCTAGAGCAGGCACATATGTACATCGAGATTTTTCGCTAATTGAGATGCTCTTTGCCATTGATTATTTTGATTTTCGGCCTTCACCATTTATTTTTGAATGTCCAACATCCATGAGTTTTTTTATGCTTCCAGCAATATAATAAATGTATAATGATCCGATGTTCATTACATGTTCACATGTAAATGTCGTGGCTCAATTTAAATGCCTGATTGATTTTTTTCAGCCAAATACAAAACAAAAACACTGTTGGTTTCGAATTCCATTTCGATAGCTCTGACGTATAACGATTGCTTCGACAGGCAAGAGCTTACTATTGTTAGCCGTTTGGTATGGATGGGGCGCGTCCAAAAACTGATTCGGACTGAGCTTAGTTATCACTCTGGGTGTTGCTAGTTCGATTCTCTCCAAAAACTCTGCGTGTTTTCTGCAGAGAAGTTAGATATGTCTTTGTTATCTTTTAAAACAATAAAAAAATCTTTTGAGGGTTTCATTTTAAAGCATCAATATTCTGCAATCTGGTGTAGAATATTCACAATTCGTCTTAACCAAATAAATCTCTTAAACCTATTTTTTATTTTATTTGTTTCATTTAAATATTTATTTTATTTTACTTGTTTTGTTGGTTGTAGTTGTTGTTATTAAGCGAAACAATTATTTTGTATTGCTTTTTAAAGCAAATTTAAATAAATAAATGAAAGAAAATAAAAGCGACGGCTTAGATATAAAAGCTATACAATAACTACTTGCATGTTTGTCTACCAGCTTGTCTGGAGACAATTTGTACAACATCAACAACAGTTACAAACAAGCATGCATACTGCTAGTACAAAAGAAACAACAGTCAGACGATGTTGACAACTTTTCATAAAGTTTTGGTGTTTTTATTTACTTAGATTTAACAAAATTTCTTAATATTTAAGCAAATTAATTTCTTTATTTTTTTTTAAGAAAAGTAAAGCTACATGGGGAGAAATGCAAAGCTTAGATTAAATAGTATCGAAATAGAGCGGTTATCACAGTATGTGTTGAAATTCATTTAGAAATCTTCTTCTACACATAGGATCTTTGTTTAAGAGCAGAATAGTGCAAAGAAAATATTTTTTGCACAGGAAAACAAATATCACTAACACTAAAAAATATGGTATATGGCGCTAGAATATCCATTTAATCGGTTTTTGATTTTATTCGACCAAACAGTTAATCGATTTTGTAATTTTAATTTTGTTTGATTAAGGTTTTGTAAATTACTCGAATAAGTGGAATAAATCGCTCCTACATAAAAAATTTGTATTAAATGATTTTGATTACTAATATATTTTACTAGCCACACGTTGTGTGCGTCCTGACAATATTTTTTTCGATGTTGCTCTGAAAGTTATCCACCTCGGATAAAATTCAAAAATGTATATAAAATTCCAAAATTCTAAAATTTGTGGTAAAGCTCTGTAAAAGGTGTTTAAAATATTTGAATAACAATGGAATTCCACAAAGTAAAAATACAAATCAAAAACAAATTTTGTTCAGTTGGATATTTGGCAGTAAGTAATTCATATTTTGTCAATATTTTTGAAAACAGCGCTATCTATTGCACAACCGTATATAAAATATCCCGCTTTAAAAAATAAAAAATGCCTTGAAGTATGCAGTACCTTTAAGTGGGTAAAAAAAAATTCGGCGTACTTTCACTGCTTTTTTCTCCACTTTCTCTTGGAAATAAGATATTTTTGGGGAAGAAAAGTAGCCTATATTTCCCGTCTATGAGGAGTTGTGGGTTCGATTCCTAAAATGTGTTTCACTACAACGACAGAAGGTCTTCGTTAGTATGCTCGATAATTAGATTACAATTTCATTTATAATTGTATGATTTTGTCGTTATGCGGATTAGGTAACGAACATGCTTTAAACATAACATTTTCCATGAAGTGAAAATATTATTTTTCATATGAAGAAATTTTTTTTAAGAATTTTTTGCTTTAATCTGGTTGTTCTCAAGCAATATAGATTGCAGAAAGGTCCTAATTAAAGAAAAAATTACAAAAACCTTTAATTAAAAAAATAAATTTTGCCAAATATTTTTTACAAAAATTTTTTATACCAATTTTTACAAAAACTATTCTGCTAAAAATTTTCCAACAATTTTTAACTCAAAATTTAAAAAAAAAAAAATTACAAAAAGCTTTAAAAAATTAAAAAAAAAATCATCCAATTTTTAAAGATACATTACAGGGTAACGCAATATCTAGCATTACTATGGTGAAGGGCATATAAGATTACGCAAGTCTGAATATAGCATTCTTACTTGTTTAGTGTAATAATAATAAATGCCATAACAAAAAGAAACAAAATTATTTGTCTATATAATCTTTCTTATTTGTGTACCATTTTCATAAAACAAAGCGACACAAACCTACTTTCTTACAAAATTTTTATGTTTTGTTCTCTATGTGAGGGTCTTGTTGAGACTGTGTGTATGTTCACAGGCACTCAGGGGTGTCTGTGGATGCCCTTGCTTATAATCATTGATGGCGGAAGGGAATCGAAAAGGTTTGCTTATAAACTTCATTTCAAACCCTAATTTTTATTACACAGCCGGCCTTGACTATTTTCTGCTAACTTTTTCTATCATAATTTCCAGAATTTTTATTTTAAACGTTGTTTTAATAAATTTTTGTACATGAATTGCTTTTAAATATTATATTGTTTTTAGTGGAGTCTTTGTTTTGCTTGACCGACAATCAACAACCCTAGAAGAGTGAACATACAGAAGGCATTTCAAATCGCCTAGCAGACATTTTTAGTTTTTTTTTAATACTGCTGTTTTTCTGGTTCGTGTTAATAAATTTTTCACTCAAGGCTTGAAAACTAAAGCAATCAGTTAGTTGTTTTTTTATTTTATTCAGTTGCCAGTAAAACCTTTAAAAAGTTTATATATTTATTGTTTTTTCTTTATAGTAAAAAAGTAAATTTTATATTTTTCTGTATTGAATACTGGTGGTTTAGTTTTGTAGCTGCTTTAGCATTTATTAGACTATTAGAAGGTTTATGAAATTTGATTTTAGTGGACGGTTTTATAATAATAGTGGCAAATCCGGATTTAGCACCGCAGTTTAAAATATTAAAATTCCAAGCACAATCCGTGGGATTCTTACGTAACTAGTTAACAAAAATTTTTACCACGAAATAATAATCTTTCTTCACAAATTAGGATTTATAGCAAAAGTTTCTTTAGGCAATTTTGAAAAACTTGCTTTTTTCATTCCATAGGAAAAATATTTTTTTTCTTTTAATTTGAATAAATTTTTACTATAATTGTTGTTTACTCTCTTTTATCTTAACTACATTAATAAAGGCAAGATGAAACAAAAAAAAAAAAAAAAAGAAAATCAAATATTTTCACACTATTCTTCAACGTAATTAACATTCAGCATAAAAATTCACCGTTGCCACAAGATAAATATTTACATGAATTTACATAGATTTTTTCATGCATTTCTTCTTTTTTTTTTTGTTCTTTAATATATTGTTGACAAAAAAATAAGAAATTTCTTACAAATTGTGTGCAGAGGTGGTAAAAACTAAAACGTAGAACTAGAAGAAAATTTGTAAGCCAGGCAAACTAAAGTTTTCCATGTAACCAAACCTAAAACGACAACAGCACACTCACACTTCGTATAAACCCAGAACGGTCATCTTGACCGCAAATGCAAATTTAATTATCTTCCGCATTGTTGATAAAAAAAAAGCAAATAACAAGAATAGTTTTGAACAAAACTTGTGGCAACAAGAACTATAGACAAGGAAAATAAAATAAAGTACAACGTGGGCGCAATATAAAAATGGCAAATCGAGCATTCGAGTATACGTAAATTTGACAGGTGAAAGGAATGGGTCGCAATAACAAAACTAGACGTACATAAAAAACAGAGAATATAAAAACTTTGAACGAAATCTATTCTATAATTAAGCCCTTGATTATGAAAGTGGTATAAGTCATATATTTCCTGCTTCAAGATATTAAGAGGTTTGCATTTTAAAGGATTAAAAAATATTTTTGTATTATAGAATAAAATATGTTGACAAATAAATAGTGCCAACAAATAAGTATTTATTATGATTGTGAAATTTATAACCATTTTTAAAAGGAAATGTGGTTTAGAATGGTTGAGGTAAATTACACCATTTTTCAAAATTAACTGCATGACTTTATAAATGACTTAAACCATCAAGGAAAAATTTCTATTAGAAATTAACATTTTCTTCAAACTCATTACAGTGTAACTAAGTAATTTATTTTTTTAATATTTAGGGAAATAAAGTGTTTGTGGCAAATTGGTGGGATATAGGTTAGTAAATCCATCATATCTTTACATTTTTCTTCTGTTATTGATCTAATGGTTGTGTATAATGAAAGCAAATCGATATTTTCGTATATTCTTGGCCTTCCTCTTTTAGGTGAAAGGTATAAACACTTTGAATACGAAATTGTCATCCAAAGAAGTTATATAAAATATCTTATATGGAGCATTTTTTAGAAATCTGATCTATTGTATTTTTAGCCAAGACATAGGTTCTCCATTGGTGTTTCCCCTTTTATTATTCGTTGATTTTCCCAGTTGTTTCGTCGAAATGACGATATTGGTCTTATTCGTTTTCATTTCTTGGAAGCATAACTTATACTTCTTTGCCGTATAATGTCTACAATTAACTATAAATAGTGCATTTTTACATTAATAGGATTACCTGATCATACCTGAACCGCTATCTGAAGACATGACTAAACTACTAATAATTATTTTGCCAAACTTTGAAAAGTGACTGACGTAAACCACTAACTATTAAAATATACAGTAACTGTAGTTTGTTTGCCAACCAAAAAATACTCTCAATTTATCAACCTAATTTTTATGGCATACTGCGAATTACTTTAGATTATGACATTTTAATCGCATTTGATATGAACTAGCTGATAAACTAGATTTTTAAAATTATTGACTTATACCACTTTCAAAATCAAGGGCTCAATTAACAAGCACTGAAAATCAACTGATTTAGTAAAGTTTTTTTATACCATTCATCTCAGTTAGTTTTTATAATATTCCTTTGCCATCTCAGCAGTTAAAGTAGCTTTTTTTAAATTTGTGCAGCCTTAAATTGAAATAACCAGTGTTTAAGAAATGCATTTACTCGTAGTAAATATTTCCTTATTTTGGCTATTGCCTTTGTAACTAGAAAAGTAAAAATACAATAAAAATCGCAAAAATACAATAAAAATCGCAATCCCATGTCTGTAAAGAGACGTTTGTTTCTTTTATCGAGGATTTTTATTTTTTGGATTTTGCTTTCTTCAGAGCTAGCAGCCGAAGTTAGCAGCTACATAAAAAATGCAATAGCCAAAAATTTTTATTCCAGTTTTCCTTTTTTATTTTTAGTTAAAAAAATTGCTAACTCAAAAAAGTAAAATAAAAAACTTAATAAATCACGATTAAATCTATTAGAAACGCGAACGACGGGCTAATATCCGCTCCAACAAGTGTCAAATGCTAATAGCCGCACTAACGAGTGCTAATAACCGCATAAATAGAAAATTCCAACAAGCAAGGCATAAGGAAAATAGATTTATACATAAATAAAATTACATAAATAAATGTACATAAAATAATTCTTGCAAAAAAAACCGACTACAAAACAAATATAAGTGCATCAATTCTTAACTAAAATTTAAAAGAAAGTTAACTGTAAGAACTAATACCCAAATCAAATACTTTTATACTTGTTGCTCTAACGGACATAGTTTTACACGTTCTGTACATTCAAATGTTTATCCATAGCGGTTCAGCAGATAAAGCCATATACGACAAATTACATCAGATATGAGGACACCCTTTATTTTTTTACACTCATTATTACTGACACAGTAATAAAAAGTAAGATATGGCCATATAGGTTAAACAATATCACCTAGGGGACACCCTTTAATGTACAATTTTAAATTAAACACTTATTTTAAAGGACAGATTCTTTGTAAATTTCAAATGTCTGTCTAAAACGGTTCAAAAGTCTGGCCATATGTATCAATTTACATCAGCTATTGAGACACCCTTTATAATTTTAAATATTTATAAAAGTTATTATACGGGACATAGTAGTGGAGATTCTGACTAATTTTCAAGTGTTTGTCTATAACGGTTCAAAAGATAGGCCCAGATAGGTAAAATTACATCAATTATGGGGACACCCTTTAGTTTCCAAATTTAAATTATATACTTGATGTTATAACGGACTTAGAATTATAGGTTCTTTGTAAATTTCAACCGTCTCTCTGTTACGGTTCAAAAGTTTTGCAATATACATCAAATTACATCAACTATTGGGACACCCTTTAACTTCTAATTATAAATATTTAATTTCTGATTATAAATATTGTACATACTGTTCAATTTTTAAGAGATTGTCTACAATGGTTCAAATGGTTCATATATTTAAATTGACGTCACATATGGGGACACCCTTTAATTTTTAAGTTTATTTTTTTATTAATTTCTGTTATTGGCAGCTATATGCAGTTTTTTAAATTATATATGCAGTTTTTTAAATTTTAAAAGGGTGCCCTTTACGGTTCATAATACACGTAAAAATCACGTATGTTGTATGGGGACACCCTTTAATTTTCAAAATTATGAACTTCTTTTAAAATGGGACCAATCTGTAAGCATTTCCTTTCTAATAAAGAAAAAATTTTTAAAATCGGTTCAGAAATGACTGAGTTCTGCGTGCACAAACATAAAAAAGCAACATTCAGACGAATTGATAACCTCCTTCATTTTTTGAAGTCGGTTAAAAAATAAAAATAATTCTTTACTAATGTATTTAGGTAGTTTCAGATATTATATGATTTTAGTTTGCAAAAACGGAATATTTTAATTGCATAAGAAACACAACTAAAAATTTCCTTGAATTTCAGCTGAGAGTGCATTTCATGAGAATAATGTAAGGGGTGCTAACATTTTATGGGCCGATATTGATTTTGAATAAAACAGAAATTATTTAGGAAATTATTGTCATTTCTTTTTATTTTGATAATATTGATATGACTGAATTATGTATGGAACAAAATATAGACCAAATGGCTTTCGCGAACTCGGCAGCATACCTCCATCCGATGTTCCAAATGTTTTATGACGCTGAGGCATAATTGAGGTTTTATGCCCGTTAATGTGACGAATAATCTCATCCTTTAGCTCTTGAATTGTTGCTGGCTTATCGACGTACAACTTTTCTTTCAAATTACCCCAATGAAAGAAGTCCAACGGTATCAAATCACATGATCTTGGTGGCCATTGGATTTGTCGCGCAAAAGAGCCATTGTGAGCCATTGAGAAATATGAAATTAAATGCAGAAAAGAACTTGGCGTTTAGGTGTGATTTACATTCAACAGCGGCCTTTAAAATTTAACCATCCGTTATTTGACGATTTTAGTATTTTTCTTATGAACAGCTGTGAAAACACATGTTATGTGCGCCCTGACAATATTTTCTTCTATTTTTCTTGAAGAATAATTCACACCTAATTTTAAGACTCTTACGTATTTACTTTATATAAAGGTACCCTAGGAAAAATTTATATAACATTCTAAAATTCTAAAAGTTATTGTAAAGCTCTGTAAAAGAGAGATAGGAAATTAGTTACTCATTAATTTAAAACAGAGCCATCTGTTGCGCAACATATACTTAAAGTATACTGCTTTCAAAAATAAAAGATGCCTTAAAGTATGTAGTACGTTTAAATCGGTAAAAAAAACGGATTACTTTCACTGCTTTTTCTCCATTTTCTATTCGAAATAAGATATTTTTGCAGAAACACGATACTTTACCTTTTTGGTGTTTAAGTCCGTTATTGCGCTTTTAATATCGCTAAATTCAAATCTTAGGGGTACTTCGGTATTTCTTAGGGGTAGTCTCTACTGGTGCCAACTCAGCTATATCACATATATATTTAAAAAAAAAAAAAAAATCAGTTTAGCCATATAAACGTGCCAGTTGTTTTCTTTTTCTCCCATTTAGGTCAGAATTTTAAAAACAGTTATAGGCGAATTCAACTTCTAGATAAGGATCTATTTATGTTTTAAATTTCTTGAAATTGGTTCAGCCGTGTTTGAATTTTTTTTTTCCTATCAAATTTAGTTTATCAAATTTAGTTTTTTAGTTATTTAAATCCCCCTAAGACATGTCTTTATAGAATATGTTAAGCTTTGTCGGCAAAATAGTTAACTTCAAAGTAAAACCCCGCACGTTTATAGATTTGTATTCATCATAACTGCAAAGCAATTTTGACCCTATTTTAGAATGGAATGTACCTGTAATGGAAATGCAGACACTTTCATTTGTTTCTTTAGTTCACCCTTATCTGTGTTAAAAAGTGAAATTCTCCCAACAAATGTTTCAAATTTTATTGTCATCACCTAGTCAGGGTGACATAATTTTTTTGCTTTCGTCTTTTAAACAGCCGGAAACTATAATGACCATAGTAAGTGGCACTTTTGCGGCAGCGGCCACCGAAGTAGTAAAAAATGTTCTCATTTTTTCAAAAGAATTTTTAAATTATTCAAACAACAAGTAACTACGATATAAACTTGGACACGCATATTTGCATGCTATTTATGGTTAGGTTTTTCTCTATTTTAATTCCTTCTTTCCTTTCATCTATTCAGTTATAAGTTGAATCACTCTACTTTAGTCATTTAAATCATTGTTAACCCCCTGCGGTCATTGACTAAAATCTTTTATAAATTATAGTACATGTTAGTTCTACGAATGTTTATGCTTTAATATCATTTATACGTTCGTATCTATAATAATAATGATGAGGGTGTTTGAAAGAGTCGATTGTTTTAAATATGTTCTATGTAAAAATAATTTAATATTATTTTTATTGAAAAAAAAAACAAGTTAAATAATAATTTTGAATTAAGATCTAAAAATGTTTAACCAGTTTAATTTATAAATTAATACACTCACTGCTCTGGCTAGCAGTAAACTTGCTTTGATTAGTATTCTAGTCGTATACAAACCGTATCGTACACACCAACAATAACATGTGTTTGTTTGCTACTTGTCTTCGAACTGAAAAGAAAAGCATTTAAGAAAATTCAAAGAAGCTCATGGCTGGAAGGCTTATTGCCATTACAATTATCGCATCGTCGTCTTGATGGTTGTCTTAAGAGGCTTAATATTTGGTGGCTTGAGGCACTTAGACAAACCTCTTATTAAAATTAACGATAATAACAATGAAAAAATATCTAAAATAGCAACAGCAGTAACAACAGCAAAATTATCAATAATTAAAACAACTTCAAAGATTAACGATGAGTATCAAACACATCAACTTAAAATAAGAAAAAAAAAATCCAAATAAAAAATAAAGCTTAAAAGATCAAGTGTGTATGTATGTAAAGGGCATTTCACACTATAATACAAGTATTAATACTTTTGAATAAAATGCAACTCTGAGCTAATCGTTGTTTGAAATTTTTCATATAACAATAACAACTCATCATGTCAGGGTTTCATTTTCCACAAAAGTATTAGTACTTGTATTATAGTGTGAAAAGCCCTTAAATAACATTAGCATTTTTTCAAAATAATAGGCAATAAAAGATACAAACATAAAAGAAGACAAAATGCCTGTTAAACTAATACGATAATAATATACCGGGTGGTTCAAATACAATTAAACTTTTTTAAGCTTTTGCTATTTTGACACTGATAGATTTTTTGTCCGGCATATCGACTATCAGTCAGTATCATAACTATTAACGGACCAAAATGAGACAGTTTACGCATAAACAAAAGTGTGAGCTTTTCTCCATAACGTATGCTTTTGAGCTCACACTTTTAGTTTCTTTTTTCAAAAAGTTCGAATTATTCGAGCCAATTGACGCAGCAATTCCAGGCAAACGAGAATCGCATTTTAATATCGGCTGCTAAGGCGACAAACAAAATTACCTCATCGTGTAGGCAATTCATTTACAAAAAATTACAGATCGGTGTGGATTTTGAATTGGTGACATCATTTTTCCTGATTTTGAAAATGCTGCTCCCTGGCTTTTTGATAAATCTTAAGTAACACTGTTCTGCAAAACAAAAAAAAAAAAAAAAAAAACATGCGATAAATAAAAACTTAACATAAACCTGCTTTCAGTTTTTTTTTCTGATACATTTGTCTAAATCGGATCAACCGTTTTTAAGTTATTATGAAATATACTTAGTTGGATGGCTAACGTGGCAGCTTTCTCCGTGCAAGCTCTCACGTAGATAGTTAGACCCATCCTGTTGCATTAAGATATCAGTTCACCTAGACTGGTTGCTGATAACTCAGATAGATCGCCTTTTATAATTCCTCCTTGAAATTTACGTCTCGAAGAATGGAGTACCGGGCACTCGCTATTTCAACTTTGCCCTGTACCTGCTATCTGCGATAGTGCCTATTATAGAGATCTCCCAGTCTACTAGCATGTGTACCAAACGCACATTGACCCGTTAGCACAGTCAGCAACCTTAATATGAGCCCCTAATATTGCAAGTGGTATAAGTCAAATATTTTAAAAATCTAGTTTATCAGCTAATTCATATTAAATCCTACTAAAATACCACAATCTGAAGTAATTCCCAGTATGCCATGAAAATTATGTTGATAAATTAAGGTGGTAAACATAATACATTTACTGTATATTTTAATGGTGAAATAAGTCAGTCTGTTTTCAAAGTTTGGCAAAATAATTATTAGTAATTTTGTCATGTCTTCAGATAGCAGTTCAGGTATGATCAAGTAATCCTATTAATGTAAAAATGCACTATTTATAGTTAATTGTAGAAAATAAAATTAAAAAATCGAATTACTTATACATCCCTGAGCATTATTATAATTTAATAGATTTATGTAAAAAGAAAAAACCATTTTTGGTAGAACAAATGGGTCCGAAAGACTTCATTTCGACGAAACAACTGGGAGAATCAACGAATAATAAAAAGAGAAACACCAATGGAGAAGCTGTGTCTTGGCTAAAAATACAATAGATCAGATTTTAAAAAAATGCTCCATATAAGATATTTTATGAAACTTCTTTGGATGACAATTTCGTATTCAAAGTGTTTAGACCTTTCACCTAAAAGAGGAAGGCCAAGAAAATACGAAAATATTGATATGCTTCCATTATACACAACCATTAGACCAATAACAGAAGAAAAACATAAATATGTGATGGATTTACTACCCTATATCAAACCAATTTTCCACAAACACTGTATTTCCCTAAATAGTAAAAAATAAATTACTTAGTTACAATGTAATGAGTTTCAATAAAATATTAATTTCCAATAAAAATTTTTCCTTGATGGTTTAAGTCATTTATAAAGTCATGCAGTTAATTTTGAAAAATGGTTTACTTCAATCTTTCTAAACCACATTTCCTTTTAAAAATGGTTATAAATTTCACAATCATAATAAATACTTATTTATTGGCACTATTTATTTGTCAACATATTTTATTCTATAATACAAAAATATTGTTTAATCCTTTAAAATGCAAACCTCTTAATATCTTGAAGCAAGAAATATATGACTTATACCACTTTCATAATCAAGGGCTCTTATGTCCTTTCTGTTTTTAGTTATCAATTGGATCAAACGCTTGCCATTTATTTATGCCTACGTTTTTCTTGCCACTTTACAATTGTTCAGTTTGCGCCCTAATGCCCTAATACTCTCTGATGGTAATACACGAAAATATTGTTCCTAACGGTGACAAGCGGCATTGCTACTAATGTTCATAAAATATACGAATGTGAATGCTTGTGTAAGGCACTAAAACTTGCCGCACCCCTTAAACACACACATTGTGCGTGTCCTGACACTATTTTGTACGATTTTGCTTTGAAAGTAATTCACACCAAATTTTAAGACTCTTACTTTTATAGTGTTTCACGTATACCTATTTTCTTTATAAAGAGGTACCCATCCCTAGATAAAATTTTGAAATTAAAACAAAATTCTAAAATTTATTGTAAAGCTCTGTAAAAAGTATTAAAAAAACTGCTTTTAAAAATAAAATGTGCCCTAAAGTATACATATCTGTACAATTTAGTACTTTTACTACTTTTTCTACACTTTCTCTTGGAAATAAGATATTTTTTCGGAATAACGTATTCTAAAAATATTTGAATCAAGATACTAAGTTACCTCCTGACAAAATTTCATTAAAATCCATCCAGTAGTTTTTACTTGATGCGAACATAGACAGTCAGAAAGACAGAAAGGGAAAAGTGATTGTTTTATTATATCTACAGATAGATTTCTCTGGAGAACAGTCTACGATCCACCTTTCACTTCAATGAGGTCTTTGTGTTTCCTTAAAGTAGTTTTGCATGACGTGTGTTTGTCATATGACTTGTCAGTTGGATAACCCATATGTAATTTCATGTGTTTGTCAAAATAGGCATTTTTCATGCGGTTTATAATTTTTGCTTTCAAACGTACATAACCTATAATATATAATTTTTCCGCCACACAGATTTGTATTGCCAACCACAGCCGATGCAAAGATGCAAATATAGTGCTTTTTCCACGCTATTAGTGGTTTTGATACCACCAAAAAAAACTAAAATAGCAACATATCAAGTTGGCATTACAGGATATCAGATGCTTTGTCACATCAAAATAGAACACGTTCTAAATGAAAAATCTCATATGTATTGTACACATGGAAAATACACATGTTATGTTTGAAAGGGTTTAAACGACGTGTATAGAATTTACACATGGAAAAGTGACAAGTCATATGACAAATACACGCCGTGTAAAACCACTTTTAGCCTCCATTTACTTTTAATCTTTTAAAATTGTATTTTTTTTTGTTTAAAAATATCTTAATTAAACATTGCTCTATTTAATCAATAATTTTTTGTTTTGCTTTTATTAATTAAGAACTGCACTATCGTTGCCTCTTTATTACATACGTGTTTATTTAAGCTGCCCCGTCCAATGAAAAAGTGAAAAACAAATCAATTGTATGTGGCGCTGGAAACTTGTTAATGAAATTCAATATTTATAACTGCAGGGCCAACAACTCGTAATTGCAGTTATTGTTCAATTGTTTTATTTATATATGTATACGGAAAATTGTAGAGGATTTTTCTCGTTACTTCTAAAAGAAACTTCAAACACACATGTACATCGAATATATAAAAAGCTAAATTATACAGTAGTCAATAAGAACAAGATCGAGTAGTAGTGATATGGTTAAATTAACAAATTATGTTGTTGCCTTAAGGTCATGTTTGTGAATAAAAAAAAAGAAAAATATTAAAACTTAGCTATAACTATGCTGTAAAAACAAACACAACTGACCATTACCTCGACGTTGTAACATATAATTCCACTAGTTTCACTGTGTAGTAGTAGTTCCCGTATAATTAACAAACACAGCAAATATTACAATGAATATTAAAGAAAAAAAAACCCTTTGTCAAGATTGTAAAAAAATACTTTTTAAATGCGCAGTACTAAATTCTGCTGCTGTTGATTATGGCTAAATTAAGTTCAAACGAACGAATGATGATGAAACAATTTTATTGGCAGTTTTTTTTTATGCTCGCATTTTTACATTCGAATCACTTTAAGGCTCATGTATGTGCCCAGTTTAAAGGTTCTTTGAACTTTGACATCTACTGCACTCATTCAGACGTATACATGTGCGCCTTCGTTTGTTAATTGTTTTTGTATGGAATGACTTTTTGCAGCTTTTTCAACATATTATTTTTACACTGAACACTGAGAGAATATTTCTTTTCACAACTGTAGCATATGCGTATGATAAGAGATATATAATGGCTAATATATATATGTATATATAATGATCAACGCACAGAGGGGCCAAATGATCTTTTTTCGCAGATTAATTCAAAACAATTTTTTCAAGTACACCTAATTCTGTTTTTACACGGTAGATTGATTCCAGAAAAAATCATGTAAAAAAGACATTGATGGTATGCAACAATACGTGATAGGTTAGTGAAAAACAAACCCTTGTTTTTCTTAAGAACAAGAATTCA
Organism: Phasia obesa; assembly: GCA_949628195.1. Taxonomy (NCBI): domain Eukaryota; kingdom Metazoa; phylum Arthropoda; class Insecta; order Diptera; family Tachinidae; genus Phasia; species Phasia obesa. The sequence goes on along the minus strand of OX451215.1, from coordinate 63,638,914 downwards.
ATTTTATTTTAATAAATCACATACAGTACATATATATCTACATACATATAATATGTATTTGCACCTTTTATATGCATTTCTAGTGTATGATGAACACTTAACACTTATAGTTTCGTTCCAGAAATCACCGGTTGCCTATTTGAAATTGATTTTTTTTATAGTTATTACTGTGGCTTTGTTTAAATCGTTTTTTTTTACCAAGAAATTTTAAGCCTTCTCCATTTTGAAGGCGATCTAAAATTTCTAAATTTTGTTTTCTAAAGAAATGGCTTAACTTTTTAGTAAATTTGCTTGTATGCACAAAAGGGAATTCCAATAAATTTGGGATATGAACGTACATATATTTCGCAAAAATTAAATTTTTCATAAAAATCTAAGCCCATAAGATTTTATATTGTGCTAAATGGAATAAAATCGATTTGAAAGAATATATTTTATTTTCAAACCGTGTTAAATCAAAACCGTGTAAAAACAGAATTAGGTGTACTATGAAAACCCAAAGTACTGGTTTATTTTTGTTGGTTGTTAAAGTTCCAATTTTTTGGAAGACATGTTGCTTCAGCCCGTTTTACACTATAATACTGAGTATTAAGATTTTCATTGGATTTTGTAAGATAGAAATCAAATGAGAATTGTGCGATTGTCTATAAATCTAACGTAATTAAACATTTCGTTTTCACACTATCACACTTTAAATAAAATGAAAAATATCAGCTAAGGAACAAGGACATTGAACGGCGTTGGCTGAGCAATTTTATGTGGACGGCAGAGTTGCGGGATCTTAAGTTTGTGTAGCCGTTCAAGTTTTTATTTATTAAAAAATAAAAAACAAAACCAAAAAAAAATACTACCTACATTCTACAATTTCTAGGCATGGCAGAAACAAAGTACACATGTAGGCGATAAGACTGATGGCAATTTAAGGCAGGTGCAGGACAAAGTAAAAATATCATTGGGTGCGACTCACTCAGCTTGGTTGGTTGCTTTCAAAAAAAAAAAAACACAACCCTGATAAAATGAAAAATGTTATTGTTTAGAAAATTTTCTAAAATTGGTTTGGCATTATGGGATGTCAAATTTCTTTCCGTATTGTTTCACATTTTGGTAAGATACTGCTATCACACTATTACACTTTCTCATTGGATTTAAGTATTTCACAAGCCTTAGTACTCAGTATAATAGTGTAAAAATGGCTTTAATAAGTCTTAATACTCAGTATAATAGTGTGAAAAATAGTACCACATGCCATAGGGCCTAGTGCTGGCAGTTTCTACTACCTTCAATTACTCGATACAACTCAATACTTTTAAATTGGGTACTCAATAGTACTCAATACTTCCGTTTACATAATAGCAGAGAAAATTTATCGTTGTAGTTGTCAAATATATTATAAAATTATTTCTAAAAATACTACCGTAAAAGTATCGATTAACTACTTTTGTGTATTGATAGAGTATCGAGTACTCGGTACCCACTACTCAATACTTTGCCAGCACTAATAGGGCCCGTAAAAAATTATATCTATAAAGCATTTTCTGGTCGTGTATTAGAATCGATCCTTAAAATCTTTTGATTTATATTTGCGGGTTTGCAGGTGATTTCAATTCCCATGTGTATACCCAGAATTACCGCTACAACGTAGAAAGAAACTTAAAGCTGTATCAATTTGGCAAGAAACTGCAACATTAGGCAAGAAACATTTTTTTTTTTAGTGTACTTGAAGTAATATTTACTTCTAGGCATTTAAACTGCACTTTTTTGTAAGTTTTGTTTTTTACATCTTTTTATTTTTTTATTTAAAATTAACTTTTTATTTTGCAAAACATATTTTTGTAATAGCATCAGAATCAGAATCATCACCATTTCATGTTATGAGTGCTATGCTGGTGATGAAAAGTGTAGTCTATGACTAAGTAGAGTACACCAGTTGTGGTGCAGTGGCTGGCGTAATATCAGCAGACGGCTGAGTCGTAAAAATAAAAAAATAAGAAAAATGTAAATAAGAACGACATTTGTAAGACCATCATGCGACACAAAAGTTTTTTTTCTACTGTTTTTATTTATTCAGTAATGTTTTTTTCTACTTTTTTCTTGTTATGTTTTTTGCATTTCTTTTTCTGGATTCTAGTAAACTTTGCATCATCATGGTTCATTTTTAGTTCAAACAAGATTTGCATCATACCACAACTCGTTGTGTCATTTAAACAAGGCAAACATACGAGTATACACACGAAACTAAATTTATCCCAACTTATACGGCGGGGTAGAAGAAACCAAGAAAATAAAGACACTAAAACAGTAACGGAATGAACACTGGGAGCTGAGGCTACTACTGGCAAATATATTTATAACGGATTTTTTAACAGTATATTTTATTTAGCATAAAAATCTTGTCAACAATGTTTGCAACCCATTCACTTATTTTTTTTTTTACCTTTCCTAGAACAGTGGTCGCTTATGTGGTATCGGTGAGAGATAAATTCATTTATGGAAGTAAATAAAATATACTGAATTTTACATATGTGTGTGTAAAAGTATATAAATCTGCATATATGTATATACGGATTGTAACAAAAGTGCAAGATATTGAAATATAAAATTAATACTATAATATTCTTCGATTAACAAATTTAAAATCATGCCAGTTTCATGGCATTAGCATTTAAAAAAGAAGAGAACTATTTTTTTAATGTGATTTAAGTGCTGAGAAGTAAGGGGTGAGGTTCAAGGTTCCATACTTTTTTAAAGCAAAAAAAAAAACACCGAAAATTAAAATTTATTAGACAATGTTTATTATCATTTGAAAGAATATTCTTTGGCATTTATTTTTTGAAGATTATGTCTATCAAATATTAGCCGTTGCTACGTCGCAGTTGATCCATCCGTTGAGTCCAATTTTCGATGACTCCTTCGAGTATTTCGACTGGCAATTGGCGAATGACACGCGTGATGTATTGATGGCGCCGTCTTGCTGAAACCAAATATCGCCGAAAGCACGACCTTCAATTTCAGGCATCAAATAGTCGGTTATCATGGCACGATAACGGTCGCCATTGACGGTTACGTTCGCACCGGCATCATTTTTAAAGAAATATCGAAAAATGATTCCACCTGCCCAAAAACCACAGCAAACCGTTGTTTATCTGGATGAAGTGGCAGCTCTTGAATCTCTTCAGGTTGCTCTTCGTCCCAAATGCGGCAATTTTGTTTGTTTACATACCCATTGAGCCAGAAATGGGCCTCATCGCTAAACAAAATTTGCCTCGAAAACGTCGGATCTTCTAGGAACTTTTCAAGAGCCTATAGAGCGAAGCGATTCAGGCGTAAGTCTTTCCATTATGAAATGCCAAACAATACTAAACAAAAATAACATGCCAGCATGACAGGACTCACACGTGATCTGCCAAAAAAAGGCTATTGAAAAAAGTATCTCTAATTAAATCACCCTATATATGATTCTTTAGAGGAAATTTCACAACATTTTATTGTTATATACATATGTATGTATATTAATATTTTTAAAAATATAGTTTTTCTCATTATAAAATATATTTAAAATACAAATATTCTGTATCGATAATTCGTCTTCTTGAGCCTGAGACCCTTGTCTTTGCTAACAGTCCTATTTTTTATCAAAATATATCACAAGAATGTCTTGAATTTCTAGTGGGTGTCTATATGAAATCCGAATTTTTTCCAAGGTTTCTGTCATTTGCTTGTCTTTTTTTAATAATTGAAAGCTTCTGTTCTAACTTGATATTTGATTTTTTCCATTACAGAAAAAATATTTTGCACCAATTAAAGGTTTTTATTATTTTTAAATTAAATTAAAATTAAATTAATTTTTTAATTGATACATATACATATATAGTTGTTTAAAAAGAACAAACAAAATTCCTAATGAAACAAATAATTGAATCAACTAATTATTTAATTAAATTTTAATCTGAAACCAATTAAAACCTTTAATTCTTGAAAATATTTTTTTCTGTGATGTTGCGAAAGCAACTTGAAAACAACATGACTTTTTAAGCCTCCTTCGTAACAAATTAAAAGCAGTAAGCCTCTTAAAAATCACATACCAGCTGTTGAAGATGTCTATAAGATTTAAAGCATGTGTCATCTGCTCGCTAGTGTTTGACAGAGCATTCTGTAAATATTGACGAAAGTAAAGAAAACTGTATTTTGTCACTTAAATAATATATCCATCACCATAATAAGTACAGGCGGTTGATAAATAGTCCTCATCATTAACTTTCATCAAAGGCAACTGCAATGCCTTTTGGCCATACGAGCAGAAGTAGAGTAGAACCACAAAAACTTCAAGCCACAAATAAGCAGTAGAATCCAAGAGATTTTATACTCCTTTACAGATAAAATGTAAAACAAATTTAAATCCATGTATTATACAGCCATTAGTATAAATAACGAAAGCGCTTTCCATATAATAATTGTGTGTACACACATCCTATATACATATACATGGGGTCCTATATATACTTTTAGCAGTCCTCACAAATTCAATATGGATTTTTATGTGATTTAGGATGGACAATTTACTTGTTGCATATTGTTATTTGAGCAAATAAGCAGCATTTCTAGAGAAATGGAAAAATTTAAAACTCCATTAGACTTAGCCTTAGCCTTACGAAATATGTTTGTTTGTTTGTTTGTCGGAAAGCTATAGCTGCTTACACCAGTGGACTGATCTTAGAATTTTAACAGTTTGTTACCAGATGTTCGGTGGGTAAAATAGAGTATTTTTTTGAATTTCAAGTAGGCGTGAAATTCAAATTTCCCATACAAAATAAATATTTAATATCGTGTTACTTGGGAACTATAAGAGGTAGAACTATTAATACTAGTAGTAGTAGCTCCTTTAATAATGTGAATTATTAAAAAAAAAAACTGATTGGATGCCTCCCTTGCAAAGTAAAAGTGCTTTTACACGGCATCTATTTGTCCTATGACTTGTCACTTTTCCATGAGTAAATTCTATACACGTCGTGTAAACCCTTCCTGTCAAACATAACATGTGTATTTTCCATGTGTACAATACATATGACATTTTTCATTTAGAACGTGTTCTATTTTGATATGACAAAGCATCTGACATCCTGTAATGTCAACTTGATATTTTGCTATTTTAGTTTTTTTGAGGTACCAAAAGCACTAAAAGCGTGGCAAAAGCACAACGTTTGCACATTTGCATCAGCTGTGGTTGGCAATACAAAACTGTTTGGCAGAAAAATTATGTATTATAGGTTATGTGAGATGTAATCACACATGTACGTTTGAAAGCAAAAATTATAAACCGCATGTAAAATGTCTATATTGACAAACACATGAAATTACATATGGGTTATCAAACTGACAAGTCATATGAAAAACACACGCCGTGTAAAACCATTTTACACAGTTATTATCGTGTTCATCGCGAACTGTAACAGCAATAGTTTTAAAGTTTCTTCCAATTGGGCCCCATATTCATGCATATAGTTTAGCAAATAACAGACTAGATTGGAACAGTGGGCGTGGTACCTCAAATAAAAAGAAAACAATTATTATCGTGTACATAGAGAATAAATTATATAAATCTATAAAAAAAAAAAAATATTATCATGCAATTACAGAGCTCTAACAGGTAAATTCTTGAAATACGAGGAACTCTCTTTTTAATGTGTATTGACGCACACAAATTTGACTGGATTAGAAGATGTGGTAACTTCTATACTATAATAGGTAAGGTTTTGTAATTATATACGACTAACCCTAGTCGACTGAAAAAATAGCTGGGTTGGCGTCAACGCTTGGCCACTGGAAAATTCAATTTTGACAGAGCGTTAGGTAGTGAAGTTGGATGCAAGCAAACTGTTCTTGTTTTTTTTTTTTTGTAAGAGTGGTGCCATTTTAACTATTTTCTGCATTATCGAACGATTTTACCTCCATTTTCCGTCTAAATTTATTAGATTTTACTGAACAAAATATGTTAACATTACTGTTTATTACAGAGCGTTGCGCTCTTATTTCGGTTTGTTCAAAGCTAGGCGCTAGACATCGACGAAGAAGCCAATGTGTTTATTGGCCATTTAAGCATAGACTCTTAGATTTTACTATGGGATATTAAATCCAAGAATTTCCCTGCTTTCGGGGGAGAAAAAGAGGAGTGAAATGAACTAGGTGGGAAACGAACAATATGTCTTCATCAATAAAATACTTTAAAAAAATTATAAAAGAATCAGCCAAATTGTTTAGTTTATCTTACTACATATATAAACTTTGAACTGATCTGTGTCTAGATCAGTCTTAGAAATGCTCTTACTACGAGGATTCCTTACATGTAAATGTATGTATCTAACATATTTTTATAAGTGCGTTTGAAGTGCAAAAGTTTACAATTAATATTTCATGTAAAATGTTATGTTTAAAACGTGTTCGTTACCTTTACCGCATAACGACCGAATCGTACTATTTATGAAATAATTCATATTTTTGTTTCTTAGCCTACTGGGGCACCTTATTCATGGTTACATATTAACGAAAATATCACATTATTTATACAAAATTTTTTTTGCGTATTGAAGGAAGAAATGAAAATAATTTTCTAACTAAAATAAACAAATCAATAAAGCAATTTTAAAAATCATCTACTAGTTGTCATTAATAAAATATATTACAAATCAATTTTGTATGATTGTCTCAATTATGTATGTATGATTCTCATTGGCTATAAATTGTTTAAATATACGCGATTAATATGCACGTAATTTAAAAGCTTTAAACGATTAATCTACGTAAATTTAAATTGCAAAATCGACTTAAGGTTTTCTCGAATAAAATGACCTAAAATGGAAATACTAATTGCTAGTTCGGTTGTAATAAAGATGCAATAAATAATTTGAAAATAAACATATACTTGCAGTCTCTATAACCTCTCAGTTTCGGAGGTTCGTAAGCATAAACAACAGCGTCCTCTGGTGCTGGTTGAAAAATAAACCGAAACTTTATTTGTTTTTAAACTCGATAAATGGCTTAAAAATATCAAAAAAAAAAAAATAGAATAGATATCGGAATATTAATTATCAAAACAAAAAGATTTAAATTTCTTTCCCCAAATTAAACATGGATTTTAAAATTATTACAGCCATTAGAAAAATCCAAATTGTTATTCTTTAGAATAATTATGATATTATTATAAAATGTAATGGGTTATTATAGCATAATAATATTAAATAATATTTAAGTTTGTAAAAAATTTAGATATAAAATTTTCTCTTCTTAATCACTGTCCTTCAATGCACTTATTCAACAAAGAATTGTTTTTGTAAGAAGAAAACTTATTTAAAATTATTGTCTTATTGTTGCAAGAGAAAATTCGAAACAAAAAAGTCTTATTTAAATGTAAAGTTATGAATTCATCATTCACAGTCTCAATGTCACTTTAATAGGCCTTTGTTTATGTCATATTGTAGATTTAAGATTTCAAATAATTCTGTGACATTCTATTCTATTATGCATTACGTTCAAGCCAACAGCATATATTCAAATTCATTCAGTCATTATTTTAAGTCTATGTAAACTCATTCAAACAAATGTAATGTAAGTGATTGGAAATTCCAGTGCGCTGTTGAAAAATAGACTAAAGTAAATGAGTTTTTAAGGCAAGTGGGTTTACGAAACTCGTCTATTGTTTTGAATTTTTAAAGCACAATAGAAAATAAAAATACTATGGATTTAAATAAGACATTACGCTTAGTTCAGACTAGGCAAATATTTGAGGAAATAGACAAAGCACTAAATACTATAAAACGGGATATCATGAGGAACAGTTGTATAAGTGGTTTTTTGATGTTAAAATATTATATTTAAATTTTAAATAAATGCGGAAGACTTCTACATTCTACAACATAAAAAAATAAAATGTTACGAAGAGATTCATTAGTATAATAACTTCTAAAAGATATTGCGAAGGCGCCTTTTAATGTTTGGAAATGTTCAAATATATTCTTTGATTTTTGCGATAAGAAAATAGGATCGAGGGAGGATTAAGCTCTGATATTGGTTTAGGCGTTAAATCGTCTTTTTTCGTCTACACCTTCTACAATAAGGAGCGATTGCCATGTGATCTATTTGCTTCTACTAATGCATTCTATCGGCTTCTGAAGCTACGTAATGTCTTTAATAACTACTTCCAGAATACTCTTACCCGTTGTCTGGCCCAGCGATATGTCATAAGGCATAACTTGACATAAGCAGAGACATTCGCTACGTCGACCTAATGAATAATATGTTATTGGTTGGAATACAGATTTTCTTATGAGCGTTTTCACAATCATTACGTTTTACGTCAACGTCAAAGTACGAAATTTGGGCAACTTTTAACTAGCTATCGGTTTTTCGTTGTTTTGATTAAATTTTTGTGTTGAGTGGAATCACAAAACAAAATACAACAAACTAAATAAATTAAAGTGTTTCCTTTCCTGATTTAATATCCGTCAACAAAATACTCATTGTGCCACCTCTTCCGTCGTTACTTTGATCTCAGTTTAATACGTTAAATTAAAACGGGGGTTCATCGCACCATATTTCGGCTGTCCAGAGAACCTGTGTCCTTCAATCTTGCATAGCGCTGGTAAACTTTCCGTCAACTTCAGGTGGCAATCGTTGGCACACATGAGAACCCCCTGACTACCTTACCCTGAATTTGGCACTCTACTGAATAAGATTTATAGCCCTAGAACGTAACATAGCATCTATCCATTTTATAGTAATTGAATTGACCCTAGAACTTTAAATAGCGTAAAATCATTTTGCTTTAATTTAATCACTTCAGCAGCCACACTGCAGTGGAGAAATATCAGGTTAAGAAGTGTGAATGCTAGATGCTGTGTATGAATATCCTTCTGTAAAATATTATTGTTTTACGTTACCGTAACTACAGACCACCGTCAATTCAATGCTTGCCTTTTTGGACCATTTGGGGATGCCCGATTCCACAGTATTAAGCCCGGGACTATTGCGGAAAAAATTATTCTACATTGAGTTCTATATTTTCATCATAAAATTAAATGATTTTCGGGTTATAAAAATTACGATTTGGTCACCTTGCATCTAGATGTTGCTCAAATTGTGTAACGATTCTACAATTATTTCGATTGAACTGTATTCGATCCAACAGCCTTTAAATCTAGTGATACAAAGTCTTGAGTGTTCTCCTAGATCTCGTACCGATAAACAAGTTTTGGTTAAGATTGTATTACCAAAAATTCTACAACCAAAGTTTTTTCGTACGTAACCAAAAAATGGTTAAAAACAAATATTATTTGTTTGTATATGACATCGGAGTTTATTGGATTGTACTTAAAAAAAATGTATAAAGAACTTTTTCGGGAATTTATACATATATGTACGTGTTTATTTATCTCTTTTCTGCTGTTGAATTGAGCGCGTCGCAAACATCTTTTCTGGATTCCCGCAATTTGTGTCCTCTAGGTGTCAGATTGAAATTTATTTTTAATTTGTACACTAAAATAGTAATAAAACCTCTATGTCATTAAAATCTACAAGGATATCAGTAGAGAAATGTTCGCAGATACTTAAAAAACGATGTTGGTAGATGATGTAATTTGCGTGGTGACATTAAAATTGAAGATATCAATCCCTCAGCTGAGACCGGTGTTGATGTTGTTCTCAATCACCGTTTACAAGAATGCTTTGAAACAAGAAAGGCTTCACTTTGTACTTAAAAGACTACATGATAAAGCTTTTGGCTGAATCGGAAAAGAGATCCCCGATCAGATGTCTTCAAGAACTACATGAACAAAGTAATGAAAGAAATCTTGAGCCGTTTTAAGGATTTACAATTCTTTACTGGTAAATTCATGAACTACGATGGTATGGACAAAGGATGATAGCAGACAAGGTTACGCCATTACGAAAATAATATTGAGCTTTTCTGCGTATGTCGGCAGAATGACGTCACGAAAATGTCTTCCAACTATAAATTATGAAAGTTTTTAATAAAAATGTTGAGAGTTTATTTGGGTTGCCAATTTTTACCTATTACTTTTTTGTACGTATTTATTTAAAGCAATTTGTTGATTACAAACTTGGCAACTTTCAATTGGCCGAACAACGTCATCTAACGGGAAAACATGCGCATGGCGTAATCTTGTCTTCTATCATTCTTGGCATGGACTATGTGCGAATGCCTTGGAAGAAGAAATATACTAATTCAATTCACTGCCATCACCAACTAATTATTTTTTGCTAATTTATGTACATATTAAAAAAATCATTAATAAAAAATCTATACCACTATACATACTCGTATAATCAAACAGTCTGTCTGTCTTTTTCTTTGTGTTCGCATCACGTAAAAACTACAAAGTACTGGATGGATGAGAACAAAATTTTGTAAGAAAGTACCTTGGCATCCTGATTCCAATACAGGATACTTTTTTTCCGCAAAAATGTTTTATTTCCAAGAGAAACTGGAGAAAAAGCAGTGAAAGTATGCAATTAGCATTAAACACATAGACGACAGCAGGATACCGACTACAACCTGTCAAAACTAAAATACACATGTTTATATGAAGTCGATTATTTGTTTTGATACGATAAAAGTATTTTTTGAAAAAGTATTTTTTTTAATAAAAAGGTAAAATATATACATATTTCTCAACATAATTCAGTAGCTGACTACACGGCGACGATTGTTGCTAAAAGCATTTGTAGTCGTGTAGCGGTGTAGCCCCTGTTGTCTATGTGCTTAATGCATTATTTTTTTATAAAGTAAATAAGGGCTGATCCATTTCGAGGTACCCTACTTTTTTAACGAAAAAAAAAACACTGAAAATTCATATTTAATGGAGAATGTTTATTATCATTTGAAAGAACATTCTTTGGCATTTATTTTTTGAAGATTATGTCTATCAAATGTTGGCCGTTGCTCGTTCGAGCATTCGACTGGTAACTGGCGAATGACACGCGTGATGTGTTCCTCCAAGGAATGAATCGAAGCGAGTTTGACCGCATAAACTTTAGACTTTACATATCCCCACAGGAAAAAGTCTAACGGTGTGATATCACACTCTCTTGGTGGCCAATCGACCGGCCCAAAACGTGAAATTATGTACTCACCGAAATGTTCTCTCAATAAATCCATTGATGATCATGCCGTCTTGCTGAAACCAAATGTCGCCGAGATCACGAGCTTCAATTTCAAACATAAAATAGTCGGTTATCATGGCACGATAACGGTCGCCATTGACGGTTACGTTCGCACTGGCATCATTTTTAAATAAATATGGACCGATGATTCCACCGGCCCACAAACCACACCAAACCGTTGGTTTTCTGGATGAAGTGGCAGCTCTTGAATCTCTTCAGGTTGCTCTTCGTCCCAAATGCGGCAATTTTGTTTGTTTACATACCCATTGAGCCAGAAATGGGCCTCATCGCTAAACAAAATTTGCCTCGAAAGCGTCGTATCTTCTTGGAACTTTTCAAGAGCACATAGAGTGAAGCGATTCAGGCGTAAGTCTTTTCATTAGGAAATGCCAAACAATACTAAACAAAAATAACATGACAGCATGACACGAATCACGCGTGATCTGTCAAAAAAAGGCTATTGAAAAAAGTACCCCGAAATGGATCACCCAAAACATAAACTGATATGCAGCATAGTTTAAGCCGGTACTAAAAACTTAAGGGTCTTTGCTAAGAATTGCTTTTAAAGCAAAACCGAACCAAATATTGCAAAATAATTTTACTTTAAATAAATAATTTTATATTTTAAAATGTGAATTTCATAGTTTGTAATCATATTTAAATCATTTAATTCAACCATATTATGTTTATACTAAAAATAATATAGTTTAACTTCGACCATATATAGTTACCTCAACCATGTTTTTTTTGCGTACATAACTTGATGATGTAACGTTTTGTCTATCAGCCGATCACATATTTTTTAGCTGATGATTTTATTTTTTTATTTCGTTCCTCCATACAATAAATTTCCATTAACTTAATCAAACTCCCAAACGTTTCATTGTATGATTTTATAATTCTAAAAGGTAATAAAAAGATTACCTTTACTCCTTTTATAGCTTCAAAGAGATACAAAAAAATCAAAACTCCTGTCTAATAAACAAATTTACAACAATTCAATCAAAACTATAAATATATCAAATTCCTTAGATGGTAGGAATTTATTTGCTTAAGCAAAACATCATTCTAGCGCTCGTTCAAAGTGTAAAACCACACACACGTCTTTGAAAAGAGAATGAAATTGTAAAAAAATCAGCAGAACAGACAAACCAAAAAAAAAAAAATAATAAATTCAAACAAACCAAAGTGACAGCAAGACAGCCAGCCGCACGCAAATAAAGCCAGCATAGACGTCAACAAGATAGAATGTGAATTTTTTGTACTTTTTCTTACAAACAAATAAAAGAAAAATCTACTCCACAGAATTAGAAAAGTAATACTCACGGAAACTCACTTGGCAGGCTGTGGAGTAGGGTAGGCAGACGGACAGATAGACAGACAGACAGACAGACATACAGACAGACGGTAAAACCGACAACTTAAGAATTTATATTTAAAGGAAAATTTTTACTTTATGCCAACATGGAGATTTAAAGTTTTTTCTTTCTGTGTTTTTTCGAGGATGTTTTTGCATGATGGTCATGTTTGTTTAGTCAAATGGAAAGTTGAGAATTTATGTTAAAGGATTTTGAAAAAACATTTTTTTTTTTTAAATACAACTTAGAGTTTAACATTCAAGGTAAAAATAAATGTGAATGTTTTTGTTTTCTTTCTAAGAATAACATATGTAAGTTTGTTTGTCGTTAGGAAAGAGGATTTATAATTTCCACAGGGCAAAGAAAAACACACTGAAATGTTTATGGAAAGATTTCAACAATAAAAATGTGGAAGTTTAAGCATTTGTTGAAATTAGTGTTTTATCTGCTAAAATGTATTTTAAATGTAGTGAAGGCTGAACTTCATAGTAGTATTAAATAAGGCAAAATGTTAAATCACAGGGATTACAAGTTGGACAGTAGAGAAAAACAGGCTGTTGTTAATTGAAATATTTGTATAATATTTTCTATATACAAAATTGTATTTGAAACATTTTTGCACAGGATCTAAAACAGAAGTATAAGATTTAATTTAAATTTCTTTTCTAAAAATGCCAGAGTGAAATATCTAATAAATTACATTAAGACATTTGAAAGATCTGCTTGGATAAAGATCGCTAACGTTTTAAATGACAACATCTTTGTCAGACAGAAATGTTATATTATGTGGGCCGTATACATACATATGTCTGTCCAACTCGGGTATAAAATAATTTTTCCTTTCTAGTGACTTTCGTATATATGAACCAATTTTAAAGATATTCACATGATATGTTGTTTTTGTTTTAGAAGGGGCACTTACGTTATTTGATAGCATTTTGAAGTTTTGCCATTTTAGGTTAAAAGTTTTTTAAAAAAAATTCTAAAAATGGTTTTAATTAAATTAATTTAAAGAAAATTAATTTATTGTTACCTCGTTAAATATTTTTAATTGAAAATAATGAAATAGATCTGAAAATCCTAAATTTGTGTAAGACAATTATTATTTGTTTTTTTAATTTTTTATATGCTTCAAAAGGAATTTCGGTAAATTTTAGGCCTGTAGTTTGTAATTTGTGTTTGTAATTTTTGTTGTTTATATTCTTATTTATTGTATATGTATTCAGTGTCTGTGAACTAACAACAGTTACTAGAAGTCCAAAGCTTAATTGAGGATTTAATTCTTTACATCCTTTGCATTTTAAGAACCCATTAATGCCAAAGTGGGTTTCTAAATACTCAGCTAAATTTTTTCTCAGAAAGAGGTGGTTTAGATCTATACTACCGTTAACGGTTTTCATGATATACCTCTTCATGATATACCACAAAAATTTTTGTTTTTGAAAAATGACTAACTTTACTTTTCGAAAAATAAAATTTAAGCTCTGTACAACAGATAAAAAAATGTGCAGGGCAGTCGTTGGGACTGCCAATAGAAGTGAAAACTAAGTACCTTGTGATTACTTTTTTCGATTTTTTTATGAAATACCAAACAAAAAGATCAGTTTTCACAGAATAATTACATAAATACATACATATATTGATTATATGAATTTTATTTGAACTATTTTTGAATTAATAAATTAATTATTTAGGCTTAAGTTCTTTATTATAAAGAGATGAAGAAAAATTAGATACCAGCAAAGCAGAATGCATTTTCTAGACAGCTACGTCCGTCATCAGTACTCTTTGTATCAAATTACCCGATAGTTTCAATTGTGATTAATTTTCTATTTAAACAAACTTATCAAAGAAATAGAGCGGGCACGGCTTTGACATTGTTAACTTCAACACTATTGTGTTAATAATCAAAAATATACATTTGTAAATTAAAAAAAAATATCTAGTTGTTGTTAATTGCTAACCAAAGGTTAGCTAATAGCAAGACAGATATATACCATTTTCAAATAAAAGAAAATATATAAAGAGAATAAAAATAAAAAGAAAAGTGTTTGCTTGGTAGTATAATATAAAGAAACAGTGTTTAAGAGTGTAAAAAACAATTTCAAAAAACGCTATCTCCTATGAAATATAAAATAAAAATTTAAATTTCTCATATCCTATTTCTTTGATAAGTTTGTTTAAATAGAAAATTAATAACAATTGAAACTACTGGGTATATTGATACGAATAGTACTGACGACGGACGTAGCTGTCTAGAAAATCCATTCTGCTTTGTTGGTATCTAATTTTTCTTTATCTATTTATAATAAAGAACTTAAGCCCAAATAATTAATTTATTAATTACATATATTGATAATAATCTTTTTATTATTGCAGTTGACAGTTTTACTGCAGTTTTCAGCTCTACAAGTTTTGTTTCTTTTTTTAATGTCCATGTCCGTTTATTACAAACCTTTTCTGATAATATATATGTACATAGCTGTTTCTACACGGTAGATTGGTTCCAATAAAAACCGTGTAAAAAAAGACATTGATCGTATGGAAAAATAGGTGATTGGTTCCTTACCTCTAAAACCCTTTTAAAATTATTTAAAAACAAGGATTTTTTTAAGAACAAAAAGTCATGTTTATTTTACTAAAACACACACATATATTTTCACTGTGTATTTGCATCTCTAGTATCTTAACAGATAGTTCAACAGATAGTGTTCAAGAAATCAATGATTGCCTAATTGAAATTTCATTTTTTTAAAGTTCTTACTGTGGCTTCGTTTAAACCGAAAGTTTTGCCAAGAAATGTGAAGCCTTCTCCATTTCGAAGGTGATCTAAAATTTTAATTTTGGTTTCTACAGAAATGGCTTTAGGTTGTAATTTTGTATTTGTAGTTTTCGACGTCTCTTTTTAGAGATTCATTGATAGAAACATTAACACATTTCAATTGCGCTGACAAGTGTATTTGCTTGTATGCACCATCATACACTAAAGATGCAAATAAACGTTGCAAATACACATGTTATGTGCAAAATAAACATGATTTCTTGTTCTTAACAAAATACTCGTTTTTCACTAATTTGAATAGGTTTTAGAGATAAGAAACCAATCACCTATTTTTGTATACAATCAATGTCTTTTTTTACACGGTTTTTTCTGGAACCAATCTACCGTGTAAAAACAGAATTAGGTGTATATATATGAACTCGCATCATTGTCATCATCGTCAGCTAATGTTGGTGACGCAGTAAACGAGTATTAAAGTAAATACTAGAGATCTGCATTAGTTTATTGGTTTTTTTATTCACATTAAATCATTACACTACACGCATAAACTCCTTTGCAAAAATATGTGTTAGACTGAATAGACTGAGCAACAAAACATGTTGTATGAATCAGCACAAAATCTGAATCGGAGATAATCATATGTTTCGTTTCGTTTTAACTAAAATATTGCAATGTTGCTAACAGTTGTGTGTTAAAATTATCATTGTGCCAATAGAATGAATGAACAGCTTTCATTTGTTTGCATAAATACAAACTGAATGGCAGGAACACCGATGGACAGAACAGTCAGACAGACCATCTGATAGTCAGACCGTCAGTCAGACAAATCATCAGACAATCAGTGAGACCATCAGACTGTCCGTTAGACCGTCAGATCGTCACACAGTCGATCAGACAGTCAGTCAGTCCGTCAAACAAGCAGTCAGACCGTCAAATAGTCAGACCGTCAGATAGTCAGACCGTCAAATATTCAGACAGTCGGACCGTCAAATAGTGAGTCAACCCGTTAGTTTGTCAGAATGTCAGATCGTCAGACTGTGACGACGGTTTTTGAGTTCTATAATTTGTCTTCAGTCAAAAAGTGCTCAACATGTCTAAAGAAGTTTTCACTTCAATAATAATCAATAACTGTGACGGCGGTTTTTATTGACGACGGTTTTTGAAATCAATATTTTTTTAAGTTTTCACTTCAATAAGGAATTAAAAAAATTATATCATCATAGGGGTGAAATATATTAATATTTTTTCTTAATTCCTTTTTTTATCTGTCTTTCAGAGCTTAAATTTTATTTTTCGGGGTTGCTAATATCATTTGCGTTTCGTCCCTTTTATGTTCGACAAAGTGAAGTAATATCCCTCCTTCATTTAGGATGTTACTGTTGAGGATGTTTCTTTAAATACGTTTATGTTTCAAAACCATTTTTATTGGAAAATAATATTCTGAAAGTAAATACATACATATATAGTAGAAAAATTAGTCAATATAATGCATTTCTCTCGTGTATTTATGTTACCTAGCTAAAGTCAAAGTAAAACCCATCGATTTTAATCTACTTTCTTCACTAAATAAAGCTGAAATTAATATTTCTCTCTAAAACCTTTTTTCGTTTATTTTTAGGATGATTTACCTGGTCAAGCATTACTGGATGTTGTTTTTGCCCGACTGAATTTAGTTGAAACATCATACTTTGGTATACGCTACATCGATGAGGAAAATCAGACGGTAAATATATAATAAAATCTTAAACATAAATATTTTTATAAATATACTTTAATAATAGACGAGGAATGTCGTAGAAAGACCAAAATTGTAAAAATAAAAAAGGAAACAAATATTTGATTTGTTGACATAAAAAAATGCATGAATCATATTTTAAGCATTTATGCCACAAAACTTCTCAAACTCGTTCATCATTAATGTTTGCAATTGGTTTTATTTTCCTAAATATTTCTGATATTAAGTAAATCCTTTGTTGACTGGGCTAATTGAAATGTGATCAGCCATAGTTAATGAAAACGAAATCGAACAGTAAACCAAAATTTCTCCTTTAAACTATTTTGACTGATAAGAGTAATTTAAAAATAAAAGGACAAAAGGCACAGCAAGTCTGTGTAAATAACAATATTGGTTTTCCAAACATATTCTAGAACATTAAACATGATAGAAGTAGTTTTTTCATAAATTTATTCTATTTTACTGGTTATAATACTGCCACTGAACAGTTTAAACGATACAATGTATGTAATGGGTGATTTTTTTGAGGTTAGGATTTTCATGCATTAGTATTTGACAGATCACGTGAGATTTCAGACATGGTGCCAAAGAGAAAGATGCTCAGTATGCTTTGACATTTCATCATGAATAGACTTACTAACGAGCAACGCTTGCAAATCATTGAATTTTATTACCAAAATCAGTGTTCGGTTCGAAATGTTCAAATGTGACAAATTTTGTTCAGCGATGAGGCTCATTTCTGGTTGAATGGCTACGTAAATAAGCAAAATTGCCGCATTTGGAGTGAAGAGCAACCAGAAGCCGTTCAAGAACTGCCCATGCATCCCGAAAAATGCACTGTTTGGTGTGGTTTGTACGCTGGTGGAATCATTGGACCGTATTTTTTCAAAGATGCTGTTGGACGCAACGTTACGGTGAATGGCGATCGCTATCGTTCGATGCTAACAAACTTTTTGTTGCCAAAAATGGAACAACTGAACTTGGTTGACATGTGGTTTCAACAAGATGGCGCTACATGCCACACAGCTCGCGATTCTATGGCCATTTTGAGGGAAAACTTCGGAGAACAATTCATCTCAAGAAATGGACCGGTAAGTTGGCCACCAAGATCATGCGATTTGACGCCTTTAGACTATTTTTTGTGGGGCTACGTCAAGTCTAAAGTCTACAGAAATAAGCCAGCAACTATTCCAGCTTTGGAAGACAACATTTCCGAAGAAATTCGGGCTATTCCGGCCGAAATGCTCGAAAAAGTTGCCCAAAATTGGACTTTCCGAATGGACCACCTAAGACGCAGCCGCGGTCAACATTTAAATGAAATTATCTTCAAAAAGTAAATGTCATGGACCAATCTAACGTTTCAAATAAAGAACCGATGAGATTTTGCAAATTTTATGCGTTTTTTCTAAAAAAAAATTTCTCAAGCTCTTAAAAAATTACTCGTTATAAACAACCAACAAAATTTTCCTTCAACTAAAAAAATGTAGAGAATAGAATAAAGTTTTTAAGTTTTCCTTACTCAAGTGTGTTTGTTTATTTAGTTTAAACTGTTTTCAATGTTGTTTCTGCTGCCATTTAGGTCTTAAATACTTCTGGCTTAAAATATCCTAAACAAGTTGGTGAAGGTCATAACGCAAATCAAAAAAAGTTTAACCTATAACTTTCTTTTATACGTTTACTTATCGCCAAGCCATAGGACTTCTAAGCTGTGTTTGTGTGTTGCTCCTTTACAAGTATTTCAGTCCTATCGTTTTCTTTTTTTCAAGCTGTATTTTTGTTGCTATATTTTTAAATGGAAATTTATTGCTGTGTCTTTTCACCATAACTTTTGCAATTTGAAAACAGTTCTTGTCTCTGCCCCATAGTTTTATCTCAGCTAGAAAAAAATATAATTAAATAAATAGAAATTTAAAATTTATAAAACCTATTTCTAATTTTTTGTGTCCTTTTTTGTTTTTAGTTTTTATTTTCTTGAAGTTTAATTGTTTCTATTAATTTAATTTTTCTTTTCAAAAACTGTTGTCCTTTTTTAGCATTGGTTGGATCCAGCCTCACGTATATCACGCCAATTAAAACCAAAAGCAGATCCTTATGATTTATATTTTGGAGTCAAGTTTTACGCCGCTGATCCCTGCAAATTGGTAGAAGAAATAACAAGGTAAGTTAAATAGCTTACGTTATTTGAAAGCAATTATATCTTAAGTAATAGTGTAAAAAACATTTTTAAAAGACATTATGCACGAAATTTTGCCTATAAGTATCCTGCATAAGGAAAGCAGTTCGAATAAAATCTATACATATAATACAATAGTAACTCATTTTCGTCCGTCCGTCTGCTTTTCGTTTGTGTTTGCATCACGTAAAAACTACTGGATGGATTTTAACAAAATTTTGTGAGCAGATACCTAAGTATCCTGGTCCCAATATAGAATATCTTATTTCCAAGAGAAAAAGGAGAAAAAGCAGTGAAAGTACGCCCTTGAACTAACCGGATATGTGTACTTTATTTTGTATAAAGTAATAAAATATATAAACTGATATGCAGCATAGTTTAAGGCGGTTCTAAAAACGTAAGGGTCTTTGGTGTGGATTGCTTTCAAGGCAATATCGAACAAAATATTGCAAGGACGCTGACGAAGTAGCGGGCACAGCTAGTCAATAATATAATTCAATTACATATTATTTTATTTTATTGTACAATACAATTATAAATTATATTATAACTTACCGACCCTAGTACTGAGTCTAGTAACAAAGATCTTCACTCGTTGTAGTGAAACATCCAGTCTTTTGAGGGAACAAGCACACTACCTGCTAGCATACCGGGGCGCCTTTTTTTAATTTTTTATTTTTTTATTTTGCAATAGTTAAGTGATCCAATGGAATGAATTGTGCAAGAACTAGAATAGTTAGTTATACGAAGGAAGATAATGCTCATGGACATCCAATTCAAACATTTGCACAGAGAAACAGTTGATTTTGTAGATTATATTCCAAATACGTTTTGACTAGTTTGACTAGCAAAGGAATTAACGCTGTAATGTGTAGAAGTGTAGTGTATGCAGTATAATAATCACTGCATAATTGACCACTAATAGGTGGGTACTTAGTGAAAAATATGTAATATTGCATGCCAAGAAAACATGCCTTATGATATATGACATGTTTTTCTTGTTTATATTATAGCATATTCCATTTGTAGTAACGATAAAACATCTATACGAATACTTCATTGTGACGATATCCCAGTGAATTAATGGAGTTACAGACTCCCGATGACTTTTTCGCCCTCCGCAACATGCTGTCATGTGGGCCCGATTAATCGTTGTTGCACCTATCGGACTCAAAACTTGGTTATTTTTTAAACGACAACAATCCATTCACAAACATGAAAAAATTAAAAATATATAAATGTTAAGTCAGTCTAAAGTTAGTTTATTTATTGATTTTGTAAACATCAGTTATTTAAAGCGATAAATATTAAATAAAAACACATGAACAAAAGGAAACTTTGGAAGGATTGTAATGAAAACTTCTCGTATCCTATTACCTGAATTTGGTAGATTAAATTGATTATATTTACAACTAAAGACTTCTCAAAATTGATAGCTATGAAGAGTGCTGAAGAAGGATGTAACGACCAGGAAAATGTATTACATCATGTTAGTGCCTTAAGCCTAGAACTCTGTTCGAAGTTGTGAAAAATGTTGAGCAACATTTATTATTTCACAAGGAAAATTTGACATTTAAAATGTAGTGTCTATTTCGCGATTAGGAAGAATTTTACAGGTCTATTGTTTTTAAATATGTTTTACAAATATTAGCCAAAGATGTTGTTGGAAAAATTGCACATTATATAATAATGACCTTTTGCTTTACTTCACAGCTTTGATAAAATGTTGCCAGAAACATTTCAATGTGTTTCCACAGTAAAAACAGTGTTCTATTTCTGCAACAATTTTTCATAACTTTTTCATACAAATTTTTTATGTACTTGACAGCATTCCGCATGAAAAAACTTAACAAAATATTAAGCTTAAGATAAAATAATTCCCATTTTCCTTTAAAAGATTATTTTTTACTTTATTTCGGTATGGCTATAACTACTTTTCCAATTCTATTAATTTTTGCATCTTTGAATTAAAAATTTTATTAAAAATAATTACTTTGAATGTAGGATATTGATCTCCTCCCACATATGTATATCACCAGTACAAAATCTAATTCTTTATATTTTAAATGCCAGTTTACGTCTTGAGTATTTTCCTTGAGGTTAAGCCAAGAAAAAAGACTATTATTAAACATGTCAAAGCTATTTAAGAAAATTTGATAAAACTAAACTAAAACCAATTCTAAACGGGAAAGAATGTATTACACAAAAAAAATTTGCGGCAATTAAAGGTTTTAATTGGTTTCAAATACAACTTTAATTAAAATTTTCATTAATTCAATTATCTATATAGTTGAAATATTATATTGTTCATAATTAATTAAATATATAATTGAGTCAAAAAAAAAAAATTAATTAAATTTGTATCTGAAACTAATTAAAACTGTTAATTGGAACAAAATATTTCTTCTGTCTACGAACCTTGAATTTGGAAGAAAATATAGTACAATCGAACAAACGTACAGATTAGTTAATCTTAATAAAAGGGACTTCGGGGAAAAAATATTGTTCCGCTCTTTTCTAAGTATTTACGAAAGTAACAGCATGATATGTACAAGACCATATTATCAATTGAGAAAAAATGGTTGACGAAATGAAGAATAAAAGTGAATGACTAAACATTTATTTATATCATGTTCACACTGCGTAGGGACTCATTCCCCCCTTAAGCTCACGTCAGCCAATTAACGCCGGAGTACCCCAAGGTAGTATTTTAGAGCTCACTTTATATTTGCTATACACATCCAATATGCCAATTAGCAACCGAGTTCACACTTCAACATTTGTTTTGGAAAAACTGTACTCACATAACATTCACATTGCGTTGACACTCATACCCTCATATTCGAATAAATAACCAAGCCACAACACCCGAAGGTTAAAACCTTGGCATACATCTTGATCGACGCTTAATGGTACAAAAACACATCTGGGCCGAACGACAAACTTCGCACAGTACAACGAATTCGTCGATAAAAAGTCGTTGCATAAATTCGTAGACTGTAACACAATTAGTACGAACAAAATTTAAAGAAGTGGCAAAAATTTATTAGATCTCTGGTTTTCTCTGGTAATTTTTATATTCTTTGGTACCAGATTATATCAATTGTTTATTGTTTTTCACTTCCTCATAATTTATAACCATTTTTATATAAATTATGATAAAATTACACCAAATGATATAAATTAATTTATAAATACATTTTTGTTTACATTTAGCAGCCGATAGTGTGACCATAAGTATTTCAATAGAAAAAATCATAATCTAAAAGAAAAGAAATATTAACAAAAATGAAAAGATCCAAATAAAAAATTTTTATTTGAATTGAATACTATAGATACAGAATTTTTAAATAAAAAGTAACTTTATTTACTAAAAAACTTACAAATTTGAAAAGAAAAACGGACACTTTGCACCAATTTAGTCGTCTTTCGTCGTATATGAATAAACCTATCCCAGAGTTCGTTACGAGCGACGAATTTCATCGACGCATTGATGGTATCCATTATCATAAACACAAAAGTATTTTATTTTTTACGACGAATATTCGGAAATAATATTACCCCGTAATATTGCCTAAGCTTATAACATACATACATATGTATGTAGTTAAAATTCAAACGTGCCAAAATAAAATTTTACCAATGTTGACAAACTTGCCATTAGTTAAAGCAGAAATAGGGAATCATGCAAATCCGCTGCCCCGTAACATCCTGAACGATCGTGGTAACACTCGATTAAGAAGGCGGGACATAGTTTCTATCGTCCGAACATCAGAGGGATGACCCACAAATGATGACATCATGTCTGGCATTGGCTTGACTTAAATAACTATATTTTATTTATTTTTTCTTTTATTTAATTTCTTCTTTTAGACTTAAGGTATGAGTACTTACTGTTAGTGCATGTACATTGAAGATACAATGAATAATATATGAAAAAGAACGTATTTATAGAAGCTAAACACATCCAAAGTCCCTGAGCCGTAACTTCCTAAACGGGAAATTAAATTTTTTGAAGATCCGATATTCACATTTCAAACTAGTTGTGCCGTCCTGACAATATTTTGTTCGATTTTGCTTTGAAGGTAATCCACACCAAATTTTAAGAGTCTTAAGTATTTAACTAATATAAAGGTACCCAGCCCTGGATAAAATTCTAAAATTAATATAAAATTTTAAAATTCTAAAAATTATTGTAAAGCTCTGTAAAAGACAGACAGGAATTGAGTTACTCATTATTTTAAAACAGCGCCATCTGTTGCCCAACATTCCTTAAAATATACTGCTTTCAAAAATAAAAGCTACCTTAAAGGAAAGCGGTAAAAAAATACGCTTACTTTCACGGCTTTTTCTACACTTTCTCTTCGAAATAAGATATTTTTTTTGCAGAAAGACATCAACATCAACCATGCCCAGAATTATATAAGTATAGTTTATATTAAGGATGTGAACATTCATTGTTAGTTCAACTATCGGCTATGTCACATAACTAAATTCCGTTCAGAAGTGCAATTGATTCCGTTTTTTGCTTCTATATAAAACGTAAAACGAAAAAAACTTTTTCCAAATGAAACCACTTTTAATTTGCTATGTGAAATTGCTATTTTAAACATTGTCTAGCCGCTTAAACTATTCAGAAGATATTTTCAATAAAGAATACTGTTCTGAAGTCTCCCTTAGAACTTTGTTATTAATAATATTTAACACTCGAAGTATGTATGTATGGCTTTAACCAACATACTGCTAATGCAATAAAAAAATTATTCATTATTAAAGCCTCTTTTCGACTCATTTTCATTAAATGATTTTTGGTCGAAAAGTTTACACATTTTCCACTCCATAAATCAATTATGAAAAGGCAAACAAATATTTACTAAAAATAAATATTTACAGCAGGCTGAAATGCTGATGAAGGAAAAAATTATTTTGAAAATTTTGCCTAATTGAAATAAAGGAAAATGAAATGCAATCACATTAAAACAATTTAATGATTTTTAGGATCCAAAACGAAAATACATGAAGGCATTCGAAATAAATCAACCAAAACTAATAAAGGCGAGTACAAAAATATTGAATAGACTAAAATTGCAGTTGACACGTGCTATTTATAATTTTAAATGCAAAAAATAAACTAAATTAAATACCATAAAAATCTTGCAAGTATAAACGGGCATATAAATGCCGTGCAATCAACGATACTAAAAAAAAAACGAAAAATATGTTAACCATTTGGGGATTCTCATCATCGTTATCATCATCTGCGTCGACTTCAACAGTGAAAACATGGCTGCATCGCAGTCGATTTCATTTTTGTATCGCTTTGCTTTACTGCATCATTTTACATTTTTTTATTTCTACTAGTAATGAACGCAGCCATTAGCGTTCATTAGCAATTTAAAAAAAATATTTTTTTACTATATGCTGTTGTTGGTTTTTCTAAAATGTGATTGTCCATAGTATTTAAACCTATTTTGGCAAAAATGTTTTTTTTTCACATTTGCTGCTGCTGTTATTGATGGTGAATTAAATATCCATATTATTTTGAGGATAAAACGCCAAAATCAAAATATTTTGGAAATAACTCAGCCATTTGCTAAGGGCTAGGCCGACTGATCGAAATATGGACATGAGCACAGCTTAACTTTTGAAGCTGGGTACCATACACTTGCTCAATAAATCACCAAAACTTCTTAGTTTAAGAGTTATTGGTAAATTAAACACACATCCTTTTTTAAAGATTTTTAAAGCCATTTTTATCACTTAAATGCGGAGGGCTAGCCCGCATGCTTTAGAAACAATATTTTATGCACATCGAGCGAGGAGTGAAAAAAATTACACATTTGCGTATCATATTTATTCAATATTGATATTATTTTAAAAAACAAATAAAGTTTTTTCTAAATATTTTTAAAAAACTACAAATTAAAGAAAATTTGCTGATTAAGAGCAGCCGTTCTTTTATTTTGGTAAGTTTTCTTAAAAACTTTTTAGTGGCAACACACAAAGCCACTGAAATGACACCAAAGAAAATAATAAAGGGTGATTCAATTCGAGGTTTTTTTTTCAATAGCCTTTTTTGACAGATCACGTGTGAGTCCTGTCATGTTGTCATGTTATTTTTGTTTAGTATTGTTTGGCATTTCATAATGGAAAGGTTTACGCCTGAAACGCTTCGCTCTATGGGCTCTAGAAAAGTTCCAAGAACATCCGACGTTTTCGAGGCAAATTTTGTTTAGCGATAAGGCAAATTTCTGGCTCAATGGGTATGTAAACAAACAAAATTGTCGCATTTGTCACTTCATACGGAAAAAACAACGGTTTGGTGTGGTTTGTGAGCCGGTGGGATTATCGGTCCATATTTCTTTAAAAATGACCGTTATCGTGCCATGATAATGATAAAATTTAAGCTCGTGATCACTTCCCACACATCGCATCAATCAATAGATTTATTGCGAGAACATTTCGGTGAGCACATAATTTCACGTTTTTGGCCAGTCGATTGTCCACCAAGATCGTGTGATATCACACCGTAAGACATTTCCTGTGGGGATATGTAAAGTCTAAAATGGCATTCGCCAGTTACCAGTCGAAATGCTCGAACGAGTCATCGAATATTGGACTCAACGTTTGGACCATCTGCGATGTAGCAACGGCTAAAATTTGGTAGACATAATCTTCAAAAAATAAATGCCAAAGAATGTTCTTTCAAATGATAATAAACATTCTCCGTTAAATTTGAATTTTATGTATTTTATTTATTATTTATTTTATATTTTTATTTTTTTTTTTATTTTTTAAACAAAATCATTTAATTTTATTTGATTTCTCATTTGTAATTTTAAAGCATTTTTTAAATGTATTCACCAAGGCGAATTTATATAAGGTGGCATCGCCGCGACAATAAGTACATCACCAAAAAACACCCACATGCATTTTGTTGTTGGTTACATGTACGACAGACGCCAAAAGCACTAATTAAAATATCACATCCTACAACTAAAAACCCTTCTTTCTCACCTTTTCTGGTAGTATTTTGTATTTTTTTTTTTTTTTAATATTGAAACATTTTTTTAAAATAATTACAATTTTATTTCTATTTTTTTCAAATTTAAAAAAAATAAACTAATTTTTGACAGCTGCCATGCACATGCCTTGGTATTCACTTCTGAAGGGGTAATCATTGAAGTACAGATCAAGAGAGAATTTTCCTCGATATAATGAAAAAAAAAGACACCAGCCCATTTAAAACCTCTTACTTTAACTTTAACAAAATAGAAAAGTGAACTTATTAAAGCCAAACAAAATAATTCTATCCAATATCAATGTATGTATAAGCAAATGTATTTATTATCTAAAGGGGAAAAAAAACATGTATGTGTTTTACCCAATTAAAGCAATAACGTGTCCGTATACTGTAATACCCAT
This sequence comes from Phasia obesa, assembly GCA_949628195.1. Classification (NCBI taxonomy): domain Eukaryota; kingdom Metazoa; phylum Arthropoda; class Insecta; order Diptera; family Tachinidae; genus Phasia; species Phasia obesa. The sequence goes on along the minus strand of OX451215.1, from coordinate 63,612,269 downwards.
TTTTCATTTTCGTAGTGGGCTGAAAAAAATGATTATCACACATTTACGAAAAAATAGAAAAGTTCTCTATAGATAAAACTTCTATTAGATTATATTTACTTTCCTTAAAATACAACAGCAGCTAAATCAATAGCAATATTGGCCATAAAAAAGGTGTAGTTTAGTTGATGTCGTGCGTGTTTTGAATATCATAGCGATACATACATATGTACATATATGATGACGGCCCATTTGTCATCGTCATCACTACCAACAGCATTTTCTTCATCATCATAATAATCCTCACACCCATCAAATGAATTTCACTTGAGTACAAAAGTACATCATTGAATGTACCAACACGTGAAGTACTCAAGACTTACAGTTGTTCCGAAACGTACAAACACTTATTGTATTGGGTAGGAGATTAAGTAAAGCTAGTTAAGGTAAATCTATACATATGTATACTAAAACTGAAAATTTTATTCCTGGTGTAGATAGTAATCGAATTGAAATGCAAAACACAATTTTTTTAAATTTTGTATCTCTGTCTGTCTGTCTGTCCGTCTGTCTGTGTTCGCATCTTGTAAAAGCTTAGGTTAAAGCAGGCAGCTCCAATACAGCTCACTTGGGTCCAAGTATGGGTCCCTTTGTGTTACCTGCAAATAAGGAGGGGAAAAAGAAAAAAAAATGGAGAGATAGAAAGAGAAAAGGCGTTGAGAGAAGACATAGGATAAAAACACAGACAGTTTCAAGGCAGAAAAAAAAGGATCAGAAGTGTGGGGAGGTAGCCACGGAGGGCAGGTTGGTCGAGCCAGGTTGTTGAGGAGAGTGTCTATACCACGCCAAGTGGAAGTGGGTTAGAACACCATCCGCTGCTCCTCAGAAAGGAGTTAATCCTGCTCGGTTCTAATATAGAGACACAGGAGGGGCATTGAAAGCACCTTTGTCCAAGGTGCTATAGGCGTTGGTATTCTAACGCAGGGCAATGGCAAAGGAGGTGTTCGACAGTGTCCTCCTCTTCCTCATCCTGACAACTTTTGCAGAAATCGTTGTAATGGAGACCCATTCTTCTTGCATAAGTTCTGAATAAGCAATGCCCAGTTATCGTTGATATTAAATCACGTAGCTGCATTTTTGGCAGCCGAAATAGCAAAGCCGTTGTTTACTGATCCAGTAGAGGCCAGATCGACCTCGCTGTTTGACAAGTCGACTTATTGGAACATCTTACCTGGGCCAGATCATATAGGGCTTGATTTATTCGATGCACGCAAGCAGAGAGGGGAATGCCACAATAGACGTCAATGGCGCTATCGTTGAGCAAAGTTCTCTTCTTTGCCAGTTCATCAGCAACACAGTTGCCTACAATAGTCCCATGTCCCCGTACACATTTAAGGGTGACTGTTGAATTTTCCGCCATCACATTTAAGGATGTCCGGCATTCCAAGACTAAGTTTGATGTGGTAAACACACCTGTTAAGAACAGAATTGCAGCTTTACTGTCGGTACAAAACCAGATATCCCTGTTGAATATTCTGTGGTACCTTAACCAGTTTGCCGCTCTTTTGATAGTATATATTTGTGCTTGTAAGACGTTACAGTCATTTGGAAGTCTGAAACATATTTTGATTCCAAACTCTTCCATATAAATTCCACCCCGAACCCCATCACCCCTTTTAGAGTCATCCGTGTACACATAGACTGCTCCAGGTGGAGGTGCAGGACCCTCCGTCAAGTCAAAGACAAAGCTTCTTGTGAAGAAGGGTATTGGGGTACAGTAGTCAATAAGACCGGGAATGACGTTCGTGATCCCCAGAATACCGGCATGACCCCATGGCGTATGGTTCCATGCATTTATGACATTCAGTCTAATAGCTGTTTTTAAAGCCAGCCAACTGACCAGTTGGTCTACTGGTAACCAGTTGAGTGTGGCAAAGAGTGCCTTTGTCGGTGTTGACCTAATGGCTCCTGTTATAAGGATAGCCATATTTCGTATATATTTCGCATATATTTCGTAACACACCTTCTATAATAGATAGGTTAGTTCTAATGTCTAGTGCTTTCCACCAGAAAATAACTCCGTAGAATAAGATCGCTTCAAGTAGCCATTTTACAATCCTTGGATTCATTCCCCAAGTTTTGCCAATGGCTTTCCTACATACATATATATTGTAGTAATGGCCTTAGAGGCTCTCGCCTGGATGTTCATTTTCCAGAATAATTTACTATCTAAGATACTGCCTACATATTTCGCGCTCTCAGATAAAGTAAGAGGTATCCCGTTTTAAGTCGGTAACCTGAAAGATGGAATCTTGTATTTTCTAGAGAATAATACAAGTTCGGTTTTGGTTGGATTAACACTCAGCCCGCTCTGTACTCCCCAGGATCAGATCATTCTGAGTGCCGTCTCCAGTCTTTGTGTGATAATTTCTATATGGATACCAGACACTGCCACCGCCACATCGTCTGCGTAGGCGACAGTCTTGAAGTTCAAGGAGTCTAGATCCCTGAGTAGCCTATTTATTGCTACATTCCATAGCAGTGTGGATAATACACCACCTTGTGGTGTGCCCCTAACCACACTTTTGGAAATACTCGCCGCGCCAAAAGTGGATGTTATTGTCCTGACGCTCAGCAAGTTCTTTACAAATCTAATGATCGATTGGTGAATCCCCAATTCTCTAAGCGATTGAGTTATTGCCATCGAATCGATATTATTAAAGGCACCTTCAATATCCATGAAGGCCACCATAGTATAGTTTTTATGCTCTAGTGACTTCTCTATATGTCCCGCAAGCGAATGAAGAGCCGTCTGAACAGATTTGCCTTTTGTATATGCATGTTGAGATGGCGAAATGAGATTCTTATCAATATTCATCCTAATGTGAATGTCAATAAGTCTCTCTAGCGTTTTGAGCAAGAAAGATGTTAGACTGATGCGTCTAAAGTCTTTTGCTTTCGCATGAGATGATTTCCCTCCTTTGGGGATAAATACCACACTGCACTTGGTCTATTGATTGATATGGAATATCAAATCAGGGAGTTAGCAGATCGAGATTGTTGTGTAGATCGGCGGGAATGATACCATCCTGTCCTGGAGATTTATAAGGACGGAAGCTTTTGATCGCCCAGTGTAGCTTATCCACATCAATGTTTGCGGAGGTCGGTATACTGCACATCTGAATAGGATTCTGTTGCAAACTCATAGGTGATCGACACCCTGGAAAATGAGTGTCCAACAGGACTTCTAGTGACTCATGTGCATTAGTTGTCCAAGTTCCGTCTAATTTCTGAATATAAGGAATTGGCGGTTGTTTGGCAAGTACTTTACGCAGTCAGCTAGTCTCGGAAAAGCTCTCAATGCTACCGCAGAAGTCTTTACAAGATTTGCGTTTTGCGTTCCTAACCTGATTCTTAAATTGGTTCACAGAAAATTTTTAGAGTGACTTGTTCTCTTTGCTTCATTGAATAATTGCCGACAAATCTTGCGAGATTCAGCTATTTCAGAGAACCACCATGGTGGTCTACGAGTTGTACGATGAGTCGACGGTTTACAGGACCTCCCCGTTGCCTCTTTAAAAGCATTGGTGAGTCTGTTCACCGCCTCATCAATGTTTGTATTTTGCCTAATATTCATGAGATGAGCGAGTGCAACTGTGAGGAGCATTTATAGCTGCCGCTATCAGCCATTCCTTTACCTTGCGGCCCTTCCAATTGGTCGCTGGAAGTTTCGGGGTTGGGTTTGTCATCATCTCGATAGATACTCAGCTTGACACTATCATAACCATAGTAAATCTTGCCTTGTCTCTTCCGAAGTGGTGACAACGATTCCTTGTTTAGGACCACAACCGCCTTCCTTGTCAGACCTTCCGCTTCAGAAACCTTCACTACCTTCCAGTCACTAGTTGGTAGATCAGCATTACCTCGCCGAATGATCGACAGGATTGTCGCAGGGTCGTGTGGTTCCCTTGGAATGATCGCAATGGATCTCGGCCTACGTGGTATATCACCAACCGGGACCACATCCAATCTATCGCCAGGCCACACATCCCCTAGGGACGTCACTGCTAGCTTTAGCTGAGTTGCTGAACTTTCACTTGTGCATGACAGCAGCTTTATGTGACCTTGAAACCAGCATCCACATTTTGGGGTGCTGGAATGGATTCATTACTCAAGAAATCTTCCAGCAACTTAAGACGGATCATCTTCCATTTATCACGAGAGATAGCCCTGTCACTAGCGCTTCTGACAATGATAGCCCTTATCAGTGGATCTTTGGCAAAATCACTGTAAGGTCTAATTATGACTCTGGTTGTTGCCTGAGTAAGCATTTTCGGACGTTTTGTGTCCGGTTGAGAATTTTGCTGATGCATCGGCTCCTCCCCCGATCGTTGTCTTTTGGACGCAGCTGACGTAGATGGTGTGTCTACATCTGCGTCGGGTTCGGAGCTTTCAACATTAGCTATGTGGCCTTTGGCCCAGGTGAGGGAGGATTTTTCCTCCGTTGATAAATTAGTAATTGTTGTTTTACCAAATTTATCAATAATACGTTGGGAGGCACGCCCTTCGATGAAGGACCTTCTGGAGTTAATTTTGCGGTTTTTTGGGGCTGTTTTTACTGCCGTTTGGGCGGGAGGCACATTGCAACTGAACTTGTGGGATCAGTTGGCGCAATAACCGCAGGGTTGCTTACAGCAGTCACCGGAGCACCCGAGGCAGGGATTTTTGCTGAACTGGAGTCAGCACGGACCGTAGAGGTACCAGCCGAAAAGTCAAGTGGTACCTCATTTGGATTGACCTCAGCAGCCGCATTAGCTTGTACTGCTGGGGCAACATTGCATTCGGCAGGCGAGGGTTCCCCCTGCGACATTTTGTTGTTTCGTGTTAATTGTTTTATGTTGATTTTTGTTCATTTTTGTTCCCACGAGTATGCACGTAAGGGCTTCGACAATCCATGCAGGGACGGCGTACATGGATTAGGCAACTATTCTACAAGTGGGTCAATTTTGGTCCGCGGGTTGGACTGAATCGGCTACCTTATTTAAAATTTTACAAGCCACTCCCCTGAACCATTTGTTCAATGTATCCAGAGGGATGGCTAGCTATTCTGATATCTCTCGATCATGGTACCATTTTGGGTGAATGGCTGCCATGCTCGAGAGGTTTCAGAAACAAGGGCTGGTTCACACAACCTAGCAGAGTCCAGCCTCTGCGCAACAGCATAGAAGAATCCACAGAGACCGGGCCCTGCCCGAGCCATGTCATACCCCCCGTGACCATACTGGTGCTGAATCACGGGAAGTATGAATATTGAGCTCGTCCCCTATCCGCCACCTGGAGACTCGTCCGATGGGAGACCGACAACTCCACACGGAGCATCTCGTAAAAACTACTGGATGAATTTTATTAAAATTATGTGGGAGGGTACCTTAGTGCCAGATTAAAAAATATATGACACTTTTTTTTCTAACAATATCTCATTTTCAAGAGAAAATAGGGATAAAACAGTAAAAGCAAGCAATTTTACCGGTACTGAAAACTTGTAAGCAGGAAATTTTAGATACTATTTAAAAAGTTTTACAATAATATAAATCCTATGTTGTAGCATCTTGAGTAATTAACCAGAGACGAGTACCTCTATACAAAGAAAATATATAAACCATATCTGCAGCACTATAAAAGTTAGATCGCAATATCGTTACAGGCACAGATACAGTCTACTAAAAACGATAATACCAGTCTTTCTAGTTCCTTATCTTCGTAGTACTTAATATTTAAGAAAGGAATTACTAGATCTGATGTCAACTTGCAGTTAGTGTGTTCTGTTTCGGAGTAGATTACTTATTTTCATTGTGTTTCCAACTTTCCGTCAGTGAAGCATTTAACCAAAATGTTAAACATTTCTGCACATCAGTTTCACAAAGTTGGAACCCAATATACTTTCAGTGACCAAGTTATAAAGTACAATATTGTGTGTATATACTCAGCATGAAGGAACACTTTACATACTTAAAATAGAATTGTGCAAAGAGTAAATTATTTCCCAACTTTAGGTAATCAGTTTTAAAGAAAAATTTTATATTAGACACAAACAGAATAAAGCATTTTTCGGATCGCTACTTTCGACGACATCCGTCTTTTATGGGGACACCATTTAATTTTAAATTTTTATAGCTGTAATAGCGACCATAGTTATACACATTATGTGTAAATATCAGTTGTCTATCTAAAACGGATCAAAAGATAAGACATACATCAATTTTAATTAACTATAGGGAAACGCTTTCATTTGCAATTTTATAGTTCTTAAAGTGGACATAATAATATACGCTCTGGTTAAATATCAAGTCTCTATCTAAACCGGTTCAAAAGACTAGGCCATATAAGTCAAATTACGTTAGCTATGAGGACACCCTTTAAGTTTGTTGTACTTTTTATTGTGGACATAATAATATTCGCTTTGTTAAAATTTCAAATGTTTATCTATAAGCGTTCAAAAGATAAGGTCATATAGATCAAATATCATTAATTAGTTTTAATTACACCCTTTAATTTTCAACTTTATACTTGTGGCTATAGCGGACATAGTAATATACGTTCTATGTAATTCAAATGTCTGTCTATAAAGGTTCAAGAATTAAGGCCATATACTGCAAATACGTCAGGTACACTGACTGACCGTCTATATGGGTTTCAAGGATAGGGGAATATAGATCAAATAACATTACCTATCGGGACACCCTTTAATTTACAATTTTAAATTAAAGACCTGTTGTTATAGAGGACCTCGCTAAAGAGCTTCTTTGTAAGTTTCAACTGTCTGTGTATAATTACATGAACTATTGGAACACCCTTTAATTCATAATTCTAAATATTTATACTTGTTATTATACCAGACAAAGTAGTCGACATTCTGTCTAATATTCAAGTGTTTGTCTATAACGGTTCAAAAGATAGCGGCTTATAGGTCAAATTACGTCAATTATAAGGACACCCTTTAATTTCTAAATTCAAATTATATACTTGTTATAGTGGAGTTAGATTTCTTGTAAATTTCAGCTGTCTGTAACGGTTCCAAATTTAAATTTTATACTTTTTATTATAGCGGACTTAGCAACACAGGTTCTTTGTAATTTTCAACGGTTGGTGTACAACTGTAACAACTGCAAAGTATGGTCATATACAATCAAATGAAACTATTAGGGCACCCTTTAATTTATAATTTTGAATATTTATACTTTTTATTATAACGGTCGTACTAATCGAATTTCTGTGAAACTTTCAAGGTTTTGTGTATAATGGTTCAAAAGATAGGGCCATTTTTATTTTTGTTTTACTTTTTTTCGGTGGGGGCTATAGTAAAAAAGCAACATTCAGACGAATTGATAACCTCCTTTTTTTGAAGTCGGTTAAAAATTAAAAGCAGGCAGAACGTATCGAGTTATATTCTCTTTCCTCGCCTCTTTGCAGACGTACGTACTGGTATTATGTGATGAAAATACTTTTTCAGCTGCCCAATAATTGTGTGTCTGTTTCTGCCTGTATCTGTCACTGTTTATGATTTGTTATACAGATATCTCAACTTGAGATTCTCAAGTATTCTCTGCTGTAACGTTTTACACAAACAAATCTGAATTTATTCAAATTACAAGACTTAATGTTTTTTATATGGAGACAAGTTTAATCGCATGTATGTATCTACGTCATTCAAATGTAATAATAATTTTTTTTGTCAATATGAACTTTTATCATAAAACTAAATAACTATCTGTCTCTTCAAAAATGAAAGGACATTATTTGGAAATTGAACGAACAAACTGGGTCACAAAACGATAAACAAACAGGAATATAATAGTGCTTTTTTAAGGGTTTGGATTTTTATCAGAGTTAAGAAATTTGCATTTATGAGCGTTGAAATTTCAACATTTATGATATTTTTCATTAACGAAATTTCTTAAATTTTATATTTTTTCACGATCACACATGAATGAGAGTAACTGTGTGAACGGTGAAACATACATGAACAGTGAAAACAGGAAGAATATCCGTAATACTCGTATGTGATCAGTAATTAATTAGCTCATTTTTATTAATATTCTTTTGCATATTTGTTTGTTAATTTTTTTTCATTTATAAATGTTTTCATTTATGAGTGCTCATTTATGAGTGTTCATTTATGAAATATCTCATAGATGAGATTTCTAACATATTTTGTTAATGCATACGCATATTTTGTTACAGACAAAACTAAAATGTAAACTTGCACATGATATAATAATAATAAAGTAGTAAATCATTTCCGTATGTCTATCTGTCTGTCTGCTTTTCATTTACGTTCGCATCACGTAAATACTACTGCATGGATTTTAATAAAATTTTGTGAGGAGGTA
>OX451215.1:63546326-63603700 GCA_949628195.1 Phasia obesa | reverse complement strand
ATACGTCTTCAGCATTGTATTTATCTATCTATCGACTTTGGGTAGTGCTAAGTTGTGAGCATCATCTATTTAACCCCACCAAACTCAACTAAATAAATACAAGAAAAAACTGTATGCAATCATCAATCGTCAGTTGGAGAGAACGAAGTCTACCACTACCCAAAGCTTCCCTCTATTTTAATAATTTTCTTTACTATCTACCACCTTTTATAATAATTTGTAATCAATATTCTCTCAACTTAGAGAGAATATAACGAACTTAAATATAACTTCAAAAATTCATTTGTATGTTAGTAAATATAGTTCGACTAATTAAAAATTTAAAATATGCACTACTAACAATTTTTTTTTTTTTTTAAATAGTAATTTTTGAAAATATATATTCTTACCATGATTACTTCAGGCTACAACTTACGACGCTTTATCATAGCTAAAAGTCAGGAGATGTCTCAAAGCAATATTTACAAGAAAAATTACATTTATTATGATTCATACTAAGTTTTTCTTAAGACAATGGGAAAATATCTATTAGTGAAACAAACAGAGTCTTTGATGGGAATTGAACCCACAACCCATGGACTGATAGATTAAAAATAAATGTGCCCGGGTAGGCTAGTAAATAGTATGCTAGTCTATCAGTCCGGGGTTGTGGATTCGATGGCACCAATGACTGTAGGTGTTTCACTACAACGAGTGAAAGTGTTCGTTACTAAGCTCGATAAATAAGTTAGAATATAACTTGTTATTGTATTGTAACGGTTATTAAAAAAATAAATTATTAATTACTTGCCACGTCTTGGGATTCCTGACAACATTTTACTCGATTATGCTTTGAAAATATTTCACACCAATTGTAAGACTCTTACTTTTATAGTGCTTCAGTTATGATTTATGTATTTATTTTATATAAAGGTACCCATCCCTAGATAAAATTCTAAAATTCTAATAATTATTGTAAAGCTCTGTAAGAGGTGTTTAAAATATTTTAACAACAATGTAATTCCACAAAGTTAAAATACAAATCAAATACAAATTTTATTCAATTGACGCCATCTGTTGCGCAATTTTGTTCAAAATATCCCACTTTCAAAAATATAAGCTGCACAAGCGTGTTTAAAATATCCCGGTTTTAAACCGAAAATTTCAGTACCTTTAAACCGGAATTGGAATCAAGATGCTAAGCTACCTCCGCACAAAATTTTGTTAAAATCCATCCAGTAGTTTTTACGTGATACGAACGCAAAAGAAAAGCAGACAGACGGAAATGAGTTACTATTTTATTTTATGTATAGATTAAATTCTTTTATTAAGTACTACGGAACAGAAAAAGCACATTATCTCTCAGCTACTTTTAAAAATATTTTACATGTATGATTTGTGCTTTCATTTGTTTTCACACGTTCCCATTGATCCTAGGGCATAGGCTTTATAACAAATTGACAAGAGTTTTTTCTAGTTTTCATTAAACAAAGTTGAGTAATTGATTTTTATATAAAGTGACGAAAAAATGCAACGAGAGAATTTAGGCTGTCCTTTTTTTACACTTTAATACATTGTCACTTTAGAAAGGAAATGTCACTTTAGAAAGGAAAGGGAAAGATCGTTTAAATATCTACGGCCCGCCCAGACTATCAGGTAAAATGATTAGTCATAACAAAACCACAAATAAAATAAAATGAAGAAATTCGGAGTACCTCTTTTGGAACTAAAATTACGCATCGAAGATTTAATGAAGCAAATTGGAAATTGAACATGCCCTACTATGCTTTTTTACTCCTCCTTGTTTTTTATTGATTTACCGATTGTGATTGGATCCCTTTAATTGCTAGCGTTTATTTTTGGCTATGGTCGGCTGTAGTTTTTAGTCTAAGGCCAGCCATAGTTGGACATTTACACACAACGTGCGCTGCCGCACCATATACTACAATGAAAATAGCAATACTTTTTCATTTTAACCACTTTCTCTGATTAGGGGATCCTACTGTAAATACATATTAATTTTTTATAAATACACACTGACTAACCCTCGTATATAAATATGATTTGTAAGAAAAACGGAAAACTCTTTAAAACTTTTTGTAGAATTCTTTAACTTTGAAAACTTGTTCAAACAGCTCAACTTTCCATTAACTTAATTACAAACACTATTGAAGCAAAAAAAAGCAAAAATAATCGTAGCAAAAGAAAATTCTATAAAACCAAATTACTACTAAACTTGATAATAGTTTGTCAACTTTTTTTCTTGGTTCATAGAAACAAAATCCCTGGTGTACCACTGTGAAATATAAAATAAGAAAGAGTTTAAACATCAGTAGCTCATACATACTTGTATAAGAGTATGTGTTGTAAGAAATACATAATGCATTCTTTGTTTGTTTAATGTTCTTTCTTCATCTTTGCAGGGTGAAGATAGCGTGGAATATTTTCTTGGTCTAACGCCAAGTGGAATCGTGGTGCTGCGTAACAAGACAACAGTGGCTCATTATTATTGGCCTCGTATAGCAAAAGTTTATTATAAAGGACGTTATTTTATGCTAAGGATAAGTGATAAAAATGTAAGTATGTATGTATGTAAATTATTATATACGAGTAGCTGTCACTTTCAAAGACAGACATTATTAAAGAACAGATGCAAAGTTGCTAACAAGCTGAAAGACAATTTTATCATAATTTGGTAGCAAAAGTTTGTCAAAGATAAATACAGAAGATTAAAGAAAAAACTCTACATTCATAAATATTTTTCCTTTTACAACTTTTCTTGCCATAAAATAGTTAAAAGGAATATTTTTTCTTTTTCTAGCAAATAAATGTCCCCAAATTTTGCGCTTTTTGTGCTCTTATTTTGCTTAATTTTATCTTACTTTCTTTTTTCCAGAACGAGTTAAGTACTTATGGCTTTGAAACACCTCGCAAGTCAGCCTGTAAACATTTATGGCGCTGTTGTGTGGAACATCATGCATTTTTTCGTTTAATACGTGTCCCACCAACGCTACCAAATTCTCCCACAAATTCTTCAGATATTTTTCAATTGGGTAGCAGACTGAAATGCAGGTAAGTTTTTCTTACGTTTTTTTTTGTTCTTCAAAGAATTTTTGTCAAGTTTTAAAGCATTTTTTTTCTTCTTCTTTTTGCTGTTGACAATGACAACGACGATGACAACAAAAGTGTTGCTTCAAAAGAATTGTGAAGTGATAAATTATGGGAATAATTGTAGTGAATAGCAGAAAGTGAATTTATGCAAAATATTTGTTGTTAGCATTTTGTTAAAATGAGCATAAGAAATGCAAAAGCTGAAACTCTTTACAAGGTACTTTGAGAAGCTAAAAAAGAAACGTACAATTAGTTAAGAAATATATTAAAGGTATTAGCATGAAAAATGTTTCAACAAATTGTTGTACCGTCGCACGTCAATAGGCAGTATAAATTTAAATTCTACCTGTGAAAAACTAAACTAATAGTTAAGGGGATTGCTTTTTCACTTGAAAAAGTATAATTTGAATATGAACATGATACTAGTGTAGGATTTAACTACAGAATTTTTCTTATGAAAAAAAGACTTCTTTCTTGCTTTAAAAAATTCTGGAGTGGCCTACACTCAACTTTACCATACCCAATGAAAACAGATATTTTTATGGATATATGTATATTCGAATCGAAAAATTAATTATTTTCGGTTTGGGGTGTTAAGTAAACTACCCCTTTCTCCTTCCCGATTATGCCCAAAACTTATATAGCTCTTCACTCCCATAAATCAAAGGCACATACTGAATTTCGTTTTGATATGTCATTCGGGAGTAAGTAAAAGTGATGTAAGTCGGATTATAAGATGAACCGTAACAAGTAGACACTTAAAAATTAAAGGGTGTCCCATAAAGGTTAGGTTAGGTTAAGCAGGCAGCTTGTATAGAGGAGGAGAAAGAGAAGTGGAATGAATTAGCTCACTTGGGTCCATTATGTTGGTTCCTTTGTGATACCTGCAGATAAGAGGAGGGATAGACAGAGAAGATAGAAAACAAAGTTCATTATAGACTGAGAAATTAGAGAAAGAAGTGGGTAGAAGGTCATAGACGGGGAAGGTGTTAGCCGTGAAGGCACTATTGGACGTGACATATCTTGATGAGCAACTATATCACTTCAGTTGGAAAAGGGTTAGAAAACCAACCACAGTATCTTAAAAAGAAGTTAATCCTGATTGGTTTCAGAGATGAAACACACGAAAGGCTTTCAAAACATCTTCGTCCCAAGTATTGTAGGCGACAGTGTTCTAATGCAGGGCAATGACAGAGAAGGTGTTCAACCGTTTCCTCCTCTTCTTCATCCTGGCAACTTCTACAGAAGTCATTATAAGGGATACCCATCCTGCTTGCATGGGCTCCAAATAAGCAATGACCAGTGACTATTGCTATTAAATCGCGTATCTGCATTTTCTGCAGCCGAAATAGCGAGACCGTTTTCTTTTGGTCCATCGAAGGCCAGATTGTCCTTGCGATCGAGCAAGTCGACTCATTGGACCATCTGGCCTGAGCTTTGTTGTGAAGGGCAAAGTTGATGCGGTGTAAACAGGCCGAGAGGGGAATGCCACAATAGATGTCTATGGCATCATCGTGTCCCATAAAATATGTAAAGAAATTAAATCCTGTACTTTTAAAGCTAAATATATGACACCCCACTGTGAGAATCTCACTCCCACTTGACTGATTTATTTATAAAAGTTATAAAGGTTATTATATCAACGTTCTCACCAACTGAAGATTGATAATTGAATACAAGTTTAGGTTTGGTTGGTTAAATAGATGATGCATACAAGTAAACACTACCCTAAGTAGATTAGATACAAGAGTGCTGATGACGAACGTGGCTGTCTAGAAAATATGCATTCCGCTCCTGCTGGTGTCTAGAAATTAAATTTTATGTAATACATAAACAGTTCGACTAACTAAAATTAAAATTTTCAAAAGTTATTATATCAACTTTATTAAATTATATAAAAAGCGAATCAAGGAATTTTATTTTCAAACGTGCTGCTTGGATATTTGATTTTCGGGTATCCAGTAGTAAGTGCTAGTATATGGGTTCGAATCCCACCAAAGACTTTGTTTCTCTACTACAAGTACAGGATTATAATTTTTAATTATATTGTATTGTAACATTTAATAAATAAAAATAAAGTTTAAGTACAAATTCGCATTCGATTAACAATTTTGGTTTACTCACAATCTAAAAAGAATAGCGCACAAATTTAAAAAGTGTAAATATTTTAATTTAATAGTTTACATTGATAGATATGTGTTTAAAAATAATATTAGTTTTTTTATAATATTATTATTTCGAATTTTCATTTTTTTTATTTACATATACACTAAGGATTATCCTTTCAAATAATATTTATTCTATTGCTAATAATCTTAATGGTCTGAGTAAGAGAGTATAACTTTTACGATTACCATTACAATCACAAGAAACATTAAGGTTGTTAATTAACAGTGTTACAGCAAAAAATATGTTAAATGAATATTTCCAATGAAAGGTTTTAACGTACCATATATCTCTAATTCACATTAAGATTTTCCCTTCTTCTCTCTAAAATATTGCCCAAAATTACAAGGTTAGGTGTAAGAGAAGAACACAATTATGTAGTCTTAATTCGTTTAAGCTAGAGAAGTGGCCTGCTGTGCAATAGTTAAATAGGAATCCAAAAAACTTAGCACTGCAAAAAAAATTGATCAACAGTTATTGCTTAGTGTCTCTTTATTAAGTTAGTAATGCGTCATCAACGACTTGTTGTGATATGCAACAGCATAAAAATAGTTTTATCTTTCCTGCTTTCCTACACGCAAAGAAAAACATGGTTGAGGTAACCATAATCTGAGAGCAACATAATATGGTTGAATTATATGGTTATATTCAAACCATATTATTTTAAACCATAATAATGTTGTTGTCATTGGAACATATTATTGTTTTACATAAAAATAACATTTTAACAATATAACCATAATTATGTTTATAAAATAAACATACTCTAAAATAATGTGAAACATGTAAATGGTTATATATGACAACATATGAATATATTCATAAATAACAAAAAAATACACAATATATTTCCATTTAGACTTACATACATATTTTGATATTTTCTGCTTACTTTTTTATATGTTTGATATTTTTAATTTAAAACTATGATTTATAATAAAAAAAACAAATTTATTTGTTGACGGTTTTAGATGAACCGATAGCTTACACACATATTTCTGAACTGAAAAAGTCCAAAACCCAAATATGTTTATTTTTAGTCATACTTAACATACTATGTTTAATAATTATATATTATGATTTTAAATATAATATTATTTTTAAATATTAAAAAAAATTAATTGTGGTTTGAGTTTTAATATGGTTCAAATCAACCATGTTGCTCTTTTGGTGCGTATAACCATTGAATGATTAACTGTTAACAAAAACTTGTTTATCGTGACCAAAGTATTGTTTAAAATAACTCTAATTTGCTCACAGCTAATATGTATTATTACAGAGAACATAGTGTGGTTGCCCTGATCATACAATAGCCATGTTTTTTCTTTGCGTGTACTCATCCAGGGCTTTTTTGTATTGCCTATACTTGTCTGCATACTTCTAGAAAGCAATAAACTAATGCGAAAGAAATTATTTGTTCACCATGTAAAATAGCTTTGCATTAAAGCTTGGACCCATTGGAAAATTACACACAGTTTTATAGGTTGGGAAAGGAATGACTTATCATCGCCATTACTTACTATAGGCGTTTATTCCTTTATGGTGTTTCTGCGCTACTTCTTATACAGGCAGTTTTTGAAATATTCTCTTATTCGTGCAATAACCCGTCAGCAAACTTTTAATTTATGATTTGGAAAAAAATTGTGGCAATAAAAAATATAGTATAGTACTAGCTGTGCCTACCCACGTTGTGTGCGTCCTGACAATACTTTGTTCGATTTTGCTTTGAAAGTAATATACTCCAAATTTTAAGACCCTTACGTATTCACTTTATATAAAGGTACCCATCCCCGAACAAAATTCTAAAAAATTATATAAAATTTTAAAATTCTAAAAATTATTGTAAAGCTCTGTAAAAGGTGTTTAAAAGGTACCGTGAGATATCTCCCAAATGAAATAAATCCCAAAAAAAATGAAATAACTCCAACAAAAAATTTAAAAATCCCATACAAATTGGAAGTTATTTCATAATGAAATAACTCCCAATTTTTTGGAGGTTATTTCACAATTTTTAATTGGGAATTATTTCGCAATGAAATAATTTCCAAATGAAATAACTCCTAACTTAATTCTGTTGAGAGTTATTTCATTTATTTTGATTAGGAGTTATTTCATTTGACTAAAATTGCATTATTCTGGATACAGAGAAAACTTTTAGTCAGAGAAGCCGGTGTTTGTTATACCATAGAGAAGAAAATCCTTGCGCCCAACCGAAGGCCGGCTATGCAGAAAACTTTAGTAAGCGAAGCCGGTGTTGGTTATACCACAGAGGAGAAAATCCTTGCGCCCGGCCGAAGGCCGGCTATACAGGAAAACTTTAGTTAGCGAAGCCGGTGTTGGTTATACCACAGAGGAGAAAATCCTTGCGCCTGGCCGAAGGCCGGCTATGCAGAAAACTTTAGTAAGCGAAGCCGGTGTTGGTTATACCACAGAGGAGAAAATCCTTGCGCCCGGCCGAAGGCCGGCTATACAGGAAAACTTTAGTTAGCGAAGCCGGTGTTGGTTATACCACAGAGGAGAAAATCCTTGCGCCCGCCCGAAGGCCGGCTATGCAGAAAACTTAAGTAAGCGAAGCCGGTGTTGGTTATACCATAGCGGAGAAAATCCTTGCCCCCGGCCAAAGGCCGGCTATGCAGGAAAACTTTAGTAAGCGAAGCCGGTGTTGGTTATACTATAGAGGTTAAACCCTTCCATACGGCCGAAGGCCGGCTACACAGGCCGGGATGTCTCAATGATCTCTCTATGGTATATGGAACAGCGGCTTCGCTAACAAAATATTGTCTGTATAGCCGGCCTTTGGTCATATATCTATGATATATGGTATGATATCAAAGTTATGGACCTCCTTCATCGGGAGGTACCTGTTATACCATAGAGGTTAAAACAGTTAAACAGTGCCCGGGTGCAGATATAATTTGTATTGGGAGTTATTTCATTTTTGTTGGGACTTATTTCATTTTGGAGTTATTTAATTTTTTTTTGTAAAAATATAATTGTTTTGATATAACGGTTACGTTTTTGGATCTTATTTCATTTTGGCGTTGGGAGTTATTTCGTTTTTTTAATTTGGAAGTTATTTCATTTTCATTGGGACTTATTTCATTGGGAGTTATTGCATTGGGAGTTATTTCATTTGGGAGTTATTTCACGGTACCTGTTTAAAATATTTAAAAATACAAATCAAAACAAATTTTATTCAATTGGCTAATTGGCAGTAAATAATTCATAATTTGAATTACAGCAGCATCTGTTGCGCAACCATGTTTAAAATAACCCGCTTTCAATTCAAATTTTGTTATTATTATAAAACAGCGCCACCTGTTGCACAACTGGCAACTAGTGTAATTTCACTGCTTTTTCTCCACTTTCTGTTGAAAATAAGATTTATTTGCATTATTTATATTGATTTATTCCTATATTGGAATAAGGATACTAGGGTCCCTCTTGACAAAATTTTGTTATTTTTTTTTAGTTTTTACGTGATACCAGCACAGACAGGAAGGCAGGCAGACAGACTATGAGTTACTGTTTTATTATATGTATAGATATTTGGTTTTTTTAGGCCATGACATTAAAACACGGTTAATGGTGAAGGGAGACTACTACATGTAGACAGGCTTGAATTGTGCCCAAAGCGGCCCTTGGTACCTTAAGATGGATAGCTGCGTTAGTGACAGTTCATGGATACTTTAAGTATCACCTCGCCCAGAAAAAAAACGAAGCAGTGTTACTTTCAGACTGTACCTGGAAGAGACTGAGATGGTAACGCACATTATTTGTGAATGTCCAGCACTGGGTAGCATAAGACTTAGGACCACGGGCAGAAACTTCTTAAATGTGGATGTCATTGAGGATAAACCCTTTGACAAATGCTAGAAACTAATAGAGACTCCGTGATGAGAAAGAAGCACGTCAGTTACCGGTCGATAGTGTGAAATCAATAAAGTCAAGAGTATACGCTGGTAGTAGCACGTGACTCAATGAAAGTAAGGTTGCCGTAAATTACAAATCGGTTGCCTATAATCACTAAGGGCGGAAGGGGTCGAAAAGGCACCCATTAAGAAAGCGCTCTAATGTAGGGAATCCCTACATTACTAATAAAGGGCGGATTAATTTAGTAATCACTTTTTTGTTTCAGTTTAATAGATTTTTTTTTAATTATTACAAAAAAAAGACTGCATTTTCACTTTAATTTACATTTTTCGTGTTTGATATATTAATGAAAGATTTCTCTTTCTAAAGCTTTTGAAAAGAAATATTAACTATTATTTCTTTATTACCTGCTATGTTCCACAAGTCTTTATGTCGCTTGACGTTTGTGTATACAACTTGCAGTTTTTGCGAAAATGTCCTCCGAATGCTCTGTAAATTTCTTTATTGCTATAAAATTTTAAATTTTTCTTCTGTCATTTAATTGGCTCTACCCTACTGTACTACTACTCCTATGCCATTGTAAATATATTTAAATAATTACAAAAGTAGAACCGGCAAAGTCAAGACAAAAGTTTTACTTCATAATTTGTTTAAGAAAACTTTTAGTTTTTGCAACAAACACACACAAAACGAAAAGAAGCAGTAACTCCAAATTTTGCCAGACATGAAACCTGCTAATCGACGAAAACTCAAATGAAAAACACATTTCCTAATTAATTTACTTAAAAACAAACTTTAGAGAAACGGAAAAAATCGAATAAAAAACTTTTATGTTGTACATTTTCTTTTACATGCAGCAGCCAGCACATGATGCAAATATACGTACTAATTCTGTAA
Source organism: Phasia obesa (assembly GCA_949628195.1). Lineage (NCBI taxonomy): Eukaryota > Metazoa > Arthropoda > Insecta > Diptera > Tachinidae > Phasia > Phasia obesa. The sequence continues at coordinate 63,593,674 of OX451215.1, read as the reverse complement.
AGTTTTTAGACCATTTTCATGGTCATTACCATATAAATTCATCATTTGGCTTTGTCGAGAGTCATAGTCATTGCAAAAAAGGAAAAAATATATTTAGTTGACTGATTTTATTTTTTACTTTTGTAACTTAATAGCCAAATACAAATAAAATACTTCAAAGCAAAGCAATAAACTTAGAAAATAATTATGTCTGAGTAGCACAGGGTTATCCATTACGTGTTTGGCAATACAATAATGTGACAATACAATAATGTGACATTTTATACGCAAACGATAAGTAAAAAAATAGCACCAATGTTTTTTGTCAGCGAATGTAAATGATTAGTTTTCATTCGCTTAAGTTTGTATTTGACCTTGTAGAATAGCCTGTTTGAAAAGGTACAGTAATGTTTCATTTAGAGTTTAACTAGGACCTTAAAGTCGTGTTAAGTAATTTAAAATCGTATAAAAACCCCGAAAAATAATAACAGTTTTAAAATGGTACATGTCCGAGAAGTCTTTATTTGAAAACCCATACCTCTGCTACTCGACAACCGTAGAGTACCTTATTAACACTTGAATGGCCACTTAGAATTATATAACGTACTAACTATTCCCGGTGCCCTTGCGACGCCCATCGACAAAAAATACAATAAACAATTGGAAGAAAATTATGGCCAAATTTTAACTCGAAGACGCTCGCTATTCTCACATCAAAAATTCTTTGTTTTATATGCAAGGTACGACGCCTACTGTTCCCATCCAATCAGTTTTTTGCTAGACTATACGTATTAACATGGTAATAATTTTTTACTTTTCATGGGAGGTACCACATCCAAGGCTTGTAAACTAGCTACTTAAAGCGGTAACCAAGCCCATCTTACTCTACGAAGTTATTATCTGGTGGAGAGCACTAGACACTAGAGCTAACATATCCATTATAGATGGTGTGTTACGAACTATGGCTATCCTTAAAACAGGAGCCATCAGGTCAACACCGACGAAGGCACTCTTTGCCATACTCAATTGGCTACCAGTAGACCAAACTAGGGGAATGGGTTTGAAAACAGCTATAAGACTGAATGTAACTAATGCATGGAACCATAGGCCATGGCGTCATGCCGGTATTCGGGGAATCGCGAACGTCATTCCCGGACTTACTGACTACTAAACCCCAATACCCTTCTTTATAAGAAGCTTTGACTTTGAATTGACGGAGGATCCTGCACCTCCACCTTGATCGGTCTGTGTGTACACGGATGGCTTCAAAAAAGGTGATAGGGTTTAGGGTGGAGTTTATATGGAAGAGTTTGGAATCAAGATGTGTTTCAGACTTCCAAATGACTGTAAAGTCTTACAAGCAAAAATATCTGCTATCAAAAGAGCGGCAAAATGGTACCACAAAATATCCAATAGGGATATGTGGTTTTGTACCCACAGTAAAGCTGCAATTCTGTCCTTAACAGGTGTGTTTACCACATCAAAATTAGTCCTGGAATACCGGACATCCTTAAATGTGATGCCGGAAAATTCAAGTCACCTTTAAATGGGTGCACATGGGACAGTTGTACGCAACTGTGTTGCAAAGAAGGGGACTCTGCTTAACGATAGCGCCATTGACGTCTATTGTGGCATTCCCCTTTCAGCTTGTGGGCATCGATTAAATCGAGCCCACTGGTCCAATGAGTCCACTTGTCAAACGGCGAGGACGATCTGGTCTCCACTGGATCAGAAGAGAACGGCTTTGCTATTTTGGCTGCCAGAAATGCAGCTACGTGACTTAATATCAACGGTTACTGGGCATTATCTATTTGGAACTCATGCAAGAAGAATGGGTCTCAATCATAACGATTTTTGCAGAAGTTGTCAAGTTGAGGAAGAGGAGTAAACTGTCGAACACCTCCTTTGCCATCGTCCTGTGTTAGAATACCAACGCCTTCAGCACCTTGGACAACGGTGCTTTCAATGCCTCTCTTGTGTTTCACTATTGAAACCGTGCTGGATCAACTCCTTTCTGAGAAGCTGTGGATCGATTTCCAAACCGCTTCCACTTGGCGAGGTATAGTTACTCTCGTCAACAACCTGGCTCGACCAACCTGCCATCCGTGGCCACACTTTCTGATCTATATCTGCTGCCTGAAACTGTCTGTGTTTTTGCCTTATGTTCTCTCAACGCTTTCAATTTTTTCTATCTCTCCCTTTCCTTTTTTCCTGTTTTTCCCCCTTCTCTTTTGCAGGTAACACAAAGAAATCAATACTTGGACCCTAGTGAGCTGTATTGGAGTTGCTTGCTGCGTGCAAAATTTCAAGGTGCTACCTATTGCTGTTTTCAAGCAACACAATATTTACTTTGTATAGGAGGTGCCACGCCCACGTCGAATATCAAAAACTAAGTACCCTATTTTACCAACCCTATATCTAGTAACAAACTGTGAAAATTTCAGAAAGTTCGGTTCACTGGTGTAGGCAGCTATAGCTTTCCAACAAACAAACACATTTTGTGCTTTATATTTAGAAGGTGTTTCTAACCCCCTATGCAACAGTGTTTCAAAGATACTATTATAGCAATAGAAAAGTGGACGTTTTTAAGAGCTACCTGCATTTTAGTTAAACGTTAAAAGCATTTTGATTTAGAAAGAGTTCAAAGCCATTATTAAATCATTTTCATTTGTGTAGTTAAGTTAAACACAGCAATTATTTTCTTGTGGTTTTCTGCTCATTTATAACCTGTCTTATACTTAAAAATAAAACCTCAACTTTTCTTTTTTAATTTTATTCCTTCTTTATAGCAAAGAAAAATCATCAAAAGATTCTTTATTTATTAATCGTTCACCTCCTGCCTTTGTGCGTGTTCCCTCAAAACGTCAACCGCGACGTTTAATGGATAATTTTTTAAATGGCTGTAAAATATCAGAGCAATTTAGTGGCAGTTCAGGATTTTTAAATGCCAAAAATGCGAGGTGAGTAAATGTTAATGTTGGAATGATGATCAGTAATTTCTTATCATAAAGTTGCTTTGAGGGTGGCGCTTTATAAGGAAAATATCAAATTATTTCTATTTGTTTTTTTTTTCAATTTATTCTTTTTATAAAAATTGTCTTTTACTTTTATTAAATTCATTCATGCAAACAAGTCATTTTGTCAATTTCAATTGTTTTGTTTGTAGTGCTGCAAGTCGTGTACGTTGTACGCAGTTACATAGGTTTATGTACTGGCAACAAACACACAGTAATTGATTTTTTTGTTGCCTTTCTTGGTGTCTAGACATTACAAGAATCAATTTTATGCCTTTAAGTTAAAAGAATATCTTTCCAAGAAATTAAGTAATAAAATAAATTGTTAGATTTTTGTTCAAAGCCACAATCCATACGTGGGTTGTTTGTTAAATTAAGTTAGACACTTATATTACAATTTGATTTCTTTTTGAGTTTAGTTCTTACAGTTGTTTGGGGCAAATTAATTGTAAATTGTTATCGATGATTGGATTGTGTTTGCCATTAATTTTAAGAAAATTAATTAAAGGAACTAGAAATCTTAATGCAATTGCCTACAATATATGAACTTGAGCCTTCTGGGAAATAAATTATTTGATTTTAAATTTACTACTACCATTATTATACAACAAAATGCGGCTTGATTATGATATGCTTACTTCGAAATCTTTCGCCAATTGTATCCAACCATCAGCCAGTTAAAATGGTCTTCCCCGAAAGTTATAAATGATCTCTGATCTGTGCTCACTTATAAAACCAAGAAAAAGCGATAATGTATTGAAAAATTAAATTTTTTCATATAAAAATCTAAAAACTAATTTTCTAGCGAAACTAAGCGTGCTATAGGCAAACGGACGAAAATATGCTATCACATATAAAATACTTAAAAATAAATTTTTTATTGAAAAATTCTATTTTTTATATAAAAAACTAAAAACTCTGTTTCTGGCGATTAAGTTTTTGTAAATACCTATTTTTTATAAATTCTGTGGCAATAATTAATTCTGTGTTACTAATTAATTAAAAACAGCGCCATCTGTTGAGCAACATTGCTTAAAATATACTGCTTTCAAGGTATCCAGTATCTTTTACTGGTGAAAAAAATCGACGTACTTCTTTTTTCCACTTTCTTTTGGAAATAAGGTATTTTTGCGAAAATAAGTATTCTATATTAGAATCAGGGTACCAAGGTACCTCTTCAAAATTTTGTTAAAATCCATCCAGTAGTTTTTACGTGATGCGAACACAAAAAAAGAAAGACAGATAGACAGAGCGACAAAGAGACAGGCAGTAAATGATTTACTATTTTATTAAATGTAAAATAGCCACAGAATTATTGAGTAAATGAACGTGGCCTGATGGTTTTTAAAAAATCGTTATTTTTTGTAAACTTGACATTTTTTGTCATACAAATTGCATTTATTTAGGCAAAATTGATGTGCTTACTATTAAGACCTATTGTGTGGCAGGAAACGAATGTTCTGCTGTAAAAAACTCAATTTTTTTTTTTTTACTGGACTGTAATGTGCATTGAAATTGTTGCCATAACTTTGGTGTTACCAAAATCAGTAATACGATAAATAAAACGATACTTACTTAAATGTCGCAGCTCATTAACAGTGGCTGATTGCGATTTACCATCGAAATAAAAAGAATTTAAATTCCATTTTGAGGACATTTCTGAAAAGCGACAAGAAACTATATGACTCCGTAAGTTTGTAAACAAAATAATGAACTAAAAAAATAACAAAATAAAGATTTTATTATGTAACAGATTAAAGTCAGTGCCTATCTTGTCGCCTTAATTTGACGGTCATCGTACCGCTAAGTACGTACAATACGTCTAACAAATCCCTTCACAGATAAAATTTCTTGCTGCAATTAAAGTTTTTAATTAGTTTAGATATACATTTATTTATCGTTTTAAATAATTCAATTATATTTATGAAAAAACTACTATTTTTATTTAATAAATAATTGAATCAATTGAAAATTTAATGAAAATGCTACTTGAAACTAATTAAAACCTATAATTGATAAAATTTTTTCTATGCTCTTGAGCATATATCCCTTGTCCTGATATCCCTTGTTTAGAAGTTGCAGGCCATCTAAACTCCTGACAAACCATTGTTACCTGTCTTGAAGTGCAACAGTACACCGGACTAAATCACCCTTCCTGCGGTTTAGGTCCAAACACACCCACCATGTTATTCTTCGAGGTCCTCACCGATCATATGGTTTGGGGAAAGCACTGTGAGGCTACCGGTTCCCGTGATACTAGTGGTTTTTTCCAGTTTCAAGCAAGAGAAAGCATAGCTGAGTGTTGCATTGGCATCAAGGTGTCAAAAGTCAACAAGACAAAATGCTGCCGCTGAAAATAGAATAAGGATGCTGTCATTAGCCGTAGCGCTTCAAGAGTAGAACCCTTCATATAATATGATCCTCACAATAATATGCTCTATTGAGTTGATGTAACCCAAATTTTTAAGAACCCAAAAATTCTACAATAAGTTCAAATGAGTAACCCATTTGGACGTTAATAAAAACTGGAAGTATTATATGTAAAATACCCTTATTAACGTAACTTTCGGAGACTAATTAATTAACTATTTTACAGCAAAAAAAAAAAAGTTTTGGGTGAAAAGTACGTCCTTAACTGGGGCAATGGGCCTAGATATGATAATTTTTGATACTGCTGAAAAAATTTATTCGGACTAAAATAAAATAATAAATTACTTGCTAAAATTAAAAACGAAATGTTTATGCAAATAATAGCCCCTTGCCTCTCCTCGGGGACACCATATCAAAGTGGCTTCCCTTTCAGTCAGACATTGTTAAACACCTAATATCATTTGCTAAAAAAGGCTATAAGTAAAAAAAGAAATAAAAAAATTGTAAATGCTCTAATGTAAATATAATTAAATGAGTCAAGTGCGAGTCAGACTCACACACGTAGGGTACCGCGTACTATGTTCAGCACAACTTTACAAATACAAGTTGTTAATTTGTTCACGTCTTAGGAGGCACCCTTTAATTTTTAATTATCTTTTAAACTTAAGCATAGTACAATATACCTTGTCCATATATCAGGTGTCTGCCTAAAACGTTTAGAAGAGAAGGCCAAGTTCCTCAAATTTCTCAAATTCGTGACATTTAGGGGACACCCTTCATTTTTGATTTTTATTAAATTTATTTTACTTACTTGTTGTTGTAAAATATAATCTGAGTAAATTTTAAATTTATACCCTAGTATAAATATAAACCCTGTACGTATTGCTGGATAAACTTAAATGACAATCAATAAACACATATAAATTAAATAAGTCAAATGACGCGAGCAAGCAGAGCCTTATACCGACAAAATGTTATTCTTATAAGAAAAAATACATTTTATATAGGGAAAACACACCAACATATTCGTGGAAATTTTTCGATTTTTTTTTCTTATAAACCAGCAGTGAAAGTAGACCTTCCGTTTGAAAATCTGTTGAGTGGTTTCGAGTTATAAAATCACCAATATGGGACAACTTATTTTTATATATATAAAAGACAGATAAGACCTTTCTATGAAAATATTAGGAACCTACCTATTGCGGTTAACCTCTACTGTAAAAATTTCAAGTGTCTACCTACTACGGTTCAAAACATAAAGCCATATACGTTTTAATGATATCACTTTCGGAACACCCTTTAACTATATTATTTGTTATAGCGGCCATGGCAATTTCCTAGCAATGAATATGTCAATAGTCTACCTATTACGATTCAAAAAATAAGGCAATATACATAAAAAAAATTAATGTTAGGCCTTATTCAGGCAAATCATGTCACTGTCGGAACATCCTTTAATTTTTACTATAGTGGCCATAGTTGTACACCTCCTGTAAAAATTTCAAGATTCTACCTAATATAGTTTAAAACTTAGGATATATTTATGTAAATCACGTTGCTATCGGAACACCCTTTAATTTTCAGGTTTAATTTTGTATGCACTAATTAAATTATGTTTGCAGCTCAAGAAATAAATACACAAATGCAAATAACACAACACTTTCGGAACACCCTAAAATTTTTAGTAGTTGTTGCTATAGTGTCCACTCTTATACTCCTTCTGTGAAAATTTTAAGAGACTGTTATAGTTCAAAACTTAGGTTATATACTTGTAAATCACGTCACTATAGAAACACGCTTTAATTTTTAGAATTATTTTTGTATCGTTGTTTATATAGCTAAGTTTTAATTATTGTTTGTAAATTTTAAGTATATGCCTCCTACAGTTCAAGAAATAAACACGTCTCTACCGGACCACCCTTTAAGCTTTAGTACTTGTTGCTATAGCGGCAACAGTTATACATCTTCTGTGAAAATTTCAAGACTCTACCTATTACCGTTGCAGAGATAAAAGGCGCTGACGGACGGACGGACAGGCGGACAGACGCACAGACAGACATTGTAGCGAAAACAATAGGGTTACGTTTTTACCCTTTAGGTACGGAACCCTAAAAACAGAAGCGCAATTTTAATCTATGGCCAAGATTTTCAAAGGAATAAATTCAACCTCCGAATTAAATACGTTAATGCAGTAAATCCCAAATCATAATTTTTATTATATTGGCATTACGAATTAGCACACAAAATTAATATATAGTACCAGGGATACCATAAGATTGGTGTTCCCAAATGTTAAAAATGTTAAAAATGTTTGGTAAGTTAATTTTAAGAAGTTTAATAAAATTTGTTGCCCAGTTAGAAAGTATCCGACCACCTGATTTTTCAAACCAATGAAGTTACTCTTTTGGTTACTGTGAATGATGAATTCTAGTTTGAAATTAACTTAAATAACAAATTGTCGTCCTCATCTCAATAGCACCAATTCCGCTCAATCAAATAATTTTCTGTGATAATTTTACTTTTACACAAAAAAGACAAAATAGAACTTGCCAGATAATTCAATGTAACATCCATGCACTTTGTTCAATGCTGCTTCAAAAACATTTATCTCTGATCACATCTAAGATTGTGTACAAGAATTTGTTATTAAATTCAAATTATTATCTTTTTTCCGCAATCTTTATTCCAAATCTAAGACTGCTATAAACAGTCTGTCTTTTGGTTCCCCTTTGGAAACATACAATTTTAATGTTGCAGTACGTGCTGTATGTGTTAAAGTAAAATTATCTTCTCAGAACACAACAAATGCTACACGACTGGATGAACGAACGAATGACCGTTCGTCCGACTGACTGACTGACTGCCTGACTGCCCACATTCCAATGTAACAACTATAATGATGCAAAAAATGTAAATTGTCCATAACTTAAAAACCAATAACATTAAATCACACGAAGAAGATGTAATGAGAAAAAAAGGAACACAACACACACATACACACACAACTCACATAATGGAACGTTAATTTTTCTCTAGCAGAACAACACAACTTCCTCATATCCGTACACGTAACAGCAAACCGTAATGTTTGCAACAACTCTTTCTTTCGTCTGTATTATTTTTCGTGTAAAATATAAATGGCAAACTAATTTACTTTAAATGGCAAAACATAAATCATATAAAAGAAGGGAATACAGTCCGTCCGTCCGTCTGTAAATGTGTATAGTGCAATCAACGTCCATGGCACTTTTCAACAACATGCCAAACATTGAAAAATAACAAATATTTAACATCAGCCGCAGTTTTGAAAGTCCAGGACAAAACACACACTTCAGAAGTTTGGCAAGTTAGTTGGTCACCACACATTCATTATGAAAAAGTGCTAAAGAAACGAAGCAAATAATTCATTTTCCGCCTCAAGTAACAGAAACAAATGATTTGACTGGCAACCATATTGCTCCATTGCCACATGGTTACAAGATAACAAATCGCGCCTATAATTACTCAATAACAAACACATTTTTTCTATCTTTTTTTTTAGTTTTCTATTTTAAATGTCCATTTATTGAGTTAAAGATGATTGTTTGCTTACCAATATGGAGTTTAGTTTGTAGCAGTAAAATAAATTCTTTACAGCGGAGGAAAAGTAGTGGTCAGGATTTAAAAAATATTTAACTGTGTGTAGTACCTTTAATTAAGATTTATGATTATTTTATAACCAAATGTAAAGTTAGTTAAACGAAGTTTTATTTAATTTTTTCTTCTTTCACAGCACCTATGAAAGTCCCTACCGTTCAACGTATAGTATACCAACTAGTCTTGGCATTAATCCTTATCATCAGCAGTCACAGCATACTACAATGCCGCACAGCCAAAGTAGTTACAACAATGGCAGCAGTGGTATTGGTGGCAATCATATACAGACACCTGATTCACCCCGTAGTACACGTAGTGCGCCATGGCCGAGGTCACAACAACGTTCACTGTTTGGCAACAAACCGTCCAGTCCACGATCAGTGCGATCAGCTAGCACAACAGGTGGTGGTGGCGGTGTTGATGGCAGAGGCGGCAGCAGTAATAATCATCATCACCACCATCATTCTCAGCATATGCATTCGCGTTCTTCACAGCGTGATCATGTAACTACCTCCAATGGTAAAACAAGCACGCAACAACGTTACCGATCTAGTTCGGTAGAGAGTCACTCCTCAAATGATTCACGTTCCACACGCAGGTAATTCAATTTGTCAGTATGATGATCAACATTAAGATTTTGAGTTGTATTGTGGCATTCTCTTTCGAAGGCTGCAAATATTCGTATTTATATTTAACAGAGCTTACATACCTTTTAAAGATTTTGAAATTCTACAGTGCAGAACATATTCTGGGTTTTACGATAATACGCGACGAAGTCAGAAAAATAGAAAAAACAAATTTCTTGGTGTTGAATCTCCTGTTTGGGAGATAATCTTAAGTCAGTAATTCTTTGATTAAGCCCTCGCAACAAAGTTTAAATTCTTAATATCTTAAAATAAACATTTTGTGGCAAAGATTCGATTCGAATCCTTTTGTCAAATTTGAAAACTGAAAAAAAAACTACGAGGTCTGGATGGCAAGTAGATACCTCAACAATTCAAAACTCAAATCGTGTATTTTTATCATCGAAACTGCACAAGTGTACATATGGACTTTATCCTGACGGCTGTTAACTTATTGTTTTGACTACATTGGGGAGTTTTTTTATTGATTTATTCTCATTAATTGCCTAATAATGGTTTATAATATTCCTCATCAATTTTTTTTTTTTGTCATAAAGTACTTTTTAATTTACCTTATGAGCTGAAGTCGTAAATTTCTAATATTTTCTTAGATATGACGGGAACTAATCTCACAGTCACCTGTATGCACGGTCGAATCGAAAGAAAATAGAGAACTTTTTGTAACAACAAGTGGAGGATGGCTCTGTCGAAAACTCTGGTACAAAAAGCCTCACATCAGCAAAAAAACAAAAAAAACAATAGCACTACTGAGCGAAAAGTCAAGGCATTTTACGCTACTTCCCTTTTCTATTTAGCCACAAGGCCCAAAAAGACACGACGCAAAGTAACTGGCAATGAACATCTTTGCAGAATTGTCATATAATATAATAATTAACCCAATACGTCATGCCGCAGAATTCAGGACTCCCATATGGCCCATAGTAATCTTCCATATGGGTAATTCCACGTCAAATCAACAAGGCACTCAAAATGACTACTTCATATTTTATTAAAACTTTTTTATTTATATTCTTTGACTCCCTGAATCCAAATATGATTTTAAAAAAATTCTATCTCTTACAGTTTTTCCGCTACACAGTTATCAAAATTGAAAAATGTCGCTTTTTTGCATGTGCGCTCAAGGATTAAATATATTCTAAATTCAGTTCTATAAGTCCTAGAAAGTTGATTCTTCTCTCAAAACATAACAGCGAGTATGTAATGTAATCTGTAATGGTATTGTAACATTTAATAAATAAAATAAATAAATAAATAAATAAATAAAATAATAAATAAATAAAAGTTACATCTTTGGACTTAAATTTAGATCACATATACATATGACTTCCTACACTATTAAACTTTTGCAATGCGATTTTGAGAGTTTTATTAAATTAGGACTAATGCTTCAATTTTGTAAGGTTCTTAAATATGCAAAGCCTGAGTATCTCAAGAATAGATTTAATTTTGGCCACTCTTTAAGAACTAATGTGTTAATAATACCTAGACATGCTTCCCTAATCATGTCTAGGTCGTTTGTCGTCAGAGTTTCTAAACTATGGAATTCGTTTGTACCATGCGACCAACGAAATTTTTCGAACTCAGTCTCAATGTTCAGGAAAATTTTATTAGATAATCTCTTGTAATTGGGTTGCTTAAAATCAGCTGTAACAAAACCACTAGCGAAATTGTCATCATTTCTATTTCTTTGCTAAATATCTTTCAACATTTGTGCAATAGCGGGTTTTATTTTTTTAGAAGTATAATATATATTCTTAGATTTAAGAGTTTTTTTTTGTACTTGCCATTTATTTTTAACTGAATTAATTTGGCCCTAGGAGCTTACAGTCCATACAAATAAATAAATAAAATAAAAAATAAAAAAATACAATAAATTTTTAGGGCTCCATATTGAGTTACTCTCGTGCATAAATTTGTTAAAATTTAAGTAAAGTATTCTTATTAAAAACGAATTTGATTCGCCATAAAACAAGAGTCACAAACCTGTTACTGTGCCTTGCATCAACTCTATTCAAGTGCACTTAAGGTTTGACCTTCCATAAAGATTTTTCAATATCAAGACAACCATACAACAGGTTTAACAATTGTTTTCATCATGTTGTCTAAAACTCCAAGTAGTTATTGAGCTGAAAGATTTATTACAGTTTGTAAAGTACATTAATAACAAAAAAAAAAAAAGCTTAAAGACAAGTTACATACGTAAAAGTAGCAATTTTTCAATCAATAAAACATCTCAACCAAGAGAGCTTGATAGCTGGTAATTTTTCAGCAGAATTAAGAAACTTTATTGATTTTCTAGTATTTCAAATTAATAAGCATCATTATAATGTCGCTTTTTTTCTTTTACATACAGACATAAACATCGACATCGCCGTACATCAGATAATGAAAGCGAATTATCACGTGGTTCTGGACGATCGGCACGTTCACATCATCGCAAACATAGACGTTCACGTCATCGACGTGATTCTGCCGGCTCGGAACATGAAAGTGCACGTGGCCGCAGCTATTCTGGTCATCGTTCATCAACAGCACGTAGTGCCAGTGCCGTGGGTTCACATTCGGAATTAATTGATTCTAGCTCACAGTGGCGTGAAGCACAACGTAGACAGCAAGAAGCTAATTTGGGTCAGAGTTCAGTGCAGCAAGCGTCTGTTTCAAAGAGTAGTATGGTGGCACGTAGTCTGCATAGCAACGATTCGCATTCTGATACACATTCGCATCACAAGTCCAGAAGGCACAAAAAGAATAAGTATGTTGGGGTTTTATTGTTGCAAATATAATTTTATTTTAATACAACGTCATGCTACATTGTAGATCCCCCTCAGATCGAAATCGCTTATGGAATAGTGAATTGGCAAAACATTTACAATTTGGTTTGGTAGACACGGCTGGCATGACGGAAGATCAATTACGTGAAATCCCTTATACCGTCGTGGAAACCAATTCAAAACGTTCCAATTCAAATATACGCATACACAAGAGCAATAGCAAAAATAGCGTTGGCGGCAAAAGTACCGGCTCTGGTAATACCCTGACCAACGGTAGTGGTTCTAACAGTGGCCATGGCAAAAATCGTGTTGATCGCATAAGAGGGTAAGTAGTTTGCGATGGCCGCTTTTAAACACTAAGGCCCAAATTCACAGTCCTTAGTTAACTAATGACTATAGTTTAGCCAATGATGTTTTGCACAGTACTTTGTTTGCCATTAGTTAAACCCACAAATTCTACCAATAAGTTACCAATAAGTTAGAGTTGATACTTTTAAGATTATTTTTTACATTTGTTTTTTTTTTAACTCTTACAAATGTCAGTAGTTAAACTGCGAATTTGGGCCTAAAAGACTAAAAGAGTAAAAGAGACTTAAACAAAACAAGCAATTGCTGTAGTTACTGTCATATCTTAATACATATGTATATATTTGCCACTAGCTTATGTTACCAAAATTCTAATCCCAATGATAGTAATGGTGCCAAAAATGGTTCAATACGCTCGGCTAGCACAGTATCATCGCGGGAATGTGATCGTAATAGTGGCTTGGTGCGGTAAGTTGTATACAATTATTAAATATTAATAACTTGGGGATTAGAGATTAATAGTTGGTGGATGTCTTTTATATTAATCTAAAAACTTAACTTAAGTTAATTGCTTTCAATAAATTCTATGCCTAGAATGATGTCTAGTATGAGTATGGGTGATTTTATATCCCCTACTGGTTCAAATCTAAGTCCTATGGAAAATTCCGCCCTAAGAGTATCTCATGAACACACAGATTCTGGCCTGGGAGCCGATCAAGATTATGCATATTCCTCTGAACGGTAAGTGTAACCGTAATATATGTATCTAAATAAAATTTTCCAAAAATCATTAACTAATACCTTATGCAAATATCCTTCCTACACACGTGGAAAACCAATAATGTTTGCTAAATAAATTCCCTCTAATATAGATCCAGTGATAGCACACGTTATGGTACTAACAAGTCTTCAGGTGCTTCAAGTGGTAGCCATCGTAAATCCTCAATTACCCATAGTAATATCATGAATGGAGTGGGTGGCGGCAGTAATGGAGTTGTTAACACCTCGACTTATAATAGCCTAATGCAACAGACTGTGAGTAATCAAAATAAACAACACCAAATACATCATAATCAACATCAACAGCATCAGCAACATCATAATAATATTCATCATCCTCTACAGCAATCATTTCATGGCCAGCGACGGCATGATAGTAGTTCCACTAAGTCCTCCACCTCCTCCTTACAACCAAAGCAAAATTTTAAATACTCTACTAACCTGCTCCAACAACAACACCAACATTCCCACCATAACAGCATACACAATCAAATGCATAGCCATCACAATAACAATAACCATCATCATCATCAGCTACAGCAACAAACATCGTGGTCACCATCACAGCCCTCCTCATGTGCCGCATCAGTTAACAATCACACAATTACGGTATTGAATCTCATTTTTGTTTAACCTCTTTCAATAATATAAAATATAATAATATGTTATAAAAAATTGTCATAAGTTTAATAACCAATCAATGGAGGAGGAATTTCATGTTTAAAACTGCTTGAACAATAGAATTAGAAAATAGTTCTGTTTAATGGTAAATCCATGCAATTTTAGGAAGACTCTTTTAAAATTGGCTTAATCTACATTATTATATAGAATCTTAAAACTTATACAGCTACTATGAATGAAAACAGGTTCGTAGGACCATTTATTTTTTGTCACTTAGTACATTGTTTACTTCTTTGTTTACTTTCTTTTTTCACAAACATAAACTACAAAGGCAATTTGATCTAAATTATTTATATTCTAAAAATGTCTTTAAATAACTACTATGCCTGAAAACAGGCTCGTTAGACCATTTAAATTTTCTTGATAGTACACTGTGTAATCTTTGTTTGTTCTATATTTTTTCACAAGCCTAAATTACAAACCTAAATTACAAGGTTAGCATAAATACTTTTTCTAATTACTTTTCCCGCCACGAGTGGGAGCTAAGCTCAGAGAATTTTGTTTTTAAAAAACTAGTCCAAAATTTGATTTTCAAGTACTTTAGTATATTTGTAGTTAAATTAAGATATATAATGTTGTGCTATATTCGGCCATGCCGAATCTTATATACCCTTCACCATAGTAATGTTAAACATTCCCTTACTGTCTTATGTTGCCCAATTTCACAATAATATACATTCAGTAATTAATTTTTATCGAATTTTTTTTGTTAAAATTTTATCGAATTTTTTTTGTAAAATTTTTGTCGAAATTTTTTTGTAAAAATTTTGTCGAATTTTTTTGTAAAAATTTTATCGAAATTTTTTTGTAAAACCTTTATGGACATTTTTTTGTAAAAATTTTATTAAGAATTTTTTGTAAAAATTTTATGGAAATTATTTTGTAAAAATTTTATCGAAAATTTTTGTAAAAATTTTATCTATTTTTTTTTAATTTTATCGAAAATGTTTTATCAAAAATTTATCAAAATTTTTATCAAAAATTTATCAAAATTTTTATCGAAAATTTATCAAAATTTTTATCGAAAATTTTTTCTAAAAATTTTATCGAAAATTTTTTGTAAAAATTTTATCGAAAATTTTTTGTAAAAATTTTATCGAAAATATTTTGTAAAAATTTTATCAAATTTTTTTTTTGTAAAAATTTTACGTAAATTTTTGAAAATTTTATTAAAAATTTAAAAAAATTTTTTTGTAAACATTTTACAGAAAAATTTTTGTAAAATATATTGCGTTAGAATGGACAGACTAAAGCACATTGGGTGGGTCGTATTGACCCCTATAGACTCCCTATTAACTGCTCCTTGTTCCCAGTGGGCACCCTATGGGTGTATGGGATAAACTTGAAATTTTCAGTTTCAAGACAAATGGGCTTTTCCTTGCACAGATTTTTCCAAAAATTTATATTTTTCTTAAATGTCAAAAATATCTGACAACTTCTACTATTTTTGTCCCTTCGTTATATGGAGACGAAACATTGTGCAAACTGCTACGTATTCTAGCAAACTCCTTAGACTAAGTCCCTTGCGACCCTTTCCTTTTTTTTAAATTAGGATTAAACGAAGAGGTAATTGATGAAACAAATAAAACATGTCTGTTTAGAGGTTCTTGAGATATATTTTTCTTATTTGGGGGTCAGAAGAAAAGTGGGAAGACGCTGCAATAAATATATCGTGCTTAAAGGTGGCTGTATATGATATGCGGCGCTCTTTTGCCGAAAAAAAAAATATATATTAAACAAGAAGTTGG
The DNA here is from genome assembly GCA_949628195.1 of Phasia obesa. Taxonomy (NCBI): domain Eukaryota; kingdom Metazoa; phylum Arthropoda; class Insecta; order Diptera; family Tachinidae; genus Phasia; species Phasia obesa. The sequence goes on along the minus strand of OX451215.1, from coordinate 63,577,745 downwards.
CGATTGTGGGTTCTTAAAAATAAGTTAAAAAAATTTAATTTTTAATGCAGGCACTATCAAATTAAGTGCATTTAGTGCATGCTACCTATTCCTCACACAAAAGTTGGTAGAAATACTAAAACTTTATTATCTAGTAGCAATATAACAAGCGTGAGTCACATGATTCTCTTTCAAGTTGTCGAGTTATCAACAAAGATCTTTTACTTTTTGTAGTCTTTTAGTCATTAAAATTTTTACTCTTAAGGCTGGGGAACATAGAATCCGTCAGACGTTATACGTCGTCTTTTTCAACGTACAAGAAAGTTTAAATCAAGGTTTTCTAATGAGTGTTGTCAAAATCACAATGACGGAGACATACGTCAACGCAAATACGAAAGTTGGTCATCATAAACTTTTGACTTACGTTGAGAGCAGTTTAGAGTTATTAATTGGTTTCTCTTTGTTTCTCTCTCTCAAAATTGAATTTTTGTATTGAGTGCAAGCAAACATAAAACAAAATACAACAAAATATTTTAATTTAATAGAGTAAAATGGAGAAAAAAGCTTTTCTCGTGTTTTCTTTTCTGATTTAATATCCATCAACAAAGCACTCATTGTGTCAACCTCTTCCGTTGTTACTTTGATTTCGGTTGAGTACTTTAAAGTATAACGTATGACAGATTCTATGTGCCCCGGCCTTTAGGTAGATACCACTGACGCAGTAGTCTGATGTCTTATGCAAACAAGAAGACTGTATATCTCCCTTATAAGTTTAATTCTAAAAAAGTTTACATCTTTTAACCTCAAAAATAGTTTTATATCCTGAAAAGGATCGACAAGAGCATTATCTTAGATGTTTGCCAAAGAGCTTGCTTGTTTGGTTCTTAGTCTTCTTAGGGTGAATTCAACACTTTAAGATCACCTTGCTGCTTACTTTTTAGGATTCGATCTTAACTAGGGTTTTATTCTTAATATGATTGATGTGTGTGTAGGATGTTATTTTTCATACATTGCACTCCCCTTCACTCTTTCCAAAGAAAGTTTTAAAATAATTGATAGTTATTTCAATCTTGAAAAATTAAATTAATATTTGCGGGAGGAGTTAATTTATTTAATTCATTCCAAATTCGTCAGATTATATGAAAACAATGATTACGTTTCTGCCCAGAAGCATAAAAAAATTTAATTTAACATGAAATCCCTCCTTCTAATCACATAAGTACATTCACCCAACCATTACACTCGCACAGCTTAAAAATTTTACACTTTTACACACATCGAAATTTGAGCACAATTAATTAACAAACATTTTCTAATATTGTTAAACTTTATTGCTAAGAAGAAACTACTAACAATCTTAACCAAAATAATCATTTATGTATAAATAAACATCCCTCACTACAGCCCTTGCAGCAACACCACCAACAACAGCAACAACAATCTCAACAGCTTTTGGAAAAGGGTGCAGATAAAACAAAACCTAGTCATCGTTTGTTAAATTATACAACCTTTGAAAATAATCAATATAAATTTAGTTTAAATAATGTTTTCGGTTCCAAAAGTGGCAATACAACACAAGCCCGTCCTTTGGCAGCTGGAGGTAGCAGCAATGGTAGTACAATTAATATTAGTAATAATCAAAATAATAGTGGTATTGGTGGCGGTGGTATTATCGGTGTTGGTAGTTTAGGTAGTAGTGGTAACTTTACTAATAACCAAATGGATAATTTTCCAGAATGGCCAAATACCCCAGCTGCCCCTTACTATTATCAAGGACCATCCACTGTAGCTATGCAGGCAAAAAAACGGGATGCTAAATCGGATTTAGGTTTTCCCACCCGACGACTATCGGGTCAGTGTATAACAAAAACTCAATTATTAACTGGAGGAGGCCATTTGGCGCCTCTCAGTGGCATGGGTTATTCTATGTCGGGTTCACAGTATCCGGGCTATGGCTCGCGTTTACATCCAGCCAAATCAGATTTATTTTTAGCATATCCCACTACAAATGAATACGAACCGCCTTTTATATACAATTATAAAATGCCACAAATGCCCGAATTTTTAAGATCCACTCAACTGCCGCATCAACAACAACAACAGCAGCCAACAGCTTATCATATTTCTGGCTCACAGACAGCTGATCTCTCCTTACCGCCAAATGTTTATAAAACACCTAACAGCAGTTCACCTACTGCATATGGTGGCGCTACTCCTGCCACCGATGTCATGTATTATCAATTCGACAATACCGCCTGTACATCGCAAAATCAACAGCCCATTGTTCAACAACCAAAATCTATATACAATTCAAAAGCAACAGCGACTGGAACAGGGACCATATCATCGGACTCAAACTCTCCTGCTATGGGCCCTCTGGTATTTTTACAGCATCAACAAAACGTCAATAGTTCAGCGGCTGGAAATGCAAACATTTCGTCAAACGTTGCTTCAACATCAAACAATGCCATGCAACAGACTGTGAGTAGAAGTTTTAAAAAAGCACAGAATATTAGAAAATCTGTTCATGAATGTTGCAGTTTATCAGTAAATGTGTGTTGTTTGGTCTGCTTGCAATTAAATGTTTCCGTTTTTTTTTTGTTTTTTGTTGTTTTAGTGTTTTATCTTACACGTGTTTGTGGTAAATTATGGTCGTTTATAATACACTTGTTTTAAATGTTGTTTGTATATTGTTTTTTTTTCTTTTGTTGTGCGTTGTTGCATTATATGTTGGCATGCCTTTGTTATGTTTTTTTTTTGTGTTTCTGTTTTTAGTAAATTTAATTAAAAAATGTGTTCAACTATTTCTGTTTTAAAATTTATAATAAGTAAAATAATCATGTTGTGTTGTGTTTTGTTTTGTTTTTATATGAAATTTTATTTTTATAAAATTTAAGAAGTTAAAAATTTAATCAATTATATTGCATGTTTTTTTTTAGAAATTGAGGTTTATTTTATAAGTGGTTATGCATATTTAGGGTTATATTGATAAAGAATATTTTTGATTTTTAAAAGGTTTGTTACACAAATTTTGTATGAAAATGTATTTTATGTATAAACCTTTTACGAAACAAAAATTTTTTTTTTAGGAATTCGGCCTTTGAATCTAAGAACTACTTAATTTTTTAAACATATATTTCTTTACATTTTAAAGGAAGAAATACATCTACTCATAATTTGATCTTTATATTAATTTAACAGGCAGTTGAAATTTCTAAAACATCATAAAATATGGAATAAGAATTATTTTGCAATTGATTTACATAAACAATTAATTTTGATATGTACTAGCAAAAAACTAGTTTTTAAAAAAACTGAGTGGAACTTTCAGACAAACATAAGTGATTTTATATTTAGTTTTATTGGTCAAACTATTTATTAAGATATAAATAAACTGATAAAGTAAGTCTTAAGTTCGTTTATTATCTCTGACTATTTATAGGATTGAAAGAAAGTTTTTTACGAATAAGTTGATTAATTTTAATCCTTCGATGTTTGGTCGTTACAGGGTACTAGTGAAGTATCACTGTTATCGAAACGTATAAAAGTAGTCAAGTACTTAAACCGATTCAAGGACATAGTGGCCTTATAAATTGGCATATTATAATTCGAGTGGAATAGCCGAGCAATTAGCAGCATCCCCAAAAAATCGTACATTTCGTATTATTTAGTCATTACAAAAGATCACTGTTTATAATTACAATATTTTTCTTTCCATTGCCGAACCGTTTTAACGGCTTTTTGTTGGTTTCCCGTACAATAATACTAACGATTTTAGGAGACGATTTTAGATGACTCAGTGATGCTTCCCATAATGGGCCCTTTACGAGTAAAAGTTGTAACATTATGGGAGCGAGGCCTTCTAGGTGGTGCAGGATTTGAATTCCACATCTTGCCATCTTTCGACCCATACATAAGGTCCTGAGTGATAGATGTGCTGGATGATTGCATTGTGGTTGGAGCTTTAAGAATCTTCTCTACATAAACCCTCAAATTAATCAAAGTTGTTATTCAGAACGGCCTCTAACTCGATTTCCTATTCTAAGTCTAATGCTTCATCAAAATCTTCATCATATGAAAAAAAAGTCATCATCTTCTACGTCGCCACTTGTTTCGAAAGGATCGGACTCCTGTCCGATAACCTCACATTCGCTGCACTTAGTTTACGAAGCAATCGGGTCATCATATCGTCTTCATCCATAGCATAGCATAGGTTCCATTTTAATAAAAAATAATACCCACTAATTAACAAACCCAAGTGTTCACTTTGATTTCTAAATATCAACTGAAATAATTGATCTCTGCCGCTGCCTCTGTCCTCAGCATTTTTGTTTACATTAAACGGTCAAACAATTTAACTGCAAAGTTCATATGGGTCTGCACAGACACATGTGAGCTTGATTAATGAAAGTAGTATTTTTTTACAACATACATTTATACTAATAATTTGAATTTTACTACTTCACTGTGATTTTCACACTACGTTTTAGGAAGTCATGGACGTAGTAACCTTAGCTTTTTTTGAACCTTAGCTCATTTAAAAATCAAATGGGTCTGGCCAGACCCTTATGAACATGGGAGGGTTATGAACAACCTTCTTCAGCATTATTTGCATCTATCTACTTTGGGTAGTGTTTAGTTGTAAACGTCATCTACCTCATATAACTAATTAGTTATAACTCATATAACTAATTAGTTATAACTAATTCGTTATATGAGGTAGGGGTTGATTAGATTTTTAACTCTATATAAAAATAACCTGTAACCAGTTTTAAAGTAGACTTACTTCAAGACTTTATTTCTCTTCATAAGGGCATTAATATATAACTGAAATCTGTACCACCCCTAAAATTTCTATAATCTGTAATAGATTTATCTGATGGAATTTTTAAACTTAAAGAAGGTGATCTTTTAAGCCCCCTCCCGCCTCTATTTGCATAAATAACCAAATGGTTATTTATAGTGCTATGAAATTCAATTAAGGGGCACTGCCTCAATATCAAGGCGTCCAAATGAGATTCTACGAATGATCATAGTCGCACCCATTTATATAAAAAACGATCTAAATATGCCATCCGTTAAAGCAAATCCAAATCCGCTGGCCTATATAAACCGAACCAATCGAATGTAACCAATATCATTATTACATTCGACTTATAGCAACCGCCAAACGTATTGTTAGTTCCAATACAATAAAAAATTTAAGTTATAAATATTAGCTATTAGTGTATATTTAGTACCTTTTTTATACCCTGCACCACAGGTGGAAAGGATATATATAAGTTTGTCATTCGGTGTGTAATTTGTACAATATTTATTTTCTTTATACTTAGAAAAGTTGATTAAGCGATCTCTGTAAGTCCGTGTTGACGTTGAAATGTCATTTGCCAAGACGCCCCATGAGGTACAGAAAAGTTAAACCCACCAATCTGCCAGGCATAGTTTCGAAAATATTCGGACTGCAACTCATCAGATCTTTCCATTGGAAGCTGCGGGCAAAAAACACGCCCACCTATATTTTTTCACGTTGTTTTCATTTTCTTTCCGTTTTAATGATTCTATTTTGCCTGTTTTTGTTAAATAAATATTGGACAGTTAGATTCAAAGGAGTGCATATGGATCTAAAGGGATCAATAACCCTCTGCGAGTTCTGATATTTTGTTTATTTTTAGGTTGGTAAGGTTTTTCTGCTTCGATTTGTAATAAAGGCCTTTATAGAAAGCAGTACATATAGAGGTAGCCAATAGAACCACAGGGTGCCTACTGCTATCGTGGAATAGTTAATAGTTCATTGGTGGGGGGGGTCAATATGAGGAAGTTTTTAAAAGGATTTTTTTTGCTTTAGTCTCACCATTCTAACGCAATATAGAATGCAGAAAGGTCCTAATTTTTACAAAAAATTTTAAACATAATTAAAAAAAAATTCAACAAAACTTTCAAAAATTTTTCAAAAAAAATTACAAAAAATTGTAAAAAAAATTTAAAAAAAATGTTACAAAAAAATTTTTATAAACTTTTTTACATAAATTTTTCAACAAAATTTTCCAAAATAATTTTATAATAAATTGCAAAAAAAATTTACAAAAAATTCAAAGCAATTTTTTTTTTAATTTTTCAAAAAAAAATATTACAAGAATTTTTACAATAATTTTTTTTTTAAATTTTACTAAAATTTTTAACTATTTTTCCAAAAAATTTTAAACAAAATTTTTTTTAAAAATTTTCAAAAAATTTTATCAAAAATTTTTAAAAAGATTTTTCCAAAAAATTTTCAAGAAAATTTCTACAATAAATTTTTAAGCAAGAGTTTTTCTATAAAATTTTTACAAAATATTGTCAAAAAAAATTTTACAAAAAATTTTAACAAAAAATTTTTAATAATTTTTAAAAATATTTTCCGAAAAAATTTTACAAAAAATTTTCAATAAAATTTTTACGAATACTCAATAAAAAATTTACAACAAAATTTCTTGAAAATTACATAAAAATGTTCTATAAAATTTTTACAAAAAATTTTTCCATAAATTTTTACAAAAAATGTTCCATAAACTTTTTACAAAAATATTTTTTATAAAATTTTTACAAAAACATTTTCTATAAACTTAAAAACAGAAAATTCTATAAAATTTTTACAAGAAAATCTTCTATACAATTTTTATATGGTTAGAAACTTTAGGTGAAGATATATGTAGATAAACCATATACGAGATTGATGATTAGTGGAAAAAAGCGCAGTTCTCGTTTTTAATGACTTTGTCTCTTAAATTAAACCAATTTTGTACCTAATTCTGTATAAATAAAATCATCGGGGTGAAGGGTATAGAAGATTCGGGACGGCCGGATGTAGCACTAAATTCTAATTATTTTAAATATGTATTTTAATATAACCTAAACATACCCGTATTCAAACAAAATTTTCATGATTATCTTATTTCCTCATGCTCTTAAATCTCAATTTTAAGAATTTTTTTTCTTTATTGACCACCAACCGCAAACTTAAGGCATTGAGTGTCTTTAGAGTTAATAACGTATTTTGCAAAAACCGAAAATAATGCTCTTGTTACGACAACTTGTTTTGCCTGACATTTGGTCTGTTGGCTTTAGCGTATGTTTATTGAGTTGTCTTGTATGTATGTATTTTGAAATGTTTTTGTATTGTAGTTAATATTTATAGAGCAATAAGTATGTTTTTTTATTGTTACTGCAGATTGAGCAAAGTATCTTAAAGCTTAAGATTTCTTTTATTAGTTTGTTTGTTTCATCATTGTAGTTTTTCTGAGCTGAATTTTAATTTTGTTTTTGTCTGTGATTTGCACGTTTTATTGTGTGGAAATAAATAAATTTATTTTTAGTTATTTTTTTATTTTTTGTTCTTTTCTATTTGTCTGTTTTCTTTCGATTTGCTAATCATTATTTATGTTTATTACCATTTGTATGCCATATTTGTTCAATGTCTTAAAAGAAAAACCATTGATAAAATTAAGCAAGGTTTTGAGGTCTGAAGTTGTTTTTCTTGATTTCATTTCTGTGTATAAATTACAAGGATAATTTGTATGAATTATGACAATTTTAGCTTTTTGTAAATATTTTTTAAATAATAACATGACGTATGAATGTACGAGTATGTGTGTAATAATAAGGTTATAATATTTTGGTCGTTACTAAAGAATTGATCGTTTGAAATTCGAACGCATTGATAACTTTGATTGAAACGATGCAATTGGTTCTCTTGGTAAAGTTGAGGACAGTTTGGTGAAAGTGTTAATATATTTGAATAGCATCAAGTGCTTAAGCTGCTTTACGAATATGTAAAATCCAATTAAGGGCAACAATTTAAAAAAATATAACCAAAAAGCAATTAATGTTTACCAATTAATATATCGTGTTACTCTCTTTAAGAAATATATAAAATAATTTTAAGTTTTGTACTGAAATTTTATTTTATTATTTCGACGGCGATTTAGTGCTAGTAATACCAAAAGTAATATATATAAGACAATTTGATTTACTGTATTGACAGGAGCTGAAATGCGAACCCAGGCATCTCAAGCTGTCACGTGCTAACTACTAAGCTACAACACCCCAAATTTCAGCCTCTTACCTATAGTTTGAGGGTCATAGACGATGCAGATTTACTTTGGGTCCCTTTTTTCCCCGCTCCTTTTCCGCAAAAATATTTTTTTTTCAAGAGAAAGTGGAAAAATAGCAGTGAAAGTGCGCCGATTTAAAGGTACTGCATACTTTAAGGCATCTTTTATTTAAGAGGGACATTTTAAACACGATTGCGCACGATGGCGCTGTTTTAAAATAATAACAAATTATGAATTATTTACTGTCAAATAGCCAATTGAATAAAATTTGTATTTGGCTTATATTTTTACTTTGTGGAATTACATTGTTATTAAAATATTTTAAACATCCTTTACAGAGCAATTACAATAATTTTTAGAATTTTAAAATTTTATATAAATTTTAGAATATTATAAATACCTTTATATAAAGTAAATTCGTAAGAGTCTTAATATTTTCAAAGAAAAATCGAACAAAATATTGTCAGGACGCACACAGCTAGTTATTGTGGGCACAGCTAATATTAATATAAACAATATAGGGTTATTTAATATTATGCTAATTACCCATAACATTTTATAATAAAAATGCAATTTATTTGTTGGGGGAAAAGAGCTAGTCCCTATACATATTTCACTTTTTCCTAATTGTAGAGAAGCCAAAAATACTCTATAAGTAATAAAATTCTACAAAACACAATGAGAATTATGCCTGTTAATAGAATAAATATTACAGAATATTAAAGCTTCAATAAAACACCAACAAAAAAACCACGTTTTCAATTTTCCTTACTGTCCTACAATTGGATGGTTTTTTGCCATCACTGAATGCAGACGTAAGGTGTGATGAAAAGCATACACAAGTTAATTTTGTTCTCGCAAGAGAATGGTTAAATTAAATGATTATAATATTATTACAAAACTTTGAAATGTCTTATGAAATATGCCAGTTTTTTACATTTTATTAATATATTATTATTATATTATAAATTAATATATTATTTTGGAGTATTTGTAAAACTTTGGTTGTTGGTTAAAGTTTAGCAAACATTGTATAGTTAAAACCAACCAAGCTGAATTGTTTGTATGTAGAAACCATTTAATGATAGAATTTTAAGCCAAAACTTGTTTAGCGAGACCAAAGTAATGTTACAAACAACCTGAATTTGTTCACCGTGTTCACCGCAACCAAATATTTTTACAAAGAACATAATTTGGTTCCTATAATCATAACATTGGTTTGTCTTGGCATGTAGTAGTTTGCAACATTTTTTCTTGCCTTTCCATGGTCTTAAATAAAAGAATATTTTCCAAGTGACAAGACACTCACTCACAATATCTGCTGCCACCTCAACATATGCCGGTCACAATCTGCAAGTAACATCTTCTTTAATTTTTATCTAATGTAGTGCTGGCAACTTCTACTAATTTCAATTACTCGATGATACTCAATACTTTCCAACTGAGTACTCAATATTACTCAATACTTCCGTTTACATGCGAGTATATAGCAACGGAAATTTTCTTTTTAATATAAAGTATCGATTAACTACTTTTGTGTATTAAGTACTTAACAAATGATCAAGTACTCGACACTTGGCACCTACTCCTCAATACTTTGCCAGCACTAATCTTAGGTATTTGATTACTCAAGATACCATGGGCTATTACCAGCGCAAATAGACGGGTTCGGGTACTCAACGTACGTCTCTTTCACATTCTTACCTTGTGACCATCCCTGTTTTCGACAGGTTAAACCACTTCCAATAGCAATCTTCAGTTCTGCTCTAAGGAATTCTGCTATGGGCATTTACTTTTCAACTGCATCCGCTGCTTCATTCCCATCAATGGCTATGTGTCATCCAACCTAAATAAGTAGGATTGCACTCATAGTAACACAACTGTTTCGTTTTTAGAAACATTTTATTTTAATTTGGAGTTCGCGTCCATTTGCCGCATGTTCTGGATCAAAAATTATTAACCAGCGATTTGCAGACACAATATTCCGGTACATTATTTTGCCACTAAATCTTGTGTCTAGTAGTAAATAGTTTACTTGCAACATGCAAAAGGGGAATTTGCGGTGAATTTCTATGGACCAGAACCCAGAGTAGCGCTCGATGCGAGCTGAAGTTCTACAATGGGGGAACTGAGTAAACCTGAGAAGGTGGACGGAGGCCACTACTTGTAGGCAGGATCGAATGGTGTTCAAAGAGCTCATGGGCAGGAAGGCCAGTAATGTGCTTAGGTATAATAGAAGTACCTTAAGCTGGGTAACTACGTTGGTGACAGGACATGGAAACTTCAGGTACCATTTAGCCAAGATGAAAATCAAAGAATATCATACTTAGAGACTGTGCCTGGAAGAGACTGAGATGGCAGCGCACATTGTGTGTGAATGTCCAGCACTGGCTAGGATAAGACTCAGGACCACTGGTAGAAGCTTTTTATATGTGGATGCCTGAAGCCTTAAACAAATGCTAGCAATCACTAGAGACTATCTGATGAAAAAAAGGCCGACAGTTACCAGTCGACAGTCTAAAATCACTAAAGTAAAGATTGAAGGCTGGTTAAAGCACGTGACTCAATGTAAGTAGGTTGCCATAAATTATATTTCGGCTGCCTGTAATCAGAGAGGACGGAAGGGGGTCGAAAAAGGACCCATTATAGATGTGGTCTGCTTCGTTATTCCCCCTACATTAATAATAAAGAGTTTACTTTCGGCTCGACATAGTGACCAGCGATTTTCCAACTTTTTCGTCCCCTGCGAAATGCAAAACTAAAAACTGTACATTTGCTAAAAAATGATTGTGCCTTAAAGCTTTAAAAAATAAAAAATTTTTTCTATTTTCATTGAACTAAGTACCAAACTTATAAATGACAAATGTTTACAATAAATTTAGCTTATTCCCAAACAGCATTTTATTCTATAACTACATACACATATATTTTGTCATAATTTGTTTACTTTCTGCCATTAACAATCTAATTTAGTAGTTGTATTTTTTTATTTAGTTCTTTCTATCCGATTTGACTCAATAAACTTTCATTTTTGCCTTCACTTGGTATTCTGATTGCTCGTGGGTTACTTGGCTGCCAAAGAAAGAAATTTAGAAAAAGATGATGAAGAAGAAGAGGTAAAAATATAGAAAAGAACATTATATAATATTTTGTTACAATTTATTTTTATGGCATTATTATGCCAATGATTTGTAATCTTTGTTATATACGACAACCATAAAGAAATCATTAAATATTCTGTTTCGTAACAAAAGTACTTAAAATGTAACAATTTCTTCTTTTGTTTTCTTTTATTTTTTGTAGTCAAGAAAAATAGAAATTTAAGAAATTTAATTATATTTAAATAACAAAATATTTGTTATGTTACGCTGATTTAAAAAATTGATTTTGTAAATATGCGTAATTAAATAAATTTCATAAATTTTTAACAAAAATAATTTTACTGCGCTACAAAATATTTTCTCTTCTTTTGAACGGTTGAGATGGACTTATATAAAGGATGTTATATTTTGGAGTCATACTTTAAAGCTGGATTTAAAGTATTACTCCATTTTGTCCGGACAACAAAAATTTGGCAACACAGCACCAAAAGTTTAACAGAAATTTATGTATTCTTGGTGTGAAATTGCATATTTCTTATTATTTTAACATTTTGTTTATTATAAGGAAATAAGTTTTAATTTTAATGCACTTTGTTATTGTCATTTACCAAGTCCAAAAAGACTGGATCCCTCTTTTCAGTCGAGGCCTGAAGAACTTTTTCAGCTAGATTATTGAGACCTTTTATAGTCTCCTTGTACTCTGTTTCAGTGTCATCTAGCCCAGAACGTTTATTTTTCTGATCGTTCTGTGGGTAAATAATTCTTGCAAAAAAAACCGACTTCAAAACAGACAAACTTAAAATCATGTTTCTTTAAGACGGTAATTATACAATGATTATATTATAATCGAAGAAGATTGTAGCGGGATTTTTTAAATGTTGTAGCAAAAACTATCAATTCAGAAAAAAAAATTAATATTTGCATTCAATAATCTAAAGCAAATATAAGTCGATATTCTACCAGGGTTCTGGTCTTTTTCAGGTCAAACCAATTCCAAATGACTGTCTGTGTACAGCGGATCAAAAGTTTGGCTATATACATACAATTAACAATTAACATAACACTAACCATTGCGACACCCTATATAGCGGTCGTAGCAATACAGGTTCATTGTAAATTTCAACCGTCTGTCTGTAACGCTTTAAAAGTTTGGCCATATACATCAAATTACATAAACTATTGCGACACCCTGTAATTTATAATTTTAAATATTTATACTTATTATAACAAACATATTAATGGACATTCTCTCTAATTGTTAAGTGTTTGTCAATAACTGTTGAAAAGATAGGGCCATATATATTTATATATATTAAATTAAAATTTTAATATAAATACTGTTTATAGAGGACTTTGTAAATTTTAACTGTGTGTCCATATACATCAAATTACATCAACCATTGTGACACCCATTAATTTCCAATTTTAAATATTTATACTTGTTGTTATACCGGACATAGTAGTGAACATTCTGTCTAATATTCAAGTGTTTGTCTATAACGGCTCCAAAGATGAGGACATAATGGTCAAATTACATCAGTAAAAAAAAAGCAACACATGTATGGTCATACATACAAATTGTACTTGTACAAATTCAGTGCCACTCTTTCCTATATTTTTATTTAAAGTTCCGTTTGACATTCGCTTCATTTAATAAATATAACACAATTTCATAAATAAGACTGAAAGCCGCCAATAAAAATTACTTACGTTCAATTCCAATGGCGTTAGCTATTCTTGATCAAATATTTTGCTTTGTATAATTATTTTTATATGAGCTTTTTCATTTTAATTATAAGCTTGAGGGCAACTCATTCATTCAACTCCATATTCGCAAAATAATTTTTTATTCAAGAATAATTCTTTATTGATCAACGCAAACAAAACAAATGCCATAAATTCATGCCACATTATATAGAGTTTGCATAGTGGCAACTCAGTTCAATTTTGTCCGGAAAAAAATAAAATTACACTAAATCAAGCTGAAAGTTGTCTGAACAAAATAACTACTCTCACACTTCTCTCACTCTCTGAGAGAAATGTCAAACTACATATAAAAAAAATTTTGTCCGAACGAAAATTTTGTCCTGAAAAAATGGGTGAATCCAGCTTAACTTGAAATAATATTAAAGTATCCACTTAATCGGGCTTTGAGTTTGTACGAGCAAACAATTAATAGATTTTGAAATTTAAAACTCGTCCATTAATCGATTAAAGTTTTTAATTTACTCGAATAAGTCGAATAGCGCATATTTAGATAACTTGTATCGAATGCTAAAACACAACCATAGAAAATTGATTAATAATAAATTTTATTAAATAGACGATTTTTAAAAATGTTTATTTCATGCCAAATCAACATGACACTCATGTTTGCGACAATTTTATTTCATTCAACAGAAGAAAATGTCAATATTAAAACACAAATTTGTTTGCAATCAAAAGGTTTTGAACAAATATTTATTTGTTTTCATAATATAATATTATGATAAAGTAGTTTTTGAAAAAGTAATTTTTTTTTAAGAAAAATATGTATCTGCTACATTTTCATAGTTTCGATGTAAGCAGCTGTCGTCTTCAATATAATTCAGTAGCTGACTACACGGCGACGATTGTATCCAACGTCATTTGTAGTCGTGTAGCGGTGTAGCCGCTGTCGTCTTTGTGTGAACAAATCCTATTTTAAAGGCACTATAAGAGGATTTTACTACTTTGGTTATAAAAAACATTTTTCTCATTGTATCTTTCGTACTGAAATAGTAAACATTTGTACATTCTTCCAGAATAGAAGACTATAATACATTATTAAAGGTTTAGATATTTTAAAACTTATTGTACGTTACTCTAGTGTTTTTTTTTAAACATTTTTGAACAAACTTTTATTGAGCCCCCTTTCTTCATCACCTTAAACTGTGGTGAGTTACACAAAACTCCATGTTTTTTCTTTTGGGCCATAGCGGGAGAACAATTTAAAAAATTGTGCATATACATTTTATAACACTTTTTTTATGTATAAAAGCTTTTGACATAAGTTTAAATCTTCTAACACACACATAAATAATTCCGGCCACTAACATTCAGTGATCCTATAAAACCATTATATTAAAATATAATATACCCGATGAAAAAGTTCGTGGATGTGTTTTTAATCTGCTAAGGACAAAACTGTAGTATTGAGACCCTAGATAAGTCAAATTTTGTGAAAGGCAGGATTCAAGTGCACTACAAAAATTGAATGCTTACAATTATTCACATATTCTTTCTGTAGATAAAAGAGAAGTTTTCGAAAGGCATTACGGGGTGTTACCGAACAGGGTTAGTGCCTTGTTCCCTGTTCCAGTGTACAATAGTTAACTGGCCCAATGGGAAGCGTGACCATTTAAATAGTAAAGGTTTACGACATATTTACCATACCCTTTATCATACCAACCCCTTATCATAGTAATGTTATATTACTTGCTCTTGTTGGAAAACTAACAAAAGGCTAACAAAATTTTAAAACATGAACTTTAAAAATCAAACTAAAATTTAAAATTACTTTATGAAACACAAATTTACAAAGGGTGATCCATTTCGAGGTACTTTTTTCAATAGCCTTTTTTGACAGATCACGTGTGAGTCGTGTCATGCTGTCATGTTATTTTTGTTTAGTATTGTTTGGCATTTCATAATGGAAAGATTTTCGCCTGAATCGCTTCGCTCTATAGGCTCTAGAAAAGTTCCAAAAAGATCCGACGTTTTCGAGGCAAATTTTGTTTAGCGATGAGGCCCATTTCTGGCTTAATGGGTATGTAAACAAACAAAATTGCCGCACTTGGGACGAAGACCAACCTGAAGAGATTCAAGAGCTGCCACTTCATCCAGAAAAAACAACGGTTTGGTGTGGTTTGTGGGCAGGTGGAATCATCGGTCCATATTTCTTTAAAAATGAAGCCGGTGCGAACGTAACCGTCAATGGCGACCGTTATCGACTATTTATTGTCTGAAATTGAAGCTCGTGATCTCGGCGATATTTGGTTTCAACAAGACGGCGCCACTTCCCACACATCGCATCAATCATTTGATTTATTGAGAGAACATTTCGGTGAGCACATAATTTCACGTTTTAGGCCGGTCGATTGGCCACCAAGATCGTGTGATATCGCACCGTTACATTTTTGCCTGTGGGGATATATAAAGTCTAAAGTTTATGCGGACAAATCCGATACGATTTAGGCCTTGGAGGAAAACAACACGCGTGTCTTTCGACAGTTACCAGTCGAAATGCTCGAACGAGTCATCGAAAATTGGACCCAACGGATGGACCATCTGCGACGTAGCAACGGCCAACATTTGATAGACATAATCTTCAAAAAATAAATGAAAAAGAATGTTCTTTTAAATGATAATAAACATTGTCCATTAAATTTGAATTTTCTGTGTTTTTTCTTTAAATATTTTGCAAGGAATGAAACAGTCTATACATATAATAAAACATTAACTTCTCTTCTTTCTGTCTGGTTGTATGTCTGATAGATTTTAACAAAATTTTGTATCTTGGTTCCTCTAAAATGTCCCATTTCTTAGTTAAATAATAAATTAATGGAAATAATAAAATTTTACAGACAGTCTTTGCATATATTTTGAAGCATTCTCCTCATTTACAAACATTTTGGTACAATTTTCTACTTACAAATATTTTCTTTATTAATTTTTAATCAACCTTTTTAATGTAAAAAAAATATATTAAAAAATATCTAGAATATTTTAATTTATAATTTTGTTTTCTTCTATATTTACGTATGTAAAATATAAAAATTTTTTAAAAATTAAATTCCCTAAAGGATTTTGACAGAGTCTAGTGAATGCTTTTAAAAGTCTTTAGACAAATTAGACGATAAAACAACAAAAACCATAAAAACTTCCTTTGTGATGAAATACAAAATAATAAATTTTTAATTATAAGAAAATTTAAATTAAAAATGCACAGAAGGCTAAAATGTATAAAAAATCTTTTCAAACATAAATGTGCACAAAAAAAATGTTTAAAAAATTAAAAAAATATATAATTGTGCATTTATTACATGAGTGTGAGACTAAATTTTTAAATAAATAAATCAAGAACCTAAACTACTAAGCTTGGTTAGAAATGCTTGCATACTAAATAAGATCTAATAGGCATTGAAAATTCATACTTGTTCATTAATAGTAGAAACATTATCATATCTTTGCCCTTGTAATACATAATAATGTTTATTATGAATAACACACTGTGTAATTTTTTAATTCGTGGCAAAATAACCATATACGGACACCACTACGTCATAAAAGACCAAAAAAAAAAGCACCTGTCTCCCAGTTTTGCCCAAGGTCCTCCAGGTTTTTTTTTATGGGCCCTCAAAGATGTGGGGCCTCGATGTCATTTTTGCAAAAAAATGATCATTTCCTCAAGCTCATCTTTTGCAAACCGTATGAAATTTTGATATACTCTCTGAGGCAAAGTTGTAGCTCTTGTCATAAAGAACAAAAATTTTTAACATATAAAATCAAAAAAAAATTCATCTTCAGGGTCAAAATTGCAAAAAACTTTAAAAAATTCAATTTGTTTACCTTTATTCCCTGTTCAGGTCCATAGGTAGCAAACCGTTCAAAATTCAAGGAAATAATCAACTACAAAAATGAACGTAAGATCTCAATAAACAACTTTCTAGAACATATGAACTTCCTAGGAATGATTCTTAACATCGTTTATAATGTTGATGGCCCTGGACTTGCAAATCGATCTTTTGCGGCTACCTAAGCGCTACCTAAACGGTGTTAAGAATCATTCCTAGGAAGTTATATTTTTTAGCTGCATCTTCTCATACATGTGTGAGAGACTACAAAATATTTTGTGTATTTTTCATTTATGAATCATTCATAGAGAACATTCTTGTCATAGAGAACAAAAATTGTTAACATATAAAATCAAAAAAACTTCATCTTCAAGGTCAAAATCGCAAAAATCTTTAAAAAATTCAATTTTTTTTTACCTTTTTTCCCCTGTTCAGGTCTATAGGTAGCAAACCGTTCAAAATTCAAGGAAACAATCCACTACAAAAATGAACCTAAGATCGCAATAAACAACTTTCTAGAACATATGAACTTCCTCGGAATGATTCTTAGGTAGCGCTTAGGTAGCCGCAAAAGTGCGATTTGCAAGTCCAGGGCCATCAACATTGTAAACGGTGTTAAGAATCATTCCTAGGAAGTTCATACGTTCTAGAAAGTTGTTTATTTATTTACAAAATATTTTGTGTATTTTTCATTTATGAATGCGATGATTTTTTTTCTCTTTCTGTTCAAAAGTGAAAAATTGAGGAAAAATGTTGTTGTTCATGCAAGTGTTCATGTTTGAGTATTTATAATTTTGATAGTTTTACATAAATGAAAAGATCGTAAAAAAATGTGCGGCAAGTACGCACATACTTTGTAATGTGCATCTGCCGACGTATGCAGTAACAAAATATTTTCTTCATTTCTTTTTTATTTCTTTCTTCTGCATGTGCGATCGTAGGCAGCAAAATTCTTTTATGATAAATTTTATAAATGTTCAATATTCATAAATGAACATGTACATTTATGAAAAAAAACATTAATAATAAGAATCTAATTTATCGCTTTTCATGTATGTATATTACATACATGAATGCAGCTACACTCATTCAAGTATGAACTAGACAGAAAATTTGTTGTTGTTCCTTTATGAGCATGAAAAATAAATATAAAATTTCAGATATCTCATTTATGACAAATATCATGAATATCGATTTTTAAATTTTCATAAATAAAAAACTATGAACCCTGGTTACTGCTTCCAGCAGCCATTATTATCCAGTTGAGCCGAATGCTTGTCAGTACATCAATACGGCCGTATTAAATAACCTTAACTTACCCCAGCTCTCTGAAGGTAGTATCCAAAAAACAATGATCTTTCTAGTTTCAAGTAACATAATGACCGTAATGCATGGGAGACTTTCAAAGCTGACCCAGCTTTGGCTAGTCTATTCTTTCGTTTATACCCAAATAAGTCACTAGTACAGGATTCTAAACTAGACAGACGCCAGCTTGACTATTTAATTTGATAGGCACATTCATACATTGGCTTGTTTAAGTAAAACATGCAGTTTGTTATCTTAGTGTTAGAAAAGACACCAGACGATAAATAACAAACTAACAGTGTCTTCAACACTTCTGCACTTCAAAACTGCACAAGACTGTATAATCCCAGTCAGACGATTGTATTTTCATTTCATTAACTTAGAAATGAAGTATTATTAGCTTAGAAATAAAGTTTTTGGCAAACATAATTATTAATACTATATGGGAAGTAACACAGACGCCCTCTGTGCTTGTTGACATTTTAGATTTGATCCAGTTTATTAAGGATGGACAAATCTAGAACCAAATTCGGCAACCCCTGTTATCATCATCGGACTCCTGTCCCATAATCTCACATTTCCTGCACTTAGCTTACGAAGCAATTAGGTCATCATATCGTCCTCATCCATAGCATTAAAAAAATAATACCTACTAATTAACAAAACCCAAGTGTTCACTTTGATTTCTAAATATCAACTGAAATAATTGATCTCTGCCGCTGCCGCTGTCTCTGTCATCAGTTTTTTTTGTTTACATCAAACGGACAAACAATTTTCCTGCATGTGAGTTTGATTAATGAAAGTAGTTTAAAACATTTTTTTATTTTTTTTTATTGCACACTACGTTTTAGGAAGTCATGGACTTCAGAATCTCATCTATTTTTAAAATAAAAGCTACGCTCATTTAAAAATCGAATAGGTCTGGCCAGACCCTTATGAACATCGGAGGTTTAAAGTAATCAGAAAAAGTTCATTTACATAAAATTTAATTACAAATATTTCTACACTTATTTGCAAAAACTTTAATAAAATTCCTTTAGCAACAACAGAATCCGTTTTGAAACTACATATTTACTATTATTTTTTGGTTTTATTTCCCATACGTATGTATATAGATGGTAAATAAGAATACTGTTTAAGTTCTATGTTGTTTATATGCATTTACTCTACTTAATAACTACTATTGTATGCTTCAAAATTCTATTTCATGTTTTTATAGCATCAGTAGTATTTTCATACATTTCTAATCTCCCCTAAGGATTAAACGAAACATTTTGCTTAAAAATTTTTACAAATTAACAAAATATTACTCTGGTACAAAAAAAAAAAAAAAGAATGAATAAAAAGTCCAAATAAAACCGCAAATATAAATTTTCGCTAAAAACCACAAAAATGTATAGTTTCCTTTGCTTCTTTATGGGCAAAAAATACCTTTTGATAAAAAGTTGCAAATATGTTAAAAGAATTTTCGACGGAACCCCACAAAAAACTCCTCATTATCAATTCCGAAATACACACAATATTCGTACAAAACATACAAATATATTAACTCATGTCAGCCGTGGTTACCAAAGCAAATAAAGAGAAACAAGCTAAACATTTAACCAGCTTTTAGTGCTGATTTAGCAATTTAGGATTTGAACATACATACTCATACTTATTGCTAAAACAACCTTTGGATATTGATAAAAACACTTTGAAAATTTAGATACATGCATACTAATGTTTTGTGTAATTCTTTAAGGACTGAAGTCAATGAAACTTGCATCAATGTTTGGAATTAAATTTTTTGCTACAGTTACTTTTGTAACAACTATTGAACAAGTGATACTGAAGCACACCACTGCCCTTTTGATACCCTTTTCAACAATTCAAAAAAAACTTTAGTTTTAGAGTTACACTTTTGATATAGTTATACTTTTGATAACTTTTGATACCCTTTTCAACAATACTAGAGTTTTAGAGTTATACATTCCTTAGCGTTAATCAGTTTCCCAGTAGTCTAAGCGGCTACCTATCGTACTTTACATAATACCAATAAGTCCCAGCTTCGTTTGAATTTTTATTCACTCTTTTAGTTGATTTTTCAGGTGGTTCTTTAGTAGTTTCAAGTACAGTGTACTTGAAATTGTACTTGGATAGTACTGGAGTGTTAGCATTCGGTGTTTTTGGAATAAATAGTGGTTGGATTATGTAATTTGAGGGTGTTGTAGATCAAGTGGTTAGCACGTTGACTACTAAAGCATGATCACGAGTTCAATACTCAGCCGTGACAACATCAATTTTTATAATATATATTAATTCTCTTTATAATAATGCATATCCCACAGGACCCTCCTTCGCCGGTATTACCACATAGCACTAAATCGCCGGTGAAGTAAAATAATTATAAATTGGCTATGCTAGCTTCAAATCAATATGCCTACATAACACCAGAGGTGCTGCAACACTGTTCTAAAAATATTCATAAAGTGCAATTGCAGTGTTGCCATTAGTGAAGCTTTACTATCACATTAACCATCTGTCTTATCTATGCCTTTCCAAAGGGTGTAACACAGTTAATATAGGCATTAATTGCCTGAGTGTTACTTCTTTTTATTAAAAGAAAAAAAAAATTCATGAGGGTAGTGTCTAGGTAAATGGTATTATACAGATAGATTGCTTGCTGCCTTTTATATGTACACTAGCAGTGCCCCCCACGTCGTGGGTGTCCTTATAATATTTTGCTCGATTTTGCTTTGAAAGTATTCCACACCTATTGTAAGTCTTACTTTTATAGAGTAGCACCTATAAGAAAAAAATGCAACTAAGTAAGAAGAAACTAACAATAACAGTATTTTATAGCCACACTCAAGTCGTAGTATTCCTCCCAAATTTAAAAAATTAACGCTAAATAACAAAAAAAAAATGTAATCGCATAAATACCTACGTATGTATTTCACAAAATAACCAAATTATACAACACGCACGCGACTTAAAACAAATACAAATTTTATTCAATTGGTTAATTGGCAGTAAGTAATTCATATTAGCGCCATCTGTGTTTAAATATCAAAAAAGGTGCCGTGCCGTACTAAGTAGTTAAAACGATCTGTTTCTTAAAATATGCAACTTCCAAAAATTAAAGGTTTCGAGCTGTACTAAGCACTTTTATACCGGAAAGCGAACTTTTACTGTATTTTCTCCACTTTCTCTTGGAACCAGGATACTTAGGTACCTCCTCACAAAATTTTGTTAAAATCCATCCAGTAGTTTTTACGTGATGCGAACGTCAATGAAAAGCAGACAGACAGACACGCGAAAGTGAGTTACTATTTTATTATATATGCGAAATTGCGGATTTTTTAGTGTGTCTAGACATGTTCAGATTGTATTGATATGTTCACAAAAGTTGTTCAGTATTACCGTGGCTACAATTTTTTCACATATTGTCAGTGAAAATTAAAAAAATATTTTTCATCATTTATGCTGCAAAAGGTAAAACAGTAATATTTTTTAATTTTCTTATTCAAAAAAATGCAGAAATAAATTATTTTTTGGTATACAATTTTAATAGAATTTTTTCCACAAATCCTCAGCTACATTATTGCCAAACAAAGCTAAGCACTTTTGAATGATATACTAGACAAAAAACTACAAAAACTGAAGACACCTTTTTCAAAGGGCCCACTGAGGGCCATAAATAAAAATTGTTGCATAATTTCGCCAAACTGAGTTTTAATACCCTTCGATAGTATAATTGGTCCTACTCGTATATTGTCAAGTTCGTGTATTTTTCAAAAATTTTTTATTTGATGCACTGTGTTATTAGAGAGGCGTGTCCGTCTGTGTATCTTCTCAGGAAGGTATGACAACAAAAAGTCTCAGAAACTAGGATAAGTCAATAAGTCTTAACAAAAACTTTTTCAAACACTGCGTTCTTTAAGCACTATACTCTTTATACTATAATTTTTAAACTTTCTTATGGCCTCCGGCATAAATGATACAGAGTGCATCAGGGTTGGCACGACTATGATTATACATCTTGTTAAAAATTTGGTGATCATATAAAATCCACCGCATCTTTTGCAACCTCTGTAGCTATTCAACAGAACATATAAACTACATCCAACACATTGCTTCCCGAAGCATCTACCTAGGATTTATGCGGGTTACTGCTTGCCTTGGCACTAGTAATTTGCCCTATATACAGACTACTATACTATTATATATTAACATTTTATTACTGTTATTTTTTTTTATTGTCTAGGGCATGTACTGCAATATTTTTCCCTATCAAAAATCAATATAATACAAATAAATGTTTTACCTCTTAGTCGTAATAATCTTCATAAGATATATTTTAGTAAACCGTTTTTTAGACACTGAGATCCTAAAAAATATTTCTTTAAATATTTAACTGCTAAAATATTCATCTGATTTCACTCCTTAGTTTAGAGAATTTTTAAAGATTTGCGATTACACAGATATAAGCTTATGCATGTATGCGGTAAAAAAAACCTTTGTAGTCTATTATCTCTTTACTTTAATTTTAAATAAATATCCTTTCAAAAGGAGAATAAGTGTTTACATGTGTATTCATGCGTGTACATGTGTGTATTGAATATACAATTTCTATGCCTTTGGAAATGTTACTTTAGCTAAAAGTATGTTTATTGCCTTTTATTACACTTTTACTTATAACTCATACTTGCACAGCCTTGCACAAACATTCATATTCGCACACAGTTATACACTCTCTTGAAAATTATTCTAAGCAACAACGTTACTTTCATAGATTTTGTTTATATGAGTACATTACTTTCACATACACATACACACACACACACAAACTTGTGCACATCTATTTGCAAATACATACAACTTTTTGTACAGTAGACAACAGACTTTTTTTTTTGAATAGACAAGAATTTAATTAACTTTAATTTATTTTCCTTTTTACAAACAAACATTAAATTTTTCTGTTTTATTTTTATCGTAAAGAACAAAACAATGTTAATGTTAAACTTGAAATATAAAAACAAATAACTAAAATAGAGAGAAAAATAAATTGTTTTGTGTAGCAAAAGTAGTGAAACACGACTTTATGTCTGCAATTTTTTTTTTCTGTTTGTTTTTTTTTATTGTTGTTTGGCAAAGTTTTGGGTTTAAAAAGGATAATTTTCAAACAAAAAACTAAATAAATTAATATAATTTTTAGACAATAAAAAGAATACACTGTACTGGCATAGAAAATTTTATATTAAAATAAATTTTATTTAATTGTTTTCCAGCTGGATTAAGAGTCAGTTATAGGCAGAGAATTTTCATTGTTCATTTTCGCACTATTATTATGACATAAAACCAAGTTCACGTTATAAGAAAATTAATTTAGTCTTAGCGGAACTACAATAAAACAAAGTTTTAATATCGCCTTTGGTTTTTGGTTTACAACACCTTTGGTTTTTCCTGTATTAACACTGGTTGTGTCGCAGAAATTAAATTTTTCCAAAGTTTCTTTGACGCCATTGAAAATAGTTATCGCTTTCCTATTTTCCAGAACTAATCCAGCTACTTGAGATTCATTTTTTACAACAATAACCTTTACTTCTTGTCGTCCAATTTTTTACCATCAAAATGGAGACACCAATTCTCATGTTGTAAAGACTGTTTCATTATTTCTTCCTTTTTCTCTGCAGATTTGTAAACAGCTTTATAAATTGCTTGCTGTGAAGGAGTTGCAATATCGACCCCCGATTCTGCCAGTGCCTTGCATATTTTTGCTGCTTTCCTAGTACTTACTTTGGCAGTATTTACTAACGTTAGTGCTGAATTTATTAATCGCTTTGTTGTTCCAAGTCTTAAAGGTGCCATATAATCATTGTCATCTTCAAATGAATCATCGATCATTGAGACAAAGTCGGTGTCTCCATAATTGAGCATTGAGACAGAGTAGGAGTCTGAATCTTAAGGAAAAAATAAAACTCAAGAAATAATTTTTATTTTCTAAGCGAAATATAAAACTTGGAAAATAATCCTTATTTTCTAAATGAAATATAAAACTCAGAAAGTAATTTTTTTTCTTCAATCTGAAAATAAAACTCAGAGAGTATTTTTTATTCTTTAATCGGAAAATAAAACTTAAACATCAATTATTAAATGGCGAGCAAAGAATAAAACTTAGACAATAATTTTTATTTTCTGCGCAGAGAATAAAACTCGGAAAATAATTCTTATTTTCCAAGCGAAAAATAAAACTCAACAAGTAATCATTGATGTCTGAGGAAAAAATAGAACTCGAAAAATAATTTTTATTTTTGATTTTTTTCAATAAAACTTAAAAAATAAAAATCATTGGCAGAACGGACAGTCCCCTTAAAGAAGATTGCAATGGTGTACTCCTTGTACATGTAGCATATCCCTAACATAATGATTTTTTTCTTTTAAAATGTGATGGATAATCATTATTTGCGATCCCTGAAAGAAACCTTATAAATTAATAAATTAAAACCAGTATCCTCATTATCAACAAGCACGAGTATTCATGAGATGTATTTATATGTATAAGATATTCATGCTATGATTTCAATAGGAACCAATTAAGTTAACTTCAAAACATACTTATCGCATCCAAATCAAGAGACATATATTCACTTTTAATAACCAAATGATCTGTTTGCTCAGTTTTAATGAGGACCTTTTTCAAATTAACGAAATTTTATTTTGGCCTTAACTAACAACTTAAAGGTAAGCTAAGTTATACTTCAAGTCATTTGTTAACAAAAAAAGATAAAATAAATGTAATACAAACAAATGAAATGTTTTTTTTTTTAACTCAAGGCCAGATAGATTAATAAAAATTGTATTTTTAAAATTTGTACTCAATAGGATTTTAATAATTACAGGTGTTAACAGATGTTTGCGTACTTTATAAATATCAGGTGGTTAAATTTTAAGGGCCGATGTTGAATGTGAAACACACCTGTTTTAAGCTTGCAATATTTTTTGCAAGCTAGACCAAATTAAATAAAACACAATTTGTTTTATATACAATTAAAAATTAACTTGCTTCTAAATGAAGCCTTTTATTTACACGGCGGTTTAAAGTCGAATGACAAAACTAATTTCTTAATAAAAAAAAAACCATCAAATAATACATTTGATGCACACAAGCAAGCATACATACAATGCTACACATACCCCCGAGGGTGCCAATTGTCACTGCAGGAATATGGCAAATGCTTTGACGCGGTCCACTCGGGGAAAATAGGGGCACCAGACGCTAGGGTTCCTAGAGCCTAAATCTGGAAGAAAAGTTCTGTGTGTGAAAACATACGGGTTCTCTTCGAGGCCCGACCAGTGCCCAAAGGACTGGTACCACGGGAATCGGTGGCCGCACAGAGAGCCTATCCTCTCTGTGACCGGTTATTGGTGAGGTCCCCTTCGGGGGTACACGTGGTGGTTGTGGTTTAAGATCGATTTATGTAGGTAAGGTGCAAAGTCGATCAAGTGTGCTGTTGCACTCTCAACAGACGGAGTTTGGATAGTCTCCAAACCCCTAAGCAAGAGGTTATAATGTGGATCTAGGCTTGCCTTGGAAGGGCTTGCCATATTATATAAATTACTACTCATTGTGACTGTATCACACACAAAAAGCGATTGGTGGCAATCATAAATTGTTGTTATACTACACATTGGGGGCGCTAGTCTACGCCTAAGTTTTACTCGGTGGTAAGACCACCGTGAGGTTAGGCCGAGTAGGCAGGTACTCACGTTAATCTTGTTCCACAATACAATGCTACACACAAAATTAAGTTGATTTATATGTATACACAATCATACATACATTTATTTTAAGCATTAAATCTCTTTGCTAGATCTACTTGTATAAGAGAAACGATTATGGAGAGAGTAAGTATGTATGTTTGTTTGCAAATATGTATGTACGCATGCGTGTGCGATTTACATTAAATTATTTAAAAAAAAGAATGTTACAATAAATGAAATTTTAAGCAAAATATTAAAGTTCAAGGCTAAACCAAATAGGTATTTATTGTACAAAATATTTAATGCAGATTCCAGGGACGTATCTGCGGTTAACACTTAAACGTGAAGTTTTTTTCTGCATTTAATTTGACATTTTTCAAGTTCAGACTAACTCATTTTGAACCATTTGCATTGAAATTTTGCGCGAAAAATTCAATGGCCGTGTTATCTCACGTGGTGGCGATGTCAATTGGCCGCCAAGATCAATGTGATTTGTGCGAATTTTAAAATTTTACCACCCTTTAGATACAAACATAACACAATGGACTGAAAAATTTACTGACCCTGAATTGGTTCCCTACACTATACAAATTTTGAATCGATTTATTTTTAGAATAAAAGAATAATTAAAGTAATCTAGAAGATTTAATTTCAAACCCAGTTTTCAAAAGTGAAATAAATCCTTATTATTTAAAAACTTTAGTTATCCACAGCCAATATATACTATAAGTTTACCTTCATTGTGTTAGTATTTTTTTCTACTTAACTAAACTACAAACAAAGAAACTAAGTTATATAATTAACATCGAATATCAATGGATGTATTATTTCTATTATCCATTTGTATAATATCTAGTTCACCACGAAAACAAGAGTCGAATAAAAAATTAATTAAAGAAAATAAAGTATTGCTCAATTGACTTCCAATAATTCCATCTCGTTTATTCAGAAAAAGCAACACTCATTTGTTTAATAAAAATAAAATCTTACTTGTGTAAGAGATAATGTGGATACTACCGTTTTGTGTTTTTCCGTCTAATCAGATTAATTAATATTGCTATTTGATTTGTAAATAAATAAAATTCAAGCGCCACTTACTTAGATTACTATGGATTAAAATCCATAAACAAACAGAGAAAAGTCAAGCATGAATATATTAGTATACATACTGGTATATTCATATCAAATGAAGGGGCATAGAATTTTGCACAATATTTTAATTGATTAAAAAACTCGTTTTCCTCAAGTGTCTTAATACTAAATCGAAAATTAAATATATATTAATATATATGGAATAACATATTGAATAAATGATTACATATTTATGTATATGATTAAAAAAATTCTATTGTTTATGTCACAATGTAAGAACTGCAATACTTAATTTTAGGTCAGCTTTACAAGTAGCCTGGAAGTAGGAAAGTAGTTTTTTTATGTGCGTTTTAGGGCCTGTTTTTATAAAATGAAACAATATGATCTTTCGTAAAAAAAAACGAAAGAAATGACATTTACGTTTTAGTATTTTTCATGCGAGTGACAAAAAAGACATTTAATTTTCGTAATTTATTTTTGGTTTCTACACTCAAAATATTTTTACAACAGCTGGTTGTCGTTTATTAAAAAATTATTCCATAAAATTATTTCTAAATAAATAAACATTAAAAATAACATTAAAAGAGAAAAAAATATTTTAACTGATTTCAAATTACCATTTACCATCGCTGATTGACACCCACCCTATAACTTGATGTTTGTTGGCGTATGATCGATATTAATTATTTTGCAGAACTAAAAAACTTATACGTTACTTTTAAATTGTGTTACAATTTGATAAAAATAAATGGGCTTTTAATAACTTTCAATAAAAAAGTATTGTTTTTTAATACGTAATAAACAATACAGTATTTTTTACGTATTATAATAAATCAAACAATGTTTGTCATGCGGTACAACTGCTGTTTAAAATAATACTGATATCCTCTTATATTTGTTGTTGTGCCAAATAGATGACAATATTGAACATACAGAGGCGTAATAGGCCCTCAGATGAATGTTGTGTTTATTAGGCCTAGATTAAAAAGGTTCTAAAAGCCACGATATTAATGTCAGGCCGCACAGAACGCTTTAAAGAGTCAATATACCATTTCACAGCTGGTGGAAAAATGCAGAAAGGCTGCTACCTCAATGCTGGTCAAGTATAATTAAGTGCTATGTTGAGTACCGGGTAATTGAAACATTGTTAAATATTTCACTGTCATCCCAAAGTTTATTGTAAGGTTTTGCAATAAACTTTGGGATGACAGTGAAAGAGAGTTTAGAAAAACCTCCACTGAGTCCCTATCAAAGGGAAGTCAATAAGATAATTTTGTGTAGAACTATTCAGATCTGTAGCGGTAAAAATGATTTCAAGGTTTCAATAGCTGAATAATGCAAGGATCAACATAATTCAAGATTTGGCTATTAAAAATATATTAGGGACTTTATAAGTGTAATGATTCATGTATTTAGTTAAAGCATATAGGGGACGAGGAAAAATTGGAAACTGTGGAGCATAATATCTATTGCTACCCGAGATTGCAAAGCTGCGCTGAATGGGTAGTCGCCTTCTAGATAGATTAGGCGATACTGCAAGATTTCAACTTTATAATAGTGAAAACGGATTGCTTAATGATATGGCAAACGGGTACTCTAATGATATATCTATCTGTGTAACTTATGTAGAGAGATATTATTTGGGAGTCATTTTTAGGAAATTAAAAGAAAACCACAAAGGATCATTACGTGTCCAAATAGAGGTGCCTATTTTCTCTCCAGAATTTATTTATATAGGAAATGAATACAATTAAAACTATCTTGTAAATAGACATGAAGAATGCTGTATTATATTTTGCTATGATGGTTCAAAATATATTGAAAATACAATAAATAAATAATAAAAAAACAAAAATATTTTGCTAGTATCTAATTTTTATATCTCTATAATAATGAACTTAAGACGAAAAATTATTAATTCATTTGAGTAACTGAGATGCAAAACTTTCTCAATTTTAATATATTATTTTTCTATATCTTACTAAGTATTAATCAAGAATTGCCTAAAATTTAAATATTAATTTAAATAGGCGCAACAAGTTTTTTGCTTCTTCGCTAAATTCGGTTAATGTGTAACTAACTAGTTTTGCATCTCATTTATATAGTTTTGCCACTCATTTATAAAATAGTTGGAATAAAATTAAAGGTTTTTAATTATTGAAACCTAATTAATTTTTCTATTTTCTTTTCTTTCTATTTATACTCGTAATTTATTAATTTAAAACATTGAACATTTAGTCAATAATTTGTTATTTAAAAAGAAAGTTAAGTTTATAAAAATGATAATTAGATTAATTTTTTCCACATTTCGTTCGGCAATATACTGATTGCCAAACTCCCTTTCTTTAGTTATGTGCCGTATTCGAGTCAGTAGCAGTGTAAATGAAGAACTAAATGGTTTTTCAATTAGCGCCTGTCAATAGCGGCAATTTTTAATGGTCTTGTTGTTTCGCAAAATGGATTTACATTTTTATTCTAATACAGTTTTACACAGTATTTGAGTTTTTTTTTTGCAAAAAAAAAAAATTTCGTGAAATAATCCATCACAACTAATGCCAATTTAGATACTGGAGTTATAAATCTTCTTCTTCTTTATTTGCCAATCCATATTCGGATATTTATATTATTTTTATTACTTATATTTTTTTATTCCTCTATAGAGAGTTGTCTGTTATCAGCTGTCGTCAGAGGACTTCTTTCGTCTTGATGACCAGCACATTTTTCAATCCTTCTTAATCATGTTATTTATTTTCTTCCTCTCGGGCGTATTTATACGATTTTAGTCAGTCAAATGGTTTCTTGAATTCTATATTTTCCATTTCGCATTATTTGACCGAAATAACACGTTTCCGAATTTCACGTCCGTAACTTATGCGCTTCAGCACTTCTTAATCCAAAACGGGGTCAGACCATGCGATCCTTAATACTTGCCGGAAAATCCACGATGCAAAGGTATATAATCTTTTTTCTCGACGTCTTAATCGTCGAATATAATAGTTTCTGTCGAATATAATAGTATGGACCATCCACCCAGAGATAAAATTACACCATCCGTATACAAGATGACCACATACGGTGTCGATAGTGTATTGACCACGTTTTTACTGAAATTGTACACGGACGGTGTCAATTAGACAACGAAATACTGAAAACGAAGGATTGCTGGATTGACAAGGAACGTGTACAGTTTGACACCGTATTGTTGTCTGTGTAACTAACACCATGCGGGTGTTGAATTGACACCACATCGTTGTCGATTTGTAAATGTTCCTTGCTATACAAATTCATCATAATAATAAAAGAGATTGTAATATCATATATATTTTTATATGCTTATTTTATTATTAAAAAGACACGGTTAAGTTATAAAATCATGAACTGATAATCTTTGCTTAAAATGTTCTTAAAAATAACACTAACTATGTAATATCCAGGTTCACAGGTAATTTTTTTATTTTCATCAACATAAAGTATTTTCTTTAATGTTTCATTTAATAGTGTCTTCAAATCTGAAATTATATCACAGTCCTATCACAATTTATCTTACCTTTGTTAAAACTCCCCTCAGTTTTTGGAGCAATATGGCGAAAATATATTGTTGGTGGTCATCATATCTCCAACATTGGTCCGCCTTGGTTTGCATAAACATTAGTTTCGAACTGTGAATTTTTATAAAAATATAAATAATAATAAGCAGTGTACAATCAACACGTTTTATTACCTATGTTTTTTTCATTCAAAGATCTTCTCTCTCCTCTCCACGCAGACCAGTGCTTCCGTTAAATCTTTCCATTCCATTAAATTCATTACATCTTTCTTCAGTCGTTTTGAGAGAATATGCAATCGATGATTGCTCCATATTGTTTTTAAAAACATGCGTCTGGATAAATTGAAGGAAACCAAAAAAATAAAAACATCTACTAGAACCCGTGGAATTTGGCATTGCTGTTAATTTGAGCACATTCGTTAAGAAGTTGACAAACGTATGTTTTCAATTAGACAACGTTTGTTTACAAGTTGACAACGTGCGATCACATTCGTCGTCAAATTGCAAACACTCGTTGTCAATTAGACCACCTTCGTTTACCAGTTGACAACGCCCGTTGTCAAACAAAAGTGACAACGTAAAGGTATCAAAGTGCCCACATTCGTTGTCGATTTTGCAACGTCGTTTTCCCTCAGTGTATATATTTATAACATTTTATGAAACGTATTTTGGCTGTTAGGCTTATATCCGGATTAGATAATGTTTTACTATATGCATACAAAATGCCTCTGGCCATTTTAATCCTACATTTAATCCTAATTTTGCATTAATACTTGCAACTTAGTAGAGTCTCTCGTGTTTCCATGTCTTCTTTGAATCGAAATTACATATTTGTTATAAATAACATAACAACATAACAATATTATGTAAAATATTACAATAACTTTAACAATTTAAGAAAAAACGTATGTTCCATAGTAAGACTACGATCTTCTAATAATCACATACGTTGTGTGCGTCCTGCA
>OX451215.1:63350957-63546126 GCA_949628195.1 Phasia obesa | reverse complement strand
AATAGGATCACCTGATCATACCTGAAACGCTATCAGAATACATGACAAAATTACTAATAATTATTTTGCAAACAGGCTGACTTTTACCGCTATTAAAATATACCGTAACTGTATTTTGTTTGCCAACCAAAAAAAATATACTCAATTTTTCAACTTAATTTTCATGGCATACTACGAATTACTTCAGATTATATTATTTTATTAGGATTTGATATGAAATGGCTAGGACTTTTTCACTTCCCGGGAAACGGGAAAAAAATATTCTCATTCTCGGAAAAAACAGCTCTTAAAGAAAATAACTTTATGTGGCCAAACAGTATTTAAAAATTCATAGTTTTATTAGTATTAACAGTTTGTAAAACTTAAAAACAGTTGGGTTGACAAAAATAGCAAGATATAATAAATATTTATAAATACTGGAAAAGTATTTCAACAATTATTTTTTTACAAAATATGATTTTAGAACTCTTAGTGCGTTTAACAAATCACTGGACACTCTTTTCCTTGCTTTTGTTGCGAAAGTCTCCCTTTAAAAATTGGTTCCATTTTGTTAACAACATAACTGCTAGTTGACGGTTCTAGAGATTCGAGTGGCTTGCTTGAATAATCTGTTGAACAATTGTGCTGAAAAAAGTTTTATGACATTTTTTTACACATTCACCAATTCGAATTTCACCAATTTCTAAATACTTAAGTAACGCAAACGTTTTATCATCCCTTCGTTCATTTATTTTTCTTTTCAACCATCGTTTTTGAAAGAGTCGAATTAATAACCGAAAGCTGCTCGTAGAGGGTCTGAATAATAACATCTGCTATTAACAAATTTGTGCCCTGAGACCAAGGCCTCTATGGCAACTTTAATGGGATTTAAAACGGACACTAAATTTTCTCAAATCTGAACATATTCTTGAACCCACAACTCTGCGCAATTGAAATATATCACACTTCTTTTAATTGCGTTCTTCGATTTAAGAAACGATTGAATCGTTTCAACCATACTTATCTTGTGTTTACATCATGAATTTAACACGACCATATACTGTTTCTTATATTTCTCAAGACAGGCAGCTTTTAGAGGATTTTTTTTTTTAAATAGTTTTACAATTTGTCTTGCACGATCTATAGCATATTTGTTTGTAAGTTTCTAAAAATATTACAATTTTAAAAACGCTTGTTTTTTATTCATCACAATAAATATCAAATATTTTTGTGATAGCAAAAGAAATGCTTATTTCAAAATAAGAACCACTCATGATTGCTCATGATTTTAAATTTCTCGTTTCCCGGCAAAAATTTTCACGGGAAATTGTTTATAGATTTTCCGGGAATTCCCGGTCTGGAATTCTCGTTTTCCAAACTATACAAATGGCAGATAAATTAGTTTTTTTTAATTTCTGACTTTTACCACTTTCAAAATCAAGGGCTGAAATATAATTGTATGAGTATAACTTGATTGATTTTGTAAATCTGATCAGTGAACATCAAATAAAGAATAAATCATTAGAAGTTGAAACAGGAAAGCGAATTTGACTTTCTTATTTTATTTATTTATTTATTTTTATATTGTTTATTTTAGTTATAATTTAAAATGTAACTAAAAGAAAATTAGCACTAGCATCCAGGGTAATCGGGTATTGATATTTTTAATTTTTCTTTTGTAGTCATTTTTTGTTTTGTAAGCGAACTTACTCTACTTTCAAAATAAAATGTTAAAAATTCGTTTACTTACTATTTTTTTTTGATAAGTTATCATTTTTTGTTATAATTAAATTAAAACAAATGTATTCAATAAAAATATATTTTTTCTCAATGGTCATTTGATTTTTAGGAACATAAATGGACTTACACCACTTTCAAAGCAGACAATATTATATTCTCATAATTTATTTTTATTTTTATTTTTTTGGCGCCCTATGCTCCAGTGGGAGTTAGAGGAATAAATATAAAATGTAAATAAATAAAATATTTATATTTTATTTTTATTACCACGATCTTTCCTCTTGGGTATATTTTTAAACCTATAAAAGACAAGATAGTAGAAAAATCAAAATAAACAAGTAAGAGTGCTATATTCGGCTGTGCCGAATCTTCTATACGCTTCACCACGCTGAATTTATTTATATAGACATGTACAGCATTGTCCATAATGTTGACTCTTTACATAAATTAAAATAAGTCGTATGAAAAAAAAAACTCATTATTCATGCTTTAAAGAAATAGAAGACTGCGGCGACGCAGCTAAATGTAAAAAAATTCGGTTGGCTACAATTGTCGCCGCTTTGTCAGCTATTTAATGATATTGAAGATGACAGTTACATCGTAAACTCTGACATTGTTGTAGAATTACTTATTTTGCTTTTATTAAATTAAATAACTTTTTCAACTAAATTATAAATATTTCATCCAAACCATTTTGTTTGTATATCAATTTGTAAATTACAATTTTGTGACATTTTCTTTTGTTGAATAAAATAGAAATTAGCCTAAGTTGACGACAGCCACAACGGTGGTTGTGTAGCCATGTAGCTATACTGTGTATTTTATTTTTGACAGTTTGTAGTCGGTATCCTGATGTTTTCTATGTGTTTAATGCATCTAGGTTTTAAAACAGATATCTCATCTATTTAAAAATCAAAGGCATTTAAAAAAATATCCCAGAAGGAAATTTGGGGCAATTGCCCCAATGTCACCACTTTTGTCAACTATTATGGTGGATCTTTGGCACATTGTCAACAAATCGTCTACATTTTTATATTTGAAAAAAATATGTTTATTTTAACTATTAAAAAAATCAATATAAATTGTGTTTCAAATCATCAAAATGGCATAACACCTTACTGGACATTCTGGCGGAGTATAAAGTTTTGCTAGACAGAATTGTTAAGTAAAATGTGGTTGCTACAAACCTTATTTTTCCCAAGTAGGAGTGAGTAAAAATTAAAAGAACTGGACGCTATTTTAGCCATTAGAAAAAAAAGAGATTGCGTGATTATCCATATGTGTTTAAAGTTTTAATAGGTAAACAGTTTGTTGTTTGTTTTAAGTTTTTTAATATTTTGACAATTATTTTTTTTCATATTATTTAGATGTTATTTCAACTTTTAGTGAATTTTCGGATAAAATGCTTCGAGCAGCATTTCAGCGGCAAAAAAGGAAATTTTTTAAACAAATAGGTCGAGACAAAGCAAAATCAAACGGAAAACAAATGGATGCAGCCACTTCAAACAAAGAATAATTTTTAAATTTTTTTAACTGAAATTATTTATAATCATACTCTTAACAATCTTATTGAATTGTTCGTAATAATTAATTTCAACTTTTTTAACTTAAATTTTTTATACTCATAGTCTTGAATTGTTCATACTAACATACGAAAAATTTAAATTTTTAGATTTTATGTTAAAAAAATTTTATGAATTAGTACTTTTTAGTCATTTATTTATTTTTTTAATAAACCAACAAAAGTTAAGAAAATATGCATTTTCATTGTCCAATCTATTTCAGAAAAGTACCAAAAGTGTAGACTAGAATTACTTAAATGTACTAGTGAATCACTAGTTCCAATGTCTACATATGGTCCCAAAAGACCTACCTAGTCAATAGTACCAATGTCAGTAGTGGATTTTCAATGGCATGCACATGTTAAATGTCTATAGTAAATAGCATTGTCTGGGGTATAAAGACACTAGTACTGGTGACTGTATCAATAGTAAGTCAGTACAGATTCACTATCGACATTTCCTGCAGGGATACATACATACATACATACATACATACATACATACATACATACATACATACATACATACATACATACATACATACATACATACATACATACATACATACATACATACATACATACATACATACATACATACATAAATACAGACAAGCATACATACGTACATACATTCTTAATATTAAAAATATTTTATGTTACAGTCATGATTTTCATTTTCACAGAAATATTGAATTTTTTTAATTTTTCGAAAACTGTTTTTGAAAATTGTAAAAACATTTTTTTTTAATTTTATTCGAAAATTTTTTGGAAAATTAAAAAAAAAATTTACGAAAATTTTTCTGTAAAAATATCGTTTTGAAAACGGTTTATGTAAATATTTAAAATATCTAAATACTAAAATACTTAAATTTTTATTTTTTTTTTTAATTTTATTGAATTCTTTTAAATTTAGGACCTCCCTACAAATTATATTATGTTAGAATGGTCAGACTAAAGCAAAAAAAAATGCTTAACAAAATTTCCTCATATTGACCCCCTATGTGCCTTTTAACTAGTGGGTACCCTGTGGGTCAATTGGCTACCTCTATATGTATTGCTTTCTATAAAGGTATTTAATAGAAATCAAAGCAGAAAAAACTTACCAATCTAAAAACGAAAAAAAACGCCTCTCGCAGGGGGTTATTGATCCCTCAAGATCTGTATGCACTCCTTGCGATCTACCTGTCGTGGTCTAATATTTATTTGACAAAAAAAGGCAAAAGAGAATCATTAAAGCCGCAAAAAATTTAAAAAAACGTGAAAGAAATATAGGTGGGCGTGGTTTTTGGCCCGCAACCTCCACAGGAATGATCCGATGCGGCTGAATTGCAATCCGAATATTTTCGTAACTATGCCTTACAGATTGATATGCTTATTTTTTGTATCTCTTCTGGTGCCTTGGCAAATTACATTACTACCCGAACACGGACAGACGGATAGACGTACATCACTTAATCAACTTCTCTATGTATAAGGATCTAGAATATATATACTTTATGGGGTCGGAAATGAATATTGTAGAAATTACACACGGAATGACAAACTTATATATTATATATAGGGTATATAAATAGCTGAAGTTAAAAATAGTGTTATTAAACGAAATAAAATATTAATATTATTATTATTAAGTTCAATAGATATTTAAGTACAATAATTAATGATTCTTACTTTGCATGATGTGTCTGTTTTACACAATATATTTTTATTTATACAACACCCACCCCATTTCTTCAACTTTATTTAAGCATGTTTTGTGATTTGTGTTTTGTGTTTTTTTTTTTTTTTTGTTTTGTTTTGTTAATGTGTCTTGAATAAAAGCATGCAAGTTGTGTGTTCTTTGAAAATAATTGTTGGAATGCATCTACTACGTGTAACTCGAAATGAAATCAATCCCTGTTTTTAAGTATTTAAAAATGTTTCTTGTTTTTCTCCCCACAATTTGCAAACAAAATCTATGTTTAAAAATATTATTATACGAAAACACAACCAACCTACCCTGTAGTCTAGCAATATAACCTACAATATAATTGGCAATGATAGGCAAATACCGATTACAACAATAACTACTACTACCACTACAACAAACACGAGTTCCAGTTCTCAGTCTCGTTCTACTACCTGTAGCGATGAAGATTTGGAAGAAATCGATGAAGAACCAATTAATAATTTAAATGATAAAAATGATGAGGATTTATATAATGATGAAGTCTCCTACGATGAATACGATGATAGTAACCTTATAAACAATTTTAATAATAATAATGAATTAGAAAGACCTCAATTATCGGTTATACAGGAATCAAATAAACTAGAGTCTACAGGGGCTTTATCATTAGTCTCGCCAACAATAAGACATCCATCGTCGTTAGCTCATCATATTAATTTAGATAATTGTAATGTCAATAATAACAATATTCGGCAACAGGAACAGGAAGAGAAACAAGAGTATCAACAACATCAACAGCAACAAGAAAATGTATTATCTCCTAACGCAAATACTAATTTGAAATCTATAACAAATTTATTAGACACCAGCAATAAAAGCCTACCATCACCCACTTCGCTTAGTAACAAAAGCGTGATAACAAAACAACCCATTAGTCCAGCACAAGTTAAAACCTCAAATTGTAATAATACTGGCAGCATCAATATCAGCAGCAGCAGCAGCAGTAGTTGTAGTAGTAGAAATAGTGGTATCGTTTCTAGCCATAGCAAACAGCAATTGCAACAACAAAATTCTCATCATAATCAACAACCACAACAGCAACAAATAAATCATAATAATTTTCCTTTGCAATGCTTAGAGCAAATTGATAATTTACATGCCACTTCCAATATAAATTTAAATTCCAATTTAAATTTAAATTCCAATTCAACTCAAACCCTGGCACCTTACACTCCTCTCCTCTCTTATTCAGCTTTTAACATAAATAATAGTAGTGCTCGTATCATTAATACCCAAACACAACAAAATAATGTTGCAACTGCAGCAACATCATCATCAGCACAACAATCATCAATATCATCATGCACTGCAATAGCAACAGCAACAGCAACAACAACATCAATAGTAACAACATTAACGCCATCACATTCAAATACTCGTAGTATTCAAAATCAGTTACAAAATCAAAACCAAAATATTTCCTCCAGTTTAGAGATAATCCTTTCACCAATTATCCAAAGTAGTAGACGGTAAGTTTTTATTTCGATTCTGTTATTTTTTTTTTCTTTTTAGGTTTGCATTTCACATTCCATTTTCAATTATAATGAACAATTTTGGTTTTGTATTGCATTGATATGGAGTAAAAATGAAATATTTTGCTCTAAACTACTTTTTGTTCTTTTACGTTGTATTGCAATAGAAATTTAAAACACAATAAAGAACACCCCTACTCACTGTTGTTTTTATTTTTCACCATAAAATGATACCGACATTTATTACTTTTAAATGTTTTTTGAGGATTCAGTATAAATGCTTTTTGCAGTATTTTCAATACTAAATATAAGGCCCATTATTATAACTTGCCTTTAGCTAAAGTTAGGATTTTGTTGGAGCGATAAGTAGTTTTTCATTATAATAATGAGGATAATGCTCATTGCTATAACATGTCCTTATAGTACGTGATAGTTAAAAGTGGTTTTTAGCTTACTTTTAATAACGAAAAACTATTTATCGCTCCAACAAAATCTTTAGCTAAAGGCAAGTTATAATAATGAGCCTAAATCTATTAGAACAAAGCTGATTTTAAAAAAAAAGTAATATTATTTTAGTAAAATTCTACCAAAATTAGTAAGGAGACATTTTTAATTTATAGGCATATAGGCTGTCTCAAAATTAAGTCATTTGGTGATTTAGGCTGAATTTTTTTTTTTCATAAATTTATTTATTGAACTACCAATAACTATTCAAATCTTAAAACTAAAATAATTATTTATTTATGCCCAGCCAATGCCAGGTAAAATATTAGCTTCAACGGTTGCTTCTTTGGCTGTCTTACGTCTCTCGGCTCGGCTGAGAGCAAGAGTGTCCCTCCTTCTCCGCCTAGTGTGACACCTAAAATTTAGAATGTTACGGGCTAGTGGGTTAGGGTGTGACTTTATATAAGTTGTGACATGTTTAGAGAACAGTTTTTAACATTATGACATTATTAAAATCGCTAAAAACTGCAAAATCATTGATCATTCTCTATATGTAACCCGGCCTATGAAAAGGTGGCTTATGACTCAAAAAAAATTTTTCCAATTTTTTTTTGTTTCGATAGTTTTTGAGACGCTCTTTCACGTAGTGAAAACTAGAAAGTCCTAAATTGCTTAGAAGTTATCGTAAGTCAAAGTCGATTTGGGGACAACGCTGGGTCAGAAACTGGTTTGTGCTTTGCATTGAAAAAAACAACGCTCTTTATATACACACACGAACTTATATCATTTATGCTCTTTTGCATTTGATTGCCTTTTGGTCATGACTGTTCATAATGCAAAAGAAAAACTACTAAGAAACTGACGTAATTTCGAAAATTTTCGAAATTTTGTTTTTGAGTCATAAGCCACCTTTTCATAGACCGGGTCACATATGCAGATGACGTAATATTTTTCACAAAAAACAACATGACTACAAATGTAATAACTGCCTTTTCTAGCCCTCTAAGGAATATAAAAAAATGGTAAAAAGGGTGCGGTGGCAAGCTGTCATTAGATAAATGCAGTTTACTAAATATCTGTAATAAACGGAACTGCAGTCCACCAACTCTCAACAACAACAGAATTCTAGGAAATATTTTTGACAATAAATTAACTTCTGAGCAACATTAAACTAAGAATAGTTATCACACAATTTCACAACGTAATAAAATTTTTGTCTTCAAGTAAATCTTCGATACTTTTAAATCCTACTAAAACAATAATTTTGACCAACTCTGGCTATGATATACAAATTTATGGTCAATGTCCTAATTATATATAAAGTACTGTAATTCCAATTTCACTCAGCTATTCCTTATGCTCTCGGTGTATTTCGAACAACCAATACAAAAAAACCTACAAGTGAAGGCAGGACTTCCCGCTATTACTGATTATAATGACTAATGACTTAAAACTTATTCCAAAAATCTTTAATTCCAAAAATACAAATTGATTAAAACTTGTTAAAAATGGCATCACACAAAAAAAAAGCATATAAAATACAATCTTCCATCCATAGATCTTTGTAAATAATCCAACTCTAAACTTAGGCCATGGTGAAATTTGAAACCAACTTCGTTTATTCCGGATCTTTTACAATTCCAGAAGCAAATAACTTTACCGGAAATATACAGGCAATATTTTACAATTCAACGTTCGTTCCCTGACCAAATTTTTATTTTTACGGATGGTTCTAAAACAGGCCTATATACGACATTTGCTGTAGTTGACGAAAATCTAACTCCAATGTACAGTACATTGCTAGAAAGCCATTGCAGTATTTATACAGTAGAAATGTTTGCAATAAAATTGGCCATAGAAAATGCTCTAAAACTTAGAAAAATGTCTCATTTGCACGGACAGCCAATCTGCAACATCAGCAACTCCATGCACAAATATCTCAGAAAATTTAGTATCAATTTTCCAGGATCTCATAAATAAAAATACAAGAAGAAAATAAAGATATAAAATTTCAAACAAGAAAACACGTGAATTCATTAAAACTCAGCGATTGGTATACATACATACATACATACATACATACATACATACATACATACATACATACATACATACATACATACATACATACATACATACATACATACATACATACATACATACATACATACATACATACATACATACATACATACATACATACATACATACATACATACATACATACATACATAGCTAGGTACATACATCGCTATAAATTAATTCACCCTAAAGGAGAGAGAATTATATATCCTTCAACAGCTTTTAGAAGTGACGATTGGGCCATACCTTAACCACTATCATGAAGACAAACCGGTATGCAGTAGTTGTAACACCCCAAAAACTATTGATCACATCTTGGACAGTAGTCAGCTATTTACTCAGGAAAGATTTTAAATTTTTGGTTCCACCAATCCTAATTCATTACTTTGCTTACCATCATGTAATAATGTTTACAAAATTATTACTTTTTTAAGCAAATGCAAAATTGTTAATATTATCTAAATATATTAATTTATTAATTTTAAATTTGTACAAGATATTATTACTATAGGGGGAATATCCATAATGGGTCCCTTTTCGACCACCTTCCGTCCTCTATAATTACAGGCAACCAAAATGTAATTAACGGCAACCTACTTTCATTGAGTCACGTCCTACAACCAGCCTTTAATATTGATTTCAGACTGTCGACTGGTAACTGTCGTCCTGTCGCCTGTCGGATGACCTTCTCTGTTTACTAGGCAGAATTTCTTGGGCTGCTGAATGCGTTTGATCACCTGAGGAATATTGAATAGAGGGGAGAAAAGTCCTCATTGCACATGACAACTAGTCGTTTATAAAGCGTATGAGGCAGGTGACCAAACTAGTGCTGAAGCGTGTTTTAAAACAGACATGCCTCAGTTAATGAGGTAACATTGATGTGGGTTAAAGAACACATAGGCAAAGCTTGGAATGAAGCAGCAGATTAACTAGCAAAAAAGGGATGTGTTGTGAATTTCGGTGGACCAGAGCTTAGAGTATCACTAGGTAATGGCCTAATATGAGAGAAGATCCTACGATGGCTGAACTCACTAAACCCATTTGTAATTTACGACAACCCTTTCGTCATTGAGTCAAGTGCTACCACCAGTCTTTACTGTGATAACTGGTGACTGTCGGCCTTCTTTCTCATCACGCAGTCTCTAGTAATTGCTAGCATTTGTTCACGGCTCAGTTCCCCCATGGCATCCACGTTTAACAGGCTTCTGCCATAGGCCCAGTGCTGGACATTCACACACAATGTGCGCTGCCGTCTCAGCCTCGTTCCTTTCCCCGTCTCCTCCTCTGCCTCTTCCTCTCACTTTTAGGCATGAGCTGTAGAGACTCCGACTTGATGTTGAAGGAATATTTTGAGGTGCCTGCTTCCGAAAAGGATTTACCTAAGTCCACAGGGCCAGATGCGTCCAATTCATCCACATCTATCTCCATAGCTGCAGGCTTATCTTCATAGACTGACCAGTCCACCCCTTGCGAGGTTTCTTTGTCATTCTCTTTTAATATCTTCCCTTGGCTAGTGGCAACCGGAGTTCTTAAAGGGATTAACCTCTCCACCTCTGGCGAGGCTTCCTTGTGCATCCCTATCGAAACATACCGGTTCAATGCCATAGGAGAAGCTTTAGCGATTAACCTGCTCATCCTTTACGAGGCGTTCCTGTCCTTATAAATTCTTCTCTAGGCCATTACTGGAGAAAACGATGTCCACCCACACAAAGCTCCTTATGCGTGGTAAGTCTATATTGAAACTGGAGGTCGACCTCTATCCAGAGTTCGCATACTAAAGGCAAAGCACCCTTTCGACTACGCTTTCATGGCGTATGCTGTTCCTCCGTGGATTAGTCTCTTTAACCACTAACTAGCCATTCAGGTTCTCTGCACCACCTTTACCTTACAAGTGGTTTTAAAATATAAATTAAAATCAGAGCTGAAGGCCTAGATTCTTATACTCGTATATTTATGTTATATAAATGCATTTACTCTTTTTTATATTCAATAATAAATAAATAAAAATAAATAAATTTTTATGAATACGGTCCATAGTACTTTCCCTTTTACCATTCTAACCATTCTTTTAGCTTAGAAAACTCTCATTGTTTTAATAAAATAGAAAAAAGAATTACGATTTGGATATTAATTTTTTTAGCAAATTTTAAAATATTCTCCCCTTCAGTAACTTTCAAAAATAGCAAACATAGAGCAAAATTTAATAATTCTAAAAAACTCAAAACATTTCCATAAGAACAGCAATGAAAGGTAAATCAAAAGTTACTTTATGAGTCTGATGATGATTTGCTTTCGATATTTAATACAAGCTGACTTTTGAAACTGAAACAATGATGTGAAAATAATGATGCATGAAATATTTTTAAAAAGAGAAATAACGATGTAATGAAGAAAAAACAGAAAATGTTTGAACACAAAGAACAAAGTAATAGTCTGGAACTGAATAAAAAGCGGTGTGAGGCATCAATTTGATTTGATGGGAGTAATAACAGATAGGAAATACATACATACAAACATAAATACATTCATACATATTCTGCCTTTTTCATTTTATAAGAAAAAGTAAATGTTTACAATTCATCGGTTTTCTTTTTGTTCCAAGTACACGTGCTGAAGTTTGTATGAATGAAGTAAAAT
The DNA here is from genome assembly GCA_949628195.1 of Phasia obesa. Lineage (NCBI taxonomy): Eukaryota > Metazoa > Arthropoda > Insecta > Diptera > Tachinidae > Phasia > Phasia obesa. The sequence continues at coordinate 63,534,479 of OX451215.1, read as the reverse complement.
TCAGAAATTTTTGTTTCACATTCTTCACAAGACTCTTTTTATAACAATTTCCCGGTTTGAATGGAGTATATTTTCATTTTTATAATGGCTACAAATATCAACTCATCATTGTTTGCCAGCCATTCAAATATTCATTGAATCCTCCATAGAAAAATATTTATGGATAATTTGAAAATAAGTAAGATTTTTTTCTTTTCCCATCATCTTTTTTATATACATACATATGTACATACATACGTATGTATATATTTGTGCTATTAAAAATAAGAATAAATTCATACATTATTTATTTTGAGTTTTTTTTTATTTTTTATTTTTGATTCTTTTCTTATTATTATTTTTTGGTACTTTTTAAATTAAAAGCTCAAATATCCCTTGTTTTTATTTTATCGCATCTGTATAAGCGTGCATAAAGCAAGTTTCAACGCACGATTTATATTCTATGAATTTCAAAACAGCATGTACATATGTATGTACATGTATGTGTGCATAATTATGTATGTATGTATGTATGTATGTATGTATGTATGTATGTATGTATGTATGTATGTATGTATGTATGTATGTATGTATGTATGTATGTATGTATGTATGTATGTATGTATGTATGTGTGTATGTATGTATGTATGTATGTATGTATGTATGTATGTATGTATGTATGTATGTATGTATGTATGTATGTATATATGTATGTATGTATGTATGTATGTATGTATGTATGTATGTATGTATGTATGTATGTATGTATATATGTATGTATGTATGTATGTATGTATGTATGTATGTATGTATGTATGTATGTATGTATGTATGTATGTATGTATGTATGTATGTATGTATGTATGTATGTATGTATGTACTTATGAATTCATTTTAGGAACATATTTTCTCAAACTGTGCATAAAATTTCGTCTTGTTTCTTGAGAATTGCGAAAAAAAAAAGTAAACGACCAGTATACTAATGGCTTCAAATATTATAAACTGTTAGTATATTTTATGTCAAACTTTACGTAAAATTTAATTTTATTTAGAAACAGTCTGTTTGTAAGAATGCGTCCCAAATTACCATATGCTTTGATTTACATTTTGTTAATTTATTATACTTTTTTATAATTAAAATAAACTGGCAAATGTCTCGAGTTGCATAACTAAGATAAACTTAGACCTCTTAGCAAAAAATAAATGGGCCATTTCAGATGGTCTAAGCTTATATCCTTTAAAATCTAAATGTTATCAATTTTCAAGGGTTCGAATGGAAAGCCTTCAGCTTAATATTATGCTGGGAACTTTACAAATTGAAATAGTACCGTCTGCAAAAAATTTGGGTGTCATCTCTAATTCTATTCTTTCATAGACAGATCACATTAACAATGCTGCGAAAATTAAGAACTGCTTTTAACAATATTACTAGATACATATATAACCTAAGAACCTATGATCGAGTTTTCCAATTTTAAAATGTCGAAGTTTAATGTTTCTACAAAAGCTAATTTACCCCAGGAACCTAAAACTTGTTTAAAACATTAGTATTTGGACAATCGAATAGAGGGAAGGTTATACTACATATCAGATATCATTATCAAGCTTCAGAAAGACATTTTTTTTATAAAGGGTGTTTTTTATAGAGGTATAGAGCTTTAAGTTGGCATTACTTCTCAAGATGGCGACCGATTTAACAGCTGTTAAGTGATTTATTCTCAGCTTGGTTTGGCAATTCGTCATGAGTAGACTTACGCCTGAACAACGCTTGCAAATAGTGCAATTTGGGCCCAAAACGAGATTACCGTTATTCCCGAATTTCATAAGCGAATTTTGTTTAGCGATGAAGCGCACTTCTGGTTGACCGTCAACTAACAAAACTGGCGCATTTGGATTGAAGGTAATCCTCAAGTGTATATCGAAACACCGTTACATCCAAAAACTGACTGTTTGGTGCGCTTTATGGTGGAATCATTGGTCCGTACTTTTTCAAAAACGATGGTGGCCAGAACGTTACAGTCAATGGTGATCGGTATAGAGCCATGATTACTAACTTTTTCATTCCTGAATTGAATAACCACGTTTTGGACCTGTGGGGCTATGTAAAGTCAGTGGTCTATGCGGATAAGCCACAAACGCTTGACCATTTGGAAGACAACATTCGCCGTGTTATTGCCGATATACGGCCACAAATGTTGGAAAAAGTCATCATTCCATACCTTTATAAAAAACACCCTTCCACCTAATATCCAAAACATTAGCAACGCAGTACTTTTTAAGAAACCTATTTTTAATTAAAATTTTTTAATGTTAAGTTTTTGTTTTTTTTTTTTGTTAATTATTTTATTTCGATAATATGAATTTTCTTAGACTTAATGTTTATAACTCTAATGTAAAATCATTTAAATTGTATTGTTCTTTATTTTATTTATAATATTTATAAATCATTTATTAATATTAGAAAATTATTTTTCTTATTGTGTATGCCAATTTAATGTCCAGTGCTTAATTTAGAAGATTTTATACCTTATTGCGCTGGTGAGAATATAAATAAACAAACAACCATGCTAAATAACAGAACAACACGTGCAAACGGTAAACATGTAATATAAAAACGAATTACAATTATGCGGCTACAATTTTCGCGGTTTCCTTTTGCAGACCAATATTTGTTCATACTTTTATTTTCTTGTATTTCCAGTAGATTTGAACTACAAATAAGTACTTTTATCTTAAAGCCTCGTACTCTGTTCAGTTTTTCATGCGGAATACTGTCAAACTACATACATAAAAAATTTGTATGAAAGAGTCCTAAAAAAATGTTGCAGAAGTAGTATTCTGTTTTTACTGTGGAAAAACATGAAAAGTTTCTCGCAACATTTTATCTTAACTGTAAAATAAAGCAAATGAGCATTATTTCATGTGGAATTTTTTTGTAAAACTTTTGTAGAAAATTTTTTAAAACAATGTGATATATTTAAAAGCAATAAAATCGTAAAATTCTTCCGAATCGTGAGATAGACACCACATTTTAAATGTCAAATTTTCATTGTGAAATAATAGATGTTGCTCAACATTTTCCACAAATTCGAACAGAGTACTAGGCTTAAGGGAAAAATTCATAAAAGTCCTTTTGATCTATATTCACACACATTTTTTTAATAAATCTTTTATAGCCAAGTCTAAGTAAGCGCACTGAGCGCAAACTAACTGACAAAAATTATCATCGTGTACCCGTAGTACACACAAAATGTCTTAACAAAAGTCAAACTTCATAAAAAAAACTTATTAAAAATAATGTTTTTTAAAAGAAGTTTGACTTATGTTAAGAAATGTTGATTTTAAAGAGCGTTAGGTAGTGGAGTTGGTTATATATTTTTTTTGTGTAGGTTAGGTAAGATTAAGAAGGGTTGTGCCAGAAATATGTCACATCCAATTGAAGACCCGGAGGGTCCATTGTGATTCCCTTCAGTTACCTAAAACTAAGAAAAACAAAAGGAAAGAGAGAGACCTATATGCGTCCTGCTACTTAATTTGTGGCGATTTTAAAGTGGTTAAACTTAAAATAATTAAATTTCATTCTATGTGATTAAACTTATATTGGACTACAGCTTGGTTACACGAAATTTTGCTACTTAATTTGCGAATGATATAGAATCGATAGATAGATAGAATATATAAATAGATAAAATTGATAGATAGAATAGACAGATAGAATAAATAGATCACTACAGAAAAAAATGTGGCCAAAGCGTAAATCATTCACTCCAGGCCATAAAAAGTTAAAAATTATCCTTTAGTGAACCCTGATGACATTCTTTTACCACCGCTGCACGCTGCACATAAAGCTCAGCCTGAAAAAAAATTGTAAAAGCTATGCCTAAAGATTGCAGTGGATTTGTATATCTGAAAGAAAAATTCCCTTAACTCAGCGAGGCAAAAGTTAAAGAGGGAATGTTTGTAGGTCCACAACATGGCAACTAATAAAGGATAGAGGCTTTGAAGAAAAACTAAATAAACTTGCCTAGAAATTTTTTGTGAACCTTGTCCCAAAATTTTCTAGGAAACCAAAGATCGGAAAATTACGTAGACTTAATAAATAAACTAACAATATCATATAAAGCTTCGCGGTGTAATATGCTGAATTTTTTTAAGGAAAATTTCGATTCTGTGAGCGACGAACAAGGCGAGAGGTCCATTTCCCTAATGGAGAAGCGTTACAAGGGAAATGGAGTCCACGATTATTGTAGGAGACTTAGAAAAGACCTTCTAGAAGACAAATATTCATGCAAATCAGAAGTATTTATTCTATATTAAGCATTAATATCTGTAAATGTAGCTGATGGTTGTACTTTTTTACGGAAATATATGTTTTGATATCACATGGAAACCTGACGTGTCAATCTTTTTTTTTTTTTTTCATTCACAGCTTAGTGCTTGGTTTTCATGTGACACAAAAAAAAGTTAAAAGTTTATTGGTGCAGTGAATAGGGGGACATGAGATCCTACGCAGTGTGAAAGTTTGAAGAAATAGAGGTGATAAATAAACAAAAATGTACTCATTTCATTTATCACCTCTGTTTCTTCAAACTTTCTTCTAAATTGAATACGTGGTCTCGTAAATATCATGATGATTTTTCGGGACTATCGGGAATGCAAGACGGCGCCACTTCCCACACATCGCATCAATCAATTGATTTATTGAGAGAACATTTCGGTGAGCACATAATTTCACGTTTTGGGCCGGTCGATTGGCCACCAAGATCGCGTGATATCACACCGTTAGATTTTTTCCTGTGGGGATATATAAAGTATAAAGTTTATGCGGACAAACCCGCTTGTATTTAGGCCTTGGAGGAAAACAACACGCGTGTCTTTCTCTAGTTACCAGTCGAAATGCTTGAACGAGTAATCGAAAATTGGACTCAACGGATGGACCATCTACGACGTAGCAACGGCCAACATTTGATAGACGTAATCTTCAAAAAATAAATGAGAAAGAATGTTCTTTCAAATAATAATGTGTTTTTTTCCTTAAATAGTTTGCAAGGAATGAAACAGTCTATACATATAATAAAACATTAACTTTTCTTCTTTCTGTCTGGTTGTATGTCTGATAGATTTTAACAAAATTTTGTATCTTGGTTCCTCGAAAATGTCCCATTTCTTAGTTAAATAATAAATTAATGGAAAAAATAAAATTTTACAGACAGTCTTTGCATATTTTTTGAAGCATTCTCCTCATTTACAAACATTTTGGTACAATTTTCTACTTACAAATATTTTCTTTATTAATTTTTAATCAACCTTTTTAACGTAAAAAAAATATATTAAAAAATATCTAGAATATTTTATTTTCTTCTATATTTACATATGTAAAATATGTAAATTTTTTAAAAATTAAATTCCCTAAAGGATTTTGACAGAGTCTAGTGAATGCTTTTAAAAGTCTTTAGACAAATTAGACGATAAAACAACAAAAACCATAAAAAATTCCTTTGTGATGAAATACAAAATAATAAATTTTTATTGTAATGAACAAAAATGTACTCATTTCATTTATCACCTCTATTTCTTCAAACTTTCTTCTAAATTGAATACGTGGTCTCGTAAATATCGTGATGATTTTCCTGGACTATCGGGAATGCTTGAAAAAGCTGTGTGAATAATTAAATTATAACCTTTCTCGAAGTAGGGCCTTAAAGTGTTGTCTTCAATTATTATTATTATTATTATTATTATTATTATTATTATTATTATTATTATTATTATTATTATTATTATTATTATTATTATTATGCAATGTTGCAAAGTCTACTATGAAACTGGCATGCGCTACTACTCTATTACTACTGCGATTAGGTGTGATACAATTAACTGTTTTCATCAGTTGCAATCTGATGTTATCTTCACAAGTACTATACCTAATAGCCTTGCGACAGTCCACGATTACCATAATTGACCTCATTGATCTGGCCTAAAGATAAATGTCTAGGCAATGCTAATCACCAAATAGTTTTTTGCTAATGTTGGACAACTATCTTAAAACAGGATATAATTTTAATTCGCTAAATTACAATTACTTCATCATCGAAGCATGTCTAGAGTAATACTCCTCATGAGGCTAACTTAAAATAGAATTCAGGCATTGCAATTTCCAGATTTATGCGTAATGCAAAACTTGTGATACGTAAGGAGAACTTTTTTGCAAACCTCGTGCACAAACAATTTTACTTTGACGCACAACTTCTTCCTTGGAAGCAATAAAAATAATGCTCAATTAAGAAAACTTTGCACCCTAAAGTAATGTTAAAGTAGCATGTTTTATAAAATATTGCTTTCATATTTATAGGTTTTATTACTTGCTCAACTCAAGCATGAAAATTAAAATAAAAAATAGTTTATTTCTTATTTTGCTTACATAAACAGTTTTAGTCTAAATAAATTAAAATATTTTATTTCCTTTTTACTTGAGTTCAAGAAAATAATCAGATCTTTTCTCCATTTTGCCAAAAAAAAGGTCGTCTTAAAATATTTGCTTTTCTTTACAAATATTAAAAATGTTACATAAATTTATTTTCTTTTACTGTAATTCTCATGAATATTAACATCTAACTTTGTTGTACAGTTTTTGTTTTGAATTGTTGTTTTTGAGAAATAAACAAATGATTTTTTTAAATATTACATAGTTTTTGAGGCAATTTTGCTGATTTTATGTTGTTTTCTTAAGAATTTTCAGTCCAATAAAATTTCGTTTATTTTCTGGGCCAGATAGGCATCGCGGTACTGTTCAAATGAATACGTATGTATAGAAAAAAATATTATTGTAATATTATGAGAAAAGAAAAGTATTTTGATTATAAATTATTGTTTTATTATCTTTATTATTTGGACAAAAATTTTATATACATATACATATATGTACTCGTAGATTGTATTTAATATGTACAGCTAAAAATTAATTTCAGTGTTACGTATGAGTAATAATTACCTTTTATATGTGTTACACATACGATCCGTAGGAAGATTTACTTTCTATTTACAAACTTTTTATTAATTTCTTCTTTAGATTTTTTTTCTAAAGGGTGTGAATAATTTCACACATTATAAACGCTATGTCGTTTTATATCTTTTAATTAAAAAAATCATTGTGCAAAGTTCCTTCAACGTGTACAAAAAAAATAATTTTATTATTATCGAAATACACTTTTTTATAGAAACGTTAAGTACATGTAAAACAAAGGCTATCTACATACCGTAGACTTAAGTTTAATTTCGATTGCTTTAAGTTTAGATACTACAAATACTACAGTATTGTAAAGACTAACTGAATAATATGAGCAGCTCGTTTGCTTTACTTATCGCGTGGCTCTCTAGCAGTTTTCTATTCTGCTGACTCTGCTATTGTATTTTTTGGTAGGGTCATTATTTATCATTTGGGTGTTAAGAGTGCCTGTTATTATTTATATGACAATTGTTATGCATCTGCCTTTAAAGAGGATGTGTTATGAGTGTGGCAACTGTAAGACCAACAGTTACGAACTATTTTCGAGTTCAATTGGGATATGCCGGATACGAACCCTGACCGGAAACTTATTTATGTTAAAACCATATCCAAGTAAAAGCCTGTAAATGTAGTTCCCTTGATAATATATGGCATATCTGTACATATTTATAATACAGAAATATATTATGACCGAATTTTTAGCAGCTGCACGACTAAATGAATTGCCATTTTTGTGTCGATACCAAGTTAAATAAAATATGCATGAATATGTTTTTGACAAAAACAACTTTTTAACCATTATAGCTAGATGTAGTTAATCGTGTTTATGCCTTTCTAATACTATGCTTTCTCAAGTTTTCTAAAACAGTGATATCTACCATTGCCTAAAATTTTCTTCCTCTCTACCAAGTTTTTTGTTTTTAAAAACAACAGGTTGTGGTTGAGGGTCGTAACCGAATTTAATAGTTTTTATCGCGGAAACAGGTGTGTTGTTTTACCCTTTTTAGGGTATTCGATAATCGATGTGTATACGAATAAAACTGCATATCATGTCTTTGTTAGTCGAAATACTTACTTTGGCTCTCCTGGTTCCACCGAAGAAATCCACGGCTTTACATAATAATGGATCCGTTTTGCTTCCAAACCCTTCGTGAAGTGTGCACAATAGCTGGGCCCTACACAACGCTCATATTTAATAGATATTATTGACACACATTTTGTCATAACGATCTTTTTTGGGCGATGGAGATGTTCGATTTCACATGCACAGGTTTGACCGCAGCCGTCTTCAGTAAACCATTTTTTATCATGGAAGTAAATGGTGAAAAATTTGCCTTTTCCAACGATAGCGAGATTGATTAGTATTAGTCTGATATAGTTTATAAAAAACTTTCGAAATAGAATTCACACTCATCAGTGTTATGGCTTTCGCAATAGAAAAATGCAAGGAGAAGAAATTCAACAGCTGCAGTTCACCCGACTAACACATTTTCGGCGAGCCAAAAAATGTCTTATAAAACTATTTTTACGGTACAGCTCTATGCAAACATACAAAACTATCATATACTGTTAGATTGCAATTTACAACAGCAAATTGCTTCGTAAAATCAAGCGCCTGGCACATGATAACTGCTAAATAACGCTCTTGACTTGTTTTCATTGAACAAGAGTTCTTAAACAAATTTTCCGTGTAAAGACCTTGTACCTTCAGTACAATATATTGGACATGAAATTAAGTCTCAACTTTTTCCCATAAAATATCGTCAAACCCAATGTTTTTACAAGAAAAGAGTTTTCAGTTTCATTTCTTAACAACAGTGTCCATCCATCAAATTCCCCGCACTGCAATCGAATTAATTTTTCCATATGTTCTATTCTGTAGACTAAAGTATCAAGTAAAAAATTTCAAAACAAAATAGGCTCTGAAGATTTCTCTTCTCCATAATAGGTTCAAAGTACCATTAGACCACATATGAGTACGGAAAGCTTTCTCAGACAGACTATAGCTACATTCCGCGCAAAAGGACCCACAATTTTTAAATAAAAATAAATTCGATATTGGGAAAATTACAGCATTTTTATTGATAAAATTTAGAGCGCTATCTTCTATGTTCGACAGAATGGTCATGGTTTTCAGGCTTACATCCCCAAGGGAGCTCTTTGTCCATTTGTCCCAGGGGATCTAACAGTTACTAGAGACTCCGAGATAAGAAAGAAGACCGACAGCCTTGAATCACTAAATAGTTAAGGCTGGTGGTATCAGGTGACTCAATGAAAGTATAGTTGCCCTAAATTACAAATCGGTTGCCTACAATCACTGAAAACGGAAGTGGGCAAGTTTAACTTAAGTTTTATTTTTTTAAATTAATAATAATAAGATAATAATATATAAAGGAAAACTTTTCCTGTAATAACTTTAACATTTAGTTATTTTAAGATTAGACTTTGTATCAATAAAAGAGTAATATGTATAATAACCGAAAGTGCAAAACACACCATTAAAAAAAAGGTAAACATACTCGTAATGTGCAAAAAAAACCTTCATAAAATGAATTTAGTTTTTTTTATTACTTTTTATTTATATATTTTTGAACGGTGCTTAAAGGAATAAGCAAGTTTAAAATAAAATAATACGTACATATATTGAAATTAATCTATAAAATTTTGTATTTATATATTTAGACGTTATAATCAGTACAACCAAATACCAAGTATATAATTTTCATTTAAATTTGTAATTATATAATTTGCTTTTTAATATCAAAAATTGCATTAGCCAGTAATTTACATTAGCACATTAATACGCTTTGTAGAATCACAAACACACTTTTGACACACAAATAATTACACTTCCTTCAACAAATGGCACCAAATAATTAAGCTTTAAAAAAATACACAAAATAACAATTACAAAACCACATTAAACTAATAACATAAAATTACAGATTATTTTCCATTTCTGTTGATTTAAAAATTTAACAGAAATTCATTTAAATTATTTATTAAAAATAATTTTACATGTTTCATCTTTTTTTTCGTGTACCTGTATTTTTTAGGGCACAATCGTAGGTGAAATGAGTACGGAATTGTGAGAATTAATGAAATTTAATTTGCAACAGCAGCAACAAATACCGGCACAACAATTAGTGCTGCCACCTCCTAAACCACCACCTCTGCTACACTACACAACCAGCCAAATGCCCATACAGGTAGCTACAATCAGTATACCAGTGATGGAAACACAGCAACAACAGTCACAATATCATCATCAACAACAACAACTACAACTACAACAACATCACCATCGTGATGACATTCTAACAGCATCATCTGCAGCAGCTGCCTTTATAGTAACAGCTTCAACAGTACCTGTAACAGCAACATCATCAACAACAGCCGGCCCCTCAGCAACAACAACAGCAGCAGCAGCAGCAGCTGTACCTCCACCCACCGTATTTTGTAAAAGATGGTTGCAACAGCATCAAAAGTAGTAAATTTTCAGTCCAAAGAAGAGAATGAAAAATAAAATTTTATTTAATTTAATTTAAATAAATATTAAATACTTGTACTGTTGTACAGCAACAGAAACAGATGCCAGCACAGAAACGGAAATAAATTTCTTGTGAATTTTATTTATCATTTAAAGAAATGGGGGAAAAAGAAAAATATTTATTTAGGATTTCTTTCGTGTGTAGGCAACGTCAAAAAGCAACATCATAATTAAGAGGAAATAAAAATATTTTTAAGCAATTTTTCCCCAGAATTAGCAATCAACAGAAATGTGTATAAATAATTTTGTGAAGCAACATTCTTAATTTGCAACAGAAGACCTGTTTTCCAAAAAAAAAAAAAAATGCAGATTTATTTTATATAAAATATGGTGGAAGTTGTGTTTATTAAAACGTATATTTAAGCTAAAATGAAATCGTTTAGTTTACTTTTTAATATTTAAAAAAATAGTGTGTGTTGTTGGTGAGCAAAAAATAAATGGTTGTATTTAAGTTAAAATTTAAGGCGGTTGTTGAGTTTAGTAGTTTTATGCACGTTTCACTTAAAATTTGTAGGCTTTATAACTAATAATTGAAGAATACAACGATTATTTTAAATTAAATAATTAAGCAGTCTTTAAAATCGTATACTTGAATTTTGTATTATTGCCTCATCTTTCCAAACTTCTCCGTTTTCTGGGTTTAAAAAAAATAATTCAGCGGAAAGGAGATTTTGAAAGCCAACAATTTTGAAAACTCACAATTAAATTAATTTAATTTAAACTTAAAGAAACGTTTTTTTTTTGTATAATTTTTTATTTATTTAAATTCATAAAAAATGGGTGGTTAAATTTTAAGGGCCGATGTTGATTTTGAATAAAACACAAATTATTTATTTTTATTTTGATAATATTGGTATGGTTCAATTATGTATGGAACAAAATATCGGAAAATGGCCACCGCGGCAGTACATCTCTATCCGATGCACCAAATTTTCGATGACGCTGAGGCATAATTGAGGTTCTATTCCGTTAATGTGCCGAATTATCTCATCATTTAGCTATTGAATTCTTGCTGGATTATCGACGTACACCTTTTCTTTAAAATAGCCCCAAAGAAAGAAGTCCAACGGTTTCAAATCACATGATCTTGGCGGCCAATTGACATCGCCACCACGTGAGATAACACGGCCATTGAATTTGTCGCGCAAAAGAGCCATTGTTTCGTTAGCTGTATAGCAAGCAGCAGCGTCCTGTTGAAATAACATATCGTCCACATCCATATCTTCCAATTCGGGCCATAAAAAGTTCGTTATCATCTCACCTGCCTGACCGGGCTCATTTTGGAAAAATACGGCTCGATGATGCCGCTAGCCCATAAACCGCACCAAACAGTCACTCTTTGTAGGTGCATTCGTTTCCCGACTATCACTCTTGGATTATCATTCGCCCAAATGCGGCAATTATGTTTATTGACGAATCCACTGAGCTGAAAATCTGCCATTCTGATTGACGATGTTTGGAATGATCAAGAGGCTTTAGGTCTTGAGTCAATTGCACCTTGTAAGCGTTTAAATGCAAGTCTATATCCATAATGTTCATCAACGACGAGCGTGAGAGGTGCTATTTTTGGGCACGACGATGAGTTGAGGTGAACGGATCTTCAGCCACACTATCGCGAACAGCAGCAATATTTTCTGAATTACGAGCTGTACAAGCATGCACCGGTGTTTTTACATCTCCTACAGAGCCGATTTGCTCAACTTTTTGCACGATTTTCCCGATTGTACGCACATCTGGACGATTAAATTTACCCAAAATATCACGAACTGCACGATATGAACGCCCTGAATAACTTTAACGCGTTGCTCGATTGAGTATCTTTCCATGGTTCAAATTGAGTTAGTATGAATATGAGAAATGTTAAATTAAATGCAGAAATAAACTTGATGTTTAGGTGTGGTTCACATTCAACATCGGCCCTTAAAATTTAACCACCCGATATTATTTATGAAAACTTCAATGTGACCGAACCAACTAACAATATGTGTTCATATCTTAAGGATTAAACCAGGACAAATTTCACATTACATTTACATTAGGTCCAGTCTGTGCTAAAACAAGAAATTATTTTCATGGCTGCTGTTATCACTTCCGGATCAACTCTCTGATGTTCAGCTAAAAAAAGCTATATTCCCTCTTCCTATTCGAATATAACTACGTTTATTTTGGATTTTAGGCGCTAGCAGGTTTGAATACATTTTAAACTTCTTTAAATTCCTTTCATCATGTTTTGTAATTTTTCCTCGTGAGTGGCTCGCTAAGATCCCTTTGTGAATATTTGAGTTTTTAATATACAAGGCTCTAGGCTGATGATCATTCGTACAACATTACCTAGGCGCCTTTAAATTTTCCAAATTTGTGCCCCAACAGCTGAAATTAATTAATCCAATTTAATTAAAGGATCGACTTATAAAGTTCCGTTCCACACTTTAAAAATTGTGTTTCTGACGACTATATACTTTTATACAGCCATTTTCATGTTGAACAGAACAAACAACAACAACAACAATAGAGAGTTACAGCAGAGTCTCATGTACATTTTATTTAATCTCCCAACAACAAATGCATGTGTTGAAGAAACAAAAATTGCAAGTGTGGAACGGGACAAAGCAGTGTATTTGTACTGCTTTTAATTTTAATTCTGAAAAATTTGCTTCTATATGGCTTTTCTAAGTAAGGCACCTATCAAGGCCCCTGGATGTTGCAATAGCATTTGGGTATTTATTCGAATAGGAGGGCATGAAATGAAATATAAGACAATTTTTTTTTTAATTAACCTTTCACAATTTTACCTACTTTGATCATTTTTCTGCTATTTGTTTCATCGGCAATAGTTACCATATCCGAAATAAAAAAAAAAGTATAAAATGGGTCTCAAAACACTACTTTGGGGAAATCTGACTGTAATTGTCTGAGTCGAGCTTAGAAAATCTTTATTATTTAGTATAAATTTACGACAAGCTTAAAGAAATGTTTCCATTAAATTTGCTTTAGCTTGTACAATGAAAGGATCATTTCTCTCATTTATCAAATGTTTGAGAGACATCCATGAAAATAATATTTTTTGGATCCTCATTTTTACTACATTCTATAATGTAAGTGTTTGTGTAATTGTACTTTGTTTTCTTCTGAATCTGAATTGATAATTCAGCTTAGATTTTAAGAGCTAACTAATTAGAGATTAATAACATGTTTTATTATAAATAGATAATAGATATGTATTATGGTATTCAGAGAAGCTAGAAGGAGCTGTAGCTTAGGTAGTTAGTACGTCGACTACTAAACTTACTACACGTTGGCTTAAAACGCCTACGTTCATATCCCAGCTGCGCCAATCATCAACCTAAATTTTCTCTGATATTTCTAAGTTTTTCTACCTTTACAAAGCGTCCTCTTTCGCCGGTATACCACTGAATCGATGGTGAAATAAAATATTAATAAAATGCCTATGCAACTACAAAATGAATGTGCCTAGTTAGCGTCAAAGGTGCTGCAACTGTTCTAAAAATAATTATGACGTGCAATTACAGAATTAACAAAAATTAAGCTTTTTTCTGTCTCATCTCTACTAGAGTAGAAATAACACTATTAATGGTAGTTATAATTGCCTGAGTGTTAATTCTCTTTCAAAAAAACAGAGAACCCATATTATGGAGGAGAAGGTACTCTAAGCGTTAAATAGCATTGATATTAAGAAATTAATTATTTTAATTGATACACGGGGAAGTTCCATTGGCATCCTATGGGTTTTAAAAAATATCTTTTAAGTAAAATCTGAGCGAGATCTCAGATGCATCGACGGGTGTAAGCTACATCAGTTAATTTGACCACCCCTCCTCATAGTTTCTTTTAAGTTTTTACGGATTTGATTAAAAGGAGAATCGAACTACAAATTTCCTTTGCAATTTATACATATAATAAAATAGTACCTCATTTCCGTCCGTCCGTCTGTCTGTCTGTCTGCTTTTCTTTTGTGTAAAAACTACTGGATGGATTTTAACCAAAATTTTGTGAGGAGTTACCTTAGCATCCCGATTCCAATATAGGATACTTTTTATCCGCGAGAGAAAAATAGAAAAAGCAGGAGAAAAAGCAGTGAAAGTATGCAGTTATTTTAGTATTAAAGTAAATACATAAACCATAACTGCACTGAACTAACCGTATATGCATACTTTACTTTTTCTATAAAATAAATACATTAACTGATATGCAGCATAGTTTAAGGCGGCACTAAAAACGTAAGGGTCTTTGGTGTGGATTGCCTTCAAAGCTTAATCGAACAAAATATTGCAAGGACGCTGACGATGTGGCGCGCACAACTACTATTTAAATAAAATTTATGTTTTATGACAAATTTTAGCGAATATAAGTTGATTATTAGCAATATTATTGAAGTTAATTTCCGGAATCATACTTTGATATATGAAAGACAAAAATCAATAAAAATTATATTATGTAGTTTCCTTCCACTTACTAAAAAGAATATTACAAAATTTAATGTTCAATTCATTTAAAGTTCAGTTAATTTTAGTTGATTTAAATATATATTTATTTAAAACAGAACAAATAATTCAAATCAATTAATTATTTATTTAATCTAAACACAATTAAAACCTTTAATTGGTGAATATATTTTTTTCTATGTTCAAATTCTATAAGAAGATCAAATATTACGACTTCTAATCACCAGCATACGTTAAACTCACTGAAAATTACTCGACCCTGCAGTTCTACCGGTCTTGATTGTTTGAACTTATAAACTCCCTCTAATGCCTGTTTTTGCTAGGTAGATAAATTCAATTACTTGTGTTCTATTAAGCCCACTTTAAGTGTACTAAGGCTAGTTAGTTTCTGCTGTTTCCTTTCCTTTCAAAAAATAAATATTATATTATTTTCCTCTGTCACGGCACAAACACAAATATTTTTTTCCACACACATACACACACATACACACACCCACATACATCCGCTTTTCTTACACTAGATCTGTTTTATATCATTCCCATATAACTTCTACAAAGAAAACTTAGTTAAATAAATGGAAATTTATACAGGCTAAAGGAAAATTTTATTAAAAAGTATGCAAGAAAAACAGAAACACTAATTGTAACAATTCGACAAACGATTATAATAAAAATAAAATTTTATTATTATTACAAAGCAAAAGATAAACTTCAATGATAAAGAATTAAAATTCATTACAATTTACTCAACATGGTTCGAACGAGAAAAACAGACGTTAATTTAATGTGAAATCGTTGCAAATATAAACAAGTAAACAAAAAATTTATTAATTAAAATTAAAGGATTTTTTTTTACAAAACAAAAATAAAAATCATTCATGTAAATAAATTTTAATATCAACGAATTAAATCAAAAATTAAATAAAATACACACGTCCAAAGTATTAATATTTAAGTTATTTAAGCCGATTTCAAATTCAATTAAACTTAACAAAATCAATAATAAATAGACACAGTATTTTAAACAATATTTATTTTAATTATTACAAAAAAAAAATAAATTTATATACTAAATAATATAAATACATTTTTACACTTGATTCCTACTGAAAACGAAAGAAAAAATTAATGGAAAAAATCGAACATTGTATATAATTAATTAATTATTAGGTATTAATTTATGAAAGAAAAATAACTCAAATATGAAAAACCATATTTATTTGAACTTAAAAATAAAAACTAGAAATATTTTTATGTAAATACATTACAACACAACACAACCCAAACACACCTTTTTTTCTATAACTATTTTTATAATTTGCCTAAAAAAATAACTGCCATTTTTTACGAAAAAAAAAAAAAAATAAAGAGAAAAATTAGAAAGTTCATACAACAAAAACACGAAATAAATTTATGTATTTAGGTTTTTTTTCTTTTTCTGACTCTACTTATAAACAATCCTATTTATTTAATAATCATAAAATCAATTACTGATATTAAGAATATTCGATTGAAAATATAATAAAGTAAGAAAATAATTTTTAAAATTCTAATTGTGTGTAATAAGATTTTACAATGTTTGAATGTCACTTTTTTAATAAACATTTTTAACGAACAAAATCAAAAAGATACAATTTCAAAAATATGAATAAAAAACTTAAATTTTTATACGAAAAAATAAATTAAAACATGTGTTTCATTTATAGTAATTATAAATGCTGTAGTACTCACAGCCAGTGTACCGAAATGTTCAATCATGTATGAGTATGAACAGTTTAGTTTTTTTTCTGCTTTTTTCATACATGTGTGAGAGACGTGAAAGTATTTTGTGTTTGTTGATTTATGAGTGAGGAGCTTAGTTTTTTTTTTCCTTTATATTTAAAAGTGAATAAACGAGAAAATATTTTGCTTCTCACACAAGTGCTCATAAAAGGTGGTTAAATTTTAAGGGCCGACGTTGATTTTGAATAAAACACAAATTATTTAGGAAATTATTGCCACCACCTCGGCGGCACACCTCCATCCGATGCTCCAAATTTTCGATTACGCTAAGGCATAATTGAGGTTCTATTCCGTTAATGTGGCGATTTATCTCATCCTTTAGCTCTTGAATTATTGCTGGCTTATCGACGAACACCTTTTCTTTCAAATAACCCCAAAGAAAGAAGTCCAACGGTATCAAATCATATAATCTTGGCGGCAAATTGGCAACGCCACCACGTGAGATAACACGGCCCTTGAATTTGTCGCGCAAAAGAGCCATTGTTTGGCAAGTGGCACCGTCCTGTTGAAACCACATATCGTCCACATCCATATGTTCCAATTCGTGCAATTGAAAATTCGTTATCATCGCACGATAGCGAACACCATTCACAGTAACTGCCTGACCGGCCTTATTTTGGAAAAAATACGGCCCGATGATGCCGCCAGCCGCACCAAACAGTCACTCTTTGTGGGTGCATTGGTTTTTCGACAATCACTCTTTTCTTAGAATTGATGCTTCGCCCAAATGCGGCAATTCTGCTAATTGGAGAATCCACTGAGGTGAAAATGTGCCTTATGACTGAAAATGATTTTCTTCGAAAATTGATCACCAACGTTGCCATTTCTTGCCACCATTCTGACCATTGCACGATTGTGTATCATAGTGTAATAGGCTGTCCATGTCAAATTAAATGCAAAAAAAAACTTGACGTTTAGGTGTGGTTCACATTCAACATCGGCCCTTAAAATTTAACCACCCTATATATGAGAATTCACAATTTGGTTAATTTTTCATAAATGTAAAGATCGTAGAAAAATGTTCGCATTAAGCATTGGCATAAACGTATGCATCGAACGTGGTGTAAGCAGTGACAAAATGTTTTAGAAATCTCATTTATGAGATACATATTTAGATATGTAATTCATAAATGAACACTCATAAATAAAAACATTTATAAACTAAAAAAATTACAAACATTTATGTAGAAGAGCATTAATGAGAGTGAGCTAATTCATTATATATTATATATTCTTCGTTTTTCACCGTTCATTTATGTTTTACCCTTCACTCATTCGTATGTGACGTTAGGCAAAGTATTTTTTGTTGTGCATTTATGACCGTGAAAAAAAATTCAATTTTAGAACTCTTATTTATGAGAAATATCATAAATATGGAAATTTCAACGCCCATATATAAAAAATACTGAACCCTGGTCAAAACAACACTACACAGTGGGGCTGAAAAACAAAATATTTTGGAAATAACCGATTGATCCAAAATGACATGAGCATAACAGAGGACTATCTGAACTCAAGTTTTAAATATGAATACCATACACCCTCAGGGGTGGCGCTATGTGTTCTCAAAATTTGGGAACCTCGCACGTGAAAATTCTTTTACAGCTGCCCATTTCTTCAGTTTTATTCTAATGTTTCAAAATATTACATGGTCTTAAATGTCTCGTTCATACCTACAAAATGGTATCTAAATTTGCAAATAATAATTTAAAATGATTGAGTTATAAGAAGGTGAAGAAATAAATTTTTGATTTGTCGCTACCCTGGTCCAGTTTTTTTTTTTTCAAAATATTGGTTGCAATTTTTACCAAATTTTTTTAAATCTTTTATCGTATTTAGTGAGCCAAATTCTAAATATTTTTGATAAATTTGAAAATTGTATCTTTACTGAGTTAAAAATTAGACGATTTTCAATTTAAAAAATCTAATATTATTGCATTTTTGTGTACTTTAGCCCTAAAAAGGCTATTAACGTTTTTTTTTTTATTAGAAAAAATGTTCTTAAGGAATATATAAAAATTTTATATTTTTGTATAATATTATATATGTGTGTTTCAATTTCGTATAAAATTGATCATCCTTGTAGAAGAGTGAGGTCCCACAATATGACCTATTTTTCACATTTCAATTTTGATTTCAGCCTATGTATTCTAAAATGCCAAAGCTGGGATCAAAAAAAGAAGACTGCTGTAATAAAGCTATATATGGTCCAAATTGTTTTTAAAGTATTTAATGAGCCCCAGTCCGTATTTCGACTTTATGGGCAAAAGAGGAAAAAATCCCAATTTCGGGATTATTGCACCTTGTTTTGGGAATTGTAGAATTACCTTTTCCTTAAAATTGCAGATTTCTTCCCACTTGATCAACAACTCATGCACAGAAAATTTTATATGATTTTCTTAATTTATAAACATTTTATTGCACATTTAAAATTTTTCCTTCCCTTTGCCCGTTTTTACCATGATTTTTCGAAATTTTCAGATATCGGCAAAAAATTTTAAAATTTTGTTGTAATAATGAATTTTTTTTATATATATGAATATAAATAATGCAATTTCCGATCAAACAAAAAAGATTTCATTTCGGATAAATCGGCCTAGCCGTTTATAATTTTAATTCTGCTCCACTGTGTGCACGTGATTGCATAAAGTTAAAGTTAAAGTCTGATCCACCAAAAAAATTTGAAATTGTGAACATCGTTGATTCCCAAATCTTGATTTTTATGGGTACCCCGATAGGCTAGTACATAGTGTAATAGGCTGTCAGTCTGGGGTTTGCGGAAGAGTGAAAGCCTACGTTACTATGTTTTGTAAATTAAGTAAGAATATAATTTGAAACTGTATTGTAACATCTAGTTAAACAAAATATAAATAAAAAATCTTTTTGTACCTTATAAATTTGGGATACGACTAAGCCGAGCGTGGCTTTGTAGTAATTATGATGTTTACATTTCCCTTCTGGACATTATATAAGGCACATTCCGGATCTAAGGCATTAAGTTTAGCATAAATGTTTCCCTCTTAACTTACTAACGTAAATTGGGTATTCTGATTTCTCAACTACATATTTTGTTTTCTTGGAAAATGGGTATGTAAGTTTTATAGCTTCGCATTTTCCCGGTACTGAAACAACCATTTTATTTTTTGCTTAATTTTATATTTATTTACGTTAATATGGGGGTTACTATTGCGAAATTCCAATTCGCTACCTATTGCAGTTCTCTAGATACAATTAATTCTGTATTTTGATAGACTAAGCGCGTTAACATAAGGGTTACTCGTGCAAAGCTTCAAGGCTCTATCGATTGTAGTTCGCCAGAATGATGATAATAATTTTTTTTTTTTGTCTTTTGGTTGGTTTGTAAAATATTTTATATTATTACACAAAATTGTTGACAGTTTGTTTTATTTTATTTCTTTTACTTTATTTTATTTGTTTTACTTTATGTTATTTGTTGATTTGTTATTCAAGCTCTTGTAACCCTTAGGGACATTTTAACTTTAAGGGTCAAATATTTTGTGTTTATTGTCAAATGTATGTGTGTTCTGAAGTCATATATGATCCCTTGGTATGAAAGTGGTATAAGTTATATATTTCTTGTTTTGTGATATTAAGAGGTTTGCATTTTAAAGGATAAAAAAATATTTCTGTATTATGGAATAAAACACTAACAAATAAATAGTGCCATGGAATAATTATTTATTATGATTGTGAAATTTTTAACCATTTTTAAAAGGGTGAGATGACTTATACAATTTTCAAAATAAACTGCATGACTTTAAAAATGACTTAAACCATCAAGTAAAATATTTTATTAAAAATTAACATTTTATTCAAACTCATTACATTGTAACTAAGTAATTAATTAACAGTATTTAGCGATATAAAGGGTTTGTGAAAAATTAGTGGGATATAGGTTAGTAAATCATTCATATCTTCACGTTTTCCTCCTTTTTAGAAACCTGATCCATTGTATTTTTAGCCAAGGCACAGCTTCTCCATTAGTATTTCTTTCTACAGTCAAAGAAAAAACATGGTTATTACATGGTCAGGGCAACCACATCTCTCTAACCATACATATTTGATGTGAACAAATTATAGTTATTTTAAACAATACTTTGGTCACGATAAACAAGGTTTTGTTAACAGTTAATCATTCAATGATTATACACACAAAAAAAGCAACATGGTTGATTTGAACCATATTAAAACTCGAACCACAACCAAATTTTTTTTTAATATTTAAAAATAAAATTATATTTATAACCATAATATATTATTATTAAACATAGTATGTTAAGTATGACTAAAAATAAACAAATAATGTTTCGTTTTAAAAATACATATTTTAGTTTTGGCCTTTTATCAGTTCAGAAATATGTGTGTAAGCTATCGGTTCATCTAAAAACATAAAACATTAAATGCACTTTTGTTGTCAACAGATAAATTTGTTTTTTACTATAAATTATAGTTTTAAATTAAAAATATCAAACATATTAAAAGATAAGCAGAAAATATCAAAATGTGTATGTCAGTCTAAATGGAAATACTCGTGTATTTATTTTTTGTTATTTATAATTATACTAGCTATCCCCGGTGTGCTTCGCCACACCCATCCACAAAAAAACACTTGGAAGAAAAGTATGACCAACCTTTAACGCGAAAACGCACGCTATTCTCACCTCAAAAATATTCCCATCAAACCTGTTTTTTGACAGACTATACGTATTAACACGATAACAATTTTTAACTTTGCATAGGAGGTATCACGCCCTCCATTCAAATTCAGTCTGTGCTTTTTCTACACAATGTATTTTATTAAGGGTGTTACTGATGCAAAATTCCAAGGCGCTACCTATTGCAGTTCTCTAAAACAGGATTATAATTTTTTACTTTGTATGGGGGGTATCCCGCTAACTGTCCCAATTCAGCCTATGTTTTTCTATAGTGTACGCGTGGGTATAGGGTTTACTTGTACCCACTTTAAAGACCATACCTGTTATAGTTCTCTATGTAAACAATAATAATTTTTAACTTTGTATTGGAGGTACCACGCCCACTGTCCCAATTCATTCTGTATTTTGGCAGACTATGCGCTTTAGCACAAAGGTTTCTCTTGCAAAGTTTCAATGCGCTATCTATTGTAGTTCGCCAGAAACGCGATAATAATTTTTCACTTTGTATTCGAGGTACCACCCCAACTATTTCAATTCAGTCTGTGTTTAACTAAACTATGTACGTTAATATGGTGGCCATTTTTACAAAATTCCAAGGCACTACCTAGTGTAGTTCTCTAGATACAGGATAATAATTTGTCACTTTGTGTGGGAGGTACCACTCCCGCTATTCCAATTCCGTCTGTGTTTAGCTAAACTATGTACGTTAATATGGCGGTTATTGGTGCAAAATTCCATGGCGCTACCTAGTGTAGTTTTCTAGATGAAAACTACTGGGAGGTACCACTCCCGCTATTCCAATCCAGTCCATCTTTCTCCAAACTATGTACGTTAAGATAGAGGTTACTGGTGCACAATTTCAAGGTCCTACCTATTACTGTTAGCAAGAAACACGATGATAAATATTTACTTTGTATGGGAGATGCCACGCCCACGTCGAATATCAAAAAAATAAGTACCTATTTTACCATCCGTGTATCTAGTAACAAACTGTGAAAATTTCAGAAAGATCGGTTCATTGGTGTAGGCAGCTATAGCTTTCCGACAAACAAACAAACAAACACATTTTGTGCTTTATATATATAGATTCATACGTTGTCACATATAACCATTTACATGTTACACATTATATTATAGTGTTTATATTATAAACGTAATTATGGTTGTATTTTACAATGTTATTTTTATGTAAGACAATAATATTGTCCAATGACAACAATATTATTATTATAGTTTAAAATAATATGGTTTGAATATAACCATATAATTCAACCATAACATATTGCTCTTAGATTATGGTTATCTCAACCATGTTTTTTCTTTGCGTGTATTAGTCGTTGATTCTCCCCGTTGTTTCTTCGAAATGAAATCTTTTAGAGCCATTTGTTCTACCAAAAAATGGGTTTATCGTTTTACACAATTCTATTAAATTTATAAAAAATAAAACTTATTTGAAATGTTTTGTTCTAAAATAGATTTTATGTATATTTTATTTTTTATAAATAAGGGATGTATAATATCTGCAATTAACTATAAATAGAACATTTTTATTTGATCCGCTCTCTGAAGACATGACAAAATTTCTAATAATTATTTTGCCAAACTTTAAAAACACACTGACTTATACGACTATTGAAATATGCTAATTCTATTTTGTTTGCCAACCAAAAAATACTCTCAATTTATCAACTTAATTTTCATAGAACGCTGCGAATTACTTCAGTTTATGTTATGGATTTGATATAAAATACTTGATAAACTAGATTTTCAAAATTTTTTACTTATACCACTTTCAAAATCAAGGGCTCATATATTGTTTGTTTGCAAGTAAGAAGTTTAAAAAAAGAAAAACCACTTATAACAAAACAGAAATATTTTGCTTATACTATTTTTGTTTATCTTAAGATGTGTGTGTTACGTGCAAGTGGGTGTTGGAAAAATATAAAATATGAAGAAATAAAATTCTGACTCAAAAGCAAAGAATAATATTCTAAAAACACAGTTAAAAAAAATGTTTTAAAAGTTTTATTGCTGTTGTTGCAAAGTCAAATTATAGAAATAACACATATAAACTACTAAACATGAAAAGAAAAACTGCTTGAAAAATCTTCCTCAGGGCCTCATATTTTTCTATTTTGGTTGTTTATTGTCATTCTCAACTAGATTTCTGTGCATGCAAATGGAATGTATGTAGAACGACAAATATGTTGACTTTTTGTACCGCCACATTTTCCTTTTTCTTTTTGCTATTCCCGTATCCTTTATTTAAAATGTGTGTATTTTTAAATGGATGCTAAAAAATCAAATATAGAGATAGAAAGAAATTCTAAAAACAATAAGATTTGTTCGGAATGTAAAAAATACATTCCTCTAAAGTATGGCATGTCCTTGCTCTCATTCTATAATGGGAGAAAGTGTAGCCACAAATAGTTTATACAAAAAAAATATTAAAAACATAAAGAAGGGATTTATTTGAACTGATAACTTTTCAATTTTAGTAATTTTTTTAACATCAGACTACTTTTCGCTAACGCAGTTCAAGGTATGTAAAATATGTGTTAATTGGCATTAAGAACATTTTACACCCCTGTTGTGCACGGGCTTTAACTCTCTCATTCATTTAAAGAAATTATAAACTGAAAACATTTTTTTCTTCAATCAAAAATTTTAATTAGTTACAATTAAAATTTTTAATCGATTTAATTATTAGTATAATTGAAAAATTATTTTATTATTTCTGAAGTAAGAATATATTTGATTCCCCTTAAAAAAAATTTCATCACATGGATCTAGAACTAATTAAAACCATTAATTAGTGCAAATATTTGTTCGGTGTAAGTTTTTCGTTTTAAAATAAGATTTTTAACTTTTTTGGTTTTAAAGATTTGACTCAACTAGAGATTTGATCTTAAAGAAAATCGGAATATGGCTGAGTTGTGGTCGTTTTAATTTAAAATCACAATTTTCTCAAAAAATGTTTACTTTATTCTCGCTCTATGTTGATTTAAGGTATCAGTTTTTGCAGTTTTGGTCTGCGAAAATTATCATGAAAACACCAGAAATTAAAGTTTTTAAAAATATCAGTTGAAATCTGTCTAACCTGGAGTATTCCTTTATTTTGTTGGTTTATATATTTTTAATTAAATCTTATTGTTGAAAATATTTATAGTGTTTTTATTGGTAAGCTTCGTAATTATAATATAGTTGTTTATCACCATAAACAATGATGATTGTTGGTCACAACAATGTGGAATTTTTGAATTGATTTGTATTTTTTGGTTGTGGAAACTTCTGTAAAATGAGTTCAAAATAATTAAAATATTTTAAACACCTTTTACAGAAGTTTACAATAAGTTTTAGAATTTTATCCAAGTAAAATATTCCTGGATAAAATTCTAAAATTTTATGTCGATTACTTTCTAAGCAAAATCGAACAAAATATTGTCAGGACGCACACAACTTGTGTGGGCACAGCTAGTTATTAAATATTTGCGTTTTATAACAATTTTATTACTAACATAGTATTACACTACATGTTAATAATCTAAACGTCATGAAAAGTTTTTATCCTATTATAAAGGGTAACCCAAGAGCAGCAAAATTTGAATAAATAGGCGCTTAGAGTGTATTATAAATGATTTATATTTGATGAAAAAACAGAAATGGGCATATGATTTCTACACATCTGCTCAGACAGACGCACTCGTTTTAAAAAATCGCCAGACCCATTTTAAATAAATGTGATTCCTTGAGTATATGAAAGTGGCTTTCTGAAACATACCTTTTGTAGGGGTATACAGAAGCAGTCCACTAACTTTATGGGTCCATTTGCGGCCACCTTCGTTCCACAATGATTTCTAGTATCTGACTAGTTTTTTTCGACTACCTAACTTTCTTTGAAGCTTATGTTGTCACCAGCCTTTTACTCTCGACGGTAGTGATTTTAGTCTGGCGACTGATAGACGGCAACATTCTGCCTCAACACAGAGTCTATGGAAATTGCTAACATTTCCATAAGGCCAAGGTCGCCATGAAGATGTAGATATATCGTTGTACTTAAACAGTGATTTTGAAAAAATTTCCTTAAAAAATATAATAATACTAGCTGACCTCGCCAAGTCGCACAGTGCTTTGTTCCACAGACAAGAATATAAAAAATAACTGTATCTTATATTGTAACAAAAGTTCTGCTGTTCGACAGCTAACATCATAATTCGAACCCATGTGAAAGAATTTTGAAGTTTTAGCTTCTATTGTCGGCACCAGAGGGCGCAAAATTAACACTATTAATAATAATTAATTATTAAAAATAAAGAATTATTTAAAATAATTAATTATTGAAAATAAAACATAGTTTTGACTCTTTCTTGAAAACAGCTGCACACATATATATTTTGGAAGCAGAAGATCGAAACTTAGTTTTTCTAGTAGCTGACCTTATTAGTAATAATAAGTTATTAGAAGGTTTTGCAAATATTTTGTTAAAGTGACTTCTTATTGCACGTCAAAAGTCATATTATCCAAAATAAAATTGAAATAACTTTTAAATTTGAACAAAAATAATAAATATTGTTTTATGGTTTTTTCCTGTTTTTGCTAAGTTGTTGTGTCTTCTAACAGCATGGGAAAAAAAAAGTTAAGACAATTTTGCAGCAACTTTAAAAAAAAATAAATTTGTTTAAAATGCATTTTTTTGATTTTGGCTCGAAGTTCTCTAAGTTTTAAAGGTTTTTAATGAAAAAACTACAAACGTCGCAAAATATAAGTTAAATTTTATTTATTTTATATTATTTATTAAATCCACAATCTGGAAAATGCTGAAGAAAAAAATACTTAAATTGTTTCCTTTTTTGCTATAAGGCGGCGCTGTTGTTACAAATTCAGTAGTTTTTTATTGTTTCACAAAAATAATCGCAAAAAATATATTTTTTGCAACAAGAACTATAAATTGAGCTTGTATAATAGCTTAGTATATTTTTTCTATAAAATATATATAAATTTTTAATGTATAAAGTTTGTTTATGATATTTTTTAATTGTTATAAAGATCGCATTTATTTTGATTGAAGCTTAAAAATTGCAAAATTTTTATTGAACATTACAAAGAAAGGAAAAATATGGTATTCTGGTTTTTTCCGGTTTTTGTACTATTATAATGTCTTCTATTGATTGGCAAAAAAAAACTATAAAATTCGAACCTGAACTCGTAAAAACAATCAATTAAAAGAAACATATTTTTCCTTTTTTTGTGATTATATTTAATACTATTTTTAGTCAATTATAAAAATAATTTTCTGTAGATAAATATTTAAATAAAACAAAAAATTAAGTTTACCTGAAATAATTATTACAAAGTGACATAAAATAAACTTTAAGAAAGTTTTAATTTTTATGAATATGTACTGTACTCTAGGTGAGTACAAGTGATTGCCTGTGGTCTGGTAACTCCAACGAACATAAATTTCAATTCACAGAATTGATGTAATATTTTAATTTGCCAATAGGTATATATAATTTAAAAGACCTTTCTAAAATTCAAATAATAATTAAATAAAAAAAACCACTTTAGACTGGCTGTCGGAAGAAGTGCTAGAAGCAATTCACAATAATGCGAGAAAAGTACGCTTGTCGCATACTCAAACAACGTTTCGAATAGACACACATAAGAATTTGATGACTCATTTGATAATATCCGAAGATCCATTTTTGTTTTCAAGAGGGATTGAAAATAATATAGATTTTTGATTTTTAATCACGTGATCGTGCGTGAGTATATTTTTTCTCACCGTGAGTCAAAAACAGTCTTTTGCACTTCTGTACTAAAAGGTATTCATAAGTTTCATGAAGTTCGCATAATTTTTGTAAGTTTTGTTGCATTTTTTCCATAAAGGATATTTGACAGGATCAAGAGTCCTTTTTTCAAGAGTGAATATAAGGGGTTTAACAAGATAATGTTTTCACATAATTTTTTTTTTAATAACATAGCAAATATAAAAACATTTTTTCAAAACCTAAAATTTTTCTCAATTAGGCCCTGCACTTCAACCCCTTCTATTTTTGTCCTATCGTTATATGGGAACAAAAAGTAGGCGTCCAGACATTATTTTGTTCGATTGTCATTTTTATAGTGCTTCAGTTAAGGTTTTTTTTTATACATCTCTGGATAAAATTCAAAAATTTATACAAAATTCTAAAACTATTAACAAAAACAAAAGGTGCTGTCAAGTTTGTAGTACTTTTTCTTTATTTTCTCTGGGAAATTAGATATTTTGTTTTTTTCGGGAAAATATTATCCTATATTTGATTGAAAATAGCCGGGGTACCTCCTCACACAATTTTATTAAATTTCATAGACAGGGGTACAGACAGACAAAAATACCAATAATTACTGCTTCGTATTGCATTTCAATTACAATCTACTCTAACAATAAAATCTTCCAAAAGTCAAAGTCCTGTTACAATTTTATTTATATTTAAATTTATATTATTATGTGCAGATAATTTGTACGAACTACAATATGTCACATTATATGTTGACACACTTCTTCATACTCGTATAGCTATTTTAGTGTTGGTGGCACACACGTTCGCATTCTTTAAATGTCACTAGATTTTCGTTAAAATATTAATCATGGTTAAAAACAATTTTCTTTGAATATATTTGAACTTATTATTTTGTCTTTGTGAACACATACATATGTAATTTGAAGGAATTTAAGTAATATTATTTAAACTATTCCGTTTAAGCATAATAAATCTTGAATAGAATTTTAACTAAAACCCTTTTTAAATAAGATTTTTAGTACTCGAGATATTATTTAAAGAGACATAGAGAGAAGCTTTAGTAGGTAATTAAAAGTATTAGAACATGAATAACAAAACTTTTAAATTTAGTTTTTTTTGTGAAGTAGCACTTAACCAAATAATTTTTTTTTTATATAAAATTTCATTATATTATTCCCCCGTAATTTTCTTTTAATTTCCTTCCTTCACCGTTTTTCCTTAATTACGAGGGTGGCTGCAGACAAAAATAAATCAGTCAAGTTCGAGTTAGTCTCACTCACTTAGGGTTCCCTACTATGTTTAGTACGACTTTAAAAATTCAAGTTGTTAATTTTTGTTATCTTATGGCACCCTTTAACTTTAAAATTAAAGTCATATTCGCGAAAATTGCATCATTATTGGAACAACCTTTAAATTGTAGTAATTTTTGTTATAGCGATCATGGTAATACACTTTCTATATAAATATCAGGAGCCTACCCATTGTGGTTCAAAAAAATAAGGTAATATTCGTGAAAAACATGTCACTAATGGATACCCTTAAATTTTAATAGTAATTGTTATAGCGGCCAAAGTAATATACCTTCTGTAAAAATATCAAGAGCCCCTACCTATTATGGTTCAAAACTTAGGCTTATGGTGCAAATCACGGTACTATGGGATTAAGCTTTTTTTAGGTTTATTTCTTTTTTTTTAAGTAGCATCACGATATTTACAAGACCACATATCCAATTTAGAAAAATGCTTGAAGAAATGGAGAATAAAAGTGAATGAACAAAAATGTACTCACATAACTTTCACACTGCGCAGAAAATCTTGGCCCCCTATTCGGATAAATAACCAAACGATACCTCAGCTTTCAGATGTCAAATATCTCGGCATAATCTTGACCGGCGCCTTACATGGAAACGGCACATAGAAACAAAGTTAACGCAAATGAAGTTGAAAGCGGTCCAACTAAACTGGCTAATTGGCAGAAATTCTACTCTAGCTTTAGACTGCAAACTTTTATTATACAAGTCAATTCTAAAACCAATATGGCATTCAATTATGGGGCACTGCCTCAGCTACCTATGTAGAAAAAATTCAAACGCGCCAAAATAAGATTCTACGTATTATTACATCTGCTCCCTGGTATATAAAAAATTCAAACATCTATAAAGATCTAAACGTGCCATCAGTTAAAGCAGAAATAGCGAAACTTGCCATAAAGTATTTAAAGAAGCTTGAAACTCATCCGAATCCACTGGCCCGTAACATACTAACTGAACCTAGTTACATTCGACTAAGAAGGAGGGACACTGCTTCTCTCATCCGTACATCAGAGGAATAACCCACAAATTACAGTAACCGTGAAACATACATTTTTTTGTCCAGCACTGGTTGGACTTAACAAGTATATTTTTAGACTTAAGATATGAGTAATTATTGATAGTTCAATTATACTGAAGATACAATAAATAAAAATTGCGAAAAAAAAATTTCTTTTTTATATTTGTATGTATTGCAAACTAAGTTTTAATTACTGTTTGTAAATTTTAAGTGTATGCCTCCTACAGTTCAAGAAATAAACATATATTCGTGAATAACACGTTTCTATGGGAACACCCAATACGCTTTAGTATTTTTTGCTATAGCGGCTACAGGTATACATCTTCTGTGAAAATTTGAGGCGTTGCAGAGATAAAAGGCGCTGACAGACGGACTGACAGACAGAGTAGCGAAAACAATAGGGTCGCGTTTTCACCCTTTTGTTACGGAACCCTAAAAAGTTAGATACAGGTATGTATATTTTATTTTTTGCACCCCTTTCACAATATACTAATTTTTCCTTGTGTGCAACCGATGGTTCAATTTCGTAGAACGGTGTTATAATTGAATTAATAAAATTTCCATTTGAGACTAATTAAATCCCTTAATTTTTTTCTGTGAATTTAATTTTTTCAACAAAATTTTTTATTTTCAATAAATTTTTATAATTTATCACCGATAATGCCATCCAATAGGCAGCAAATGTTAAGCTAAACAAAAATTGTTCCTTAAGTTCAATAATTTACTTTATTAAAAATATATATTTATCTTAAATATAAACATAAATATTACTTATAAAAAAACAACTTTTTTTTTATTTATTTTTTAAATTTATATAAAAGATTTCTAACAGTAAATAGTTTTTTACGCCCAAATCTGTGCCACAACATTTCTCCGCAAAATGTAGCCAAAGCGACAATGAAACTCTTTAATATACTAAACCAGACATAATTAAAGTCCTTTAGACCCAACATGGCTGACTTATTTGCAACGGAAAGATTCTTTGGAATAGAAATCTTATTCATTTTTACCAAATCAATATAACTAGTCTTCTGCCAATGGTGTAAGAGGCCCATATCACGTGCGCGTGCAAGTACACGATTCAAGGGCTCCAGAAACAGTGAATTCGGTGGCAAAATAAATGCCATACCACCGGATTGGGGAAAGCACATGTGAGTTAAACGAAATATTGGTTTATTCGTATGCGTTTGCAAAGCATCGTACATAGACCACAGAGATGAGGAAACAGGATACGCATACGAAGTATTAAATGCTGATAGTAATTGAAAATATTTCTCAAAGTCAGAAACTGTTTCGAATACCAGCGACATTTCTTCATCAGAGACTTCGAAATAACGTAGAATGATGCTGTAGTAAGTTGGAGTTAAAAGGACACGTAAGTTGTAAACAATAAGATCTGTGAGTGAATGTATGCGGTAGGTGTAAGGATGAGCAAGAAAAGCCTGCATTGTTGTGCAGATTAAAGTGGTGTGAACCAAACCAGAAATAGATATAAGAAGATAAATTAAACGCATACTCCTCGAAGGATTTGTTATGTGTTTAAAAGAACTGGCAAACAAGCCTGCTATGACATCTGTGTTTATCATAAGTTCATTAAAGCTTAAGGCGTAGTGTATTTTTTTCCTTAAGCTCCATAATTTTTTACTGAGTACCAGCATAATAGAAAAGATTATTCTGCCAAAAATGTAATACGAAGCAAAATTATGATGGACATTTCTGTTTAAGTAATCTTGGTAAGAGTATGGCTTCTCGACAGGTACCATTAAACACCATTCGTTAATTTCGAAAGTTTCAGACATGTGGAGAAAACAGTTGGGCCAAAGGCAAGCCGTCAAACTAGCCGGTACATCTATGACATCTTGTTGTGTCAAATTATAAATGTCTGGATAATCTAAAGCCTTGTCTATTGTTATGTTAAAGGGAAACTGCAAAGTAGCATTGAGGTAATTGCTAAATACATATAAAAATTGCATAATATAACCTTTGACAAGTAACTGGCCCTGGTTATCAATAATGGCTGCTGTTCTAGGCAAAATCTGATCTGGCATAGTTCTTATAGCAGCGCCTTTAATATTTTTTAATTTGTTAGGAAATATTATTAAATTGTTATTTTTCATATTAACCTTTTCTACACTTAAATTGGGATAGATTTGAAACTGATACAAATTGTGAGTTACACGAAAATCTTTAAAAATCAATACTAAATTGGGAAATTTTAGATATCGACATAAGTTGAAAAAATGCTCAATATCTTTTAAATTAAAGTCCTGTTCCAATTCATTTTTAATTACCACTAATTTGTTATATCTTTTGTAGTTTAAAATTTCAGCTAACATTTTTAGAAAAACTTGTGATGTTTCCTCATGCCAATGAACTACGACCAGAAACTTTGTATAACAGCCGCAGCATTTTGTTACATTTGGAATATTTTGATACACTAATATTGTCTTTTGTAGGTCCTGTTGTAAGATTATTTCTATTGGATTGTCTGCTACTGATTTTCCAAAAATAACACAAGTTTTGTAATTTTCCTCGGCATCGATTTGTTGAAAAAATTGCTTCAAATTTAGTCTTGTGTGAACGCTTTGTTCTAGATTCTGTTGTAGATGATTTTCCCAAAACGTATTTGCTTTAATTGACTGCAGCATTAAAGTTGTTAAAGCAAATAGTTTTAAAATTTTTAATTTTATCAAACTCATGGTTGGTTAAGTTCAAATAACAAACTGTTTGCATTATACCTGGTGCATATTAATAAATAGACGGTTTTGCACTCTTCAGCTAAATACAGGTATGTTTGCCTTTGCCACATTTCTGTTGGCTTCCAAGCAAACTCATATTTATGGGAATTGCTTTTAAGAAGTATATTAAACAGTGCAACACGGAAAAAAATAACCATATACGGACACCAGTACGTGATAAAAGACCAAAAAAAGACCCCTGTCTCCCAGTTTTGCCCAAAGTCCTTCAGGTTTTTTTTTATGGGCCCTCAAAGATGAGGGGCATCGATGTCATTTTTGCAAAAAAATGATCATTTACTCAAGCTCATATTTTGCAAACCGTTTGAAATTTTGATATACTCTCTAAGGCAAAGTTGTAGCTCTTGTCATAAAGAACAAAAATTGTGAACATATAAAATCAAAAGTGAAAAATTTGCGGCTACATAAGCGCTACCTAAACGGTGTTAAGAATCATCCCTAGGAAGTTCATATGTTCTAGAAAGTTGTTTATTGAGATCTTAGGTTCATTTTAGTAGTTGATTGTTTCCTTGAATTTTGAACGGTTTGCTACCTATGGACCTGAACAGGGGAAAAAAGGTAAAAAAGTTGAATTTTTAAAGTTTTTTGCGATTTTGACCTTGAAGATGAAGTTTTTTTGATTTTATATGTTCACAATTTTTGTTCTTTATGACAAGAGCTACAACTTTGCCTCAGAGAGAATATCGAAATTCCAAACGGTTTGCAAAATATGAGCTTGAGTAAATGATCATTTTTTTGCAAAAATGACATCGAGGCCCCACATCTTTGAGGGCCCATAAAAAAAACCTGGAGGACTTTGGGCAAAACTGGGAGACAGGGGTCTTTTTTTTTGGTCTTTTATGACGTAGTGGTGTCCGTATATGGGTATTTTGCCATGACTTAAAAAATTACACAGTGTGTTAGTTATAAAAGATGCAGCAGTTTTTAATTAAAAAGCAGAATTTTTTCAAGATTTCTTTTCTCAATTAAATCGTAATATGCATTAGCTCGAGCTAATGTCGTCCACGGAATTGCTGTCACATATGAACTATGCGCATACCTTTATCAAAATTTACCATTACCCCAGATGAAACTCGATCCAGGTTACCAATTCTGATAAGCAAAACAATATTATTCCACAAACTGTATGGCATCTTGCACCATCCTGCGGAAAAAACATGGAACTTTATTATCTATTATTATATCAAAATAATGACCACCAGTAACCGATGTCTCTGGTCCAAAATCCGCTACAAAGAGTAAATTGTTGTTATATTCAGTTTATATAATTAAACAAAGATTATTCTTATTTAAGGCCAGCTGATCTAAACAACGAAATTTATCTTAAGTTTCCTGTTATCATTTTGAATTCACTTGTCAAAATTTTAATCCAATTTAACTACGAAAATGAATGTTGCATCGATTTCTGATGTAGCTTAAGATCCTTTGGATGCATTGTGCATTAACTTAATCGTCTAGATTGAACAGTTGCATGAGCCAGGTCATCTAATGGATGTGCTCAAACGCTCATGATCAATGGTGATACTCTAGTCCCAACTAGCTTACTGAACACATAGCTACTCATACGATACTATTTTTGAGCAAAGCTCTGTTCGTATCATAAATGAGCTGATATAGTAAAACGACCTTTTTATAATAGTGAGCGTGGTATTTACACATATCTTCTTTGCAACTCTCTGTGTCTTATTTTTTATAAGTTGTATAGAACTTTTGGATAAGGCTCAAGACAGAGTTGCTCTTACGTAAACTTATACTTAATGAATCATCTGTTCTGTGATGATTTGAGGAAAGCGAAAAACACTTGTAATATTTTGCTTCAAAGACAGGAAAAAAAATTAGTCTTGTATCGAATTGTTACTGATTATGAAAAATGGATTTATTTTAAAAAATCCTAAACAGAAAAATCATGGGTTAATCCGGGACAACCATCAACATCGACTGCAAAACCAGGAAGGTTACTCTCTATTGCGATGCGAAAGCAATTTCGATTCGAAAGCTCAATGCGATAAGAGGGCAAATCGGTACTCTCTATGACTTTCGCAACACCTTTCGCAAAATTTTTGAAAAAGTGTTCAAATATGTTCAAAATATGTAAATAAAAGTTAAGCCGGTTGAATTTACATATATGTAAATATTGATGGATTATAGTTTAAAGACGTAAATTAACTTGAAACGAGTTGCAAGCAGATAGATTCGATATACTTTCCATAAATAAACGCTGGTATAATAAATCTGTTATAGAATTTTTTTTTCAAATTCATATAGCTTTATTCTAACTTCTTCCGTTACTAAAAGTTCTACAGGAAATCCACGCAAATAGTATCATATTTTACATAAATAATAGCATAATATATACATTTTTTAACCAGATATGACCCTTACAGGATCTCCATCAGATTGTCTAAATATTCTGTGATACTCAGCAAGCAACTGTTTCATGGCCAAATCACTATCCACTAAAATTAAAAACTGTCGTTGTTTTATTTGTAACTATTAGGCTTTGATTTCCCTAAAAATAACAATTCAGATATCAATTAAAACACATTTTTAAGGTAATTACATGTTTTCTTCCTTTGCGCTTGCTCTTTTACTATCGCATAATATTTGGGCTTATTGAACGAATTTGACATACGCTTTCGCATTACAGAGTGTGGTGTTGCCATCTTTGCGAAAAAGATATGCGAAAGAAAACTGCGCGAACGCTTTAAAGAGTACAAATCTTTCGATTTCGTCCCATTTTTCTTTCGCATCGCAATAGTAGAGTAACGCCCCAGATCTATTTGCTACAGACAACAAATGTTCAATTTGAACCATGAATTTATAGAAAAAAAAAACAGAATGGGCCAGAAGGCAAGGCAAGGTAATTTTGTTACACGACAATGCACCTACACATAAAGCAAAACCGGTCCAGGATACAATCAAAGCACTTGGCTGGGAGCTGCTACCCCACCCACCGTATTCACCAGACATTCCTCTTCCGACTACCATTTGTTTTCATCGATGGCCCACGCATTGGCTGAGCAGCACGTCGATTCCTACGAAGAAGTCGAAAATTGGGAGTCTGATGGTTTGCTACAAAAGACGAACATTTCTATTGGCGTGGTATTCATAAATTGCCAGAAAGGTGGGAAAGGTGTGTAGAAAGCAATGGTCAATACTTTGCACAATTTTTTTTTTACTTTCCCATTCAAAATTAGTGTTTCATTTTAACAAAAGCTTACTTCATACCGGTATACCTAACTAAATAGGTATTCTTTCGTAAATATGATTTTGCGTTGCGGATGGACCTAATACATTTGATTTATTTACGTCCCAGCTGTTTATATTTTTATATCTCTTTATAAGCAATGTTGTCAGCAAACATTTTTATACAGTACTTTTCGTGATTATTGTATTTATGTATGTATATATTTTTAAATATTATCAAATTTCACTTTTTTCACTTTTTGTGTAAATTTAAAAAAAAATATATGAAATGTTTACGTATTTTTAGTAACGTACAAACGTTTAAGGTGTACCTAAAGTTTACGTATCCCCAACATTTACGTAAGAGTAATGGAGCTTTTAGTGAAGTTTGCTTGGACTAGTGAGTTTTTATGTTTTGGATTTCTTAAAAAATAAATACCTTAAAATGAACATAATACTGTTAAAAAAAAGTAAATCGTAATATTTGTTTTAAAACATTTTAAATCCATTTTATTGTACACTAGCTGTGCCCGCCACGTCGTGGGCATCCTGACAATATTTTTTCCAATTTTGCTTTGGAAGCATTCCACACCAATTGTACGACTCTTACTTTTATAGTGCTTCAGTTATGGTTTATGTATGTATTTACTTTATATAAAGGTATCCATCCCTGGATAAAATTCTAAAATTTATAAAAAATTCTAAAATTCTTAAAATTATTGTTAACCTCTGTTAGATGTTTATAACAATATTAATAACAATCTAATTCCACAAATTAAAAATACAAATCAAATACAAGTTTTAAACAACTGGCGCCATCTGTAGCGCAATATTGTTTAAAATATCCCACTTTCAAAAATAAAAGGTGCCCAACTGTGTTTAAAATATCCCAGTTTTAAACCAAAAATCTCCACTTTCTCCTGGAAATGAGATATTTTTGCGAAAAAAAAAGTATCCTATATTAGAATCAGGATGCTAAGGTACCTCCCCACAAATTTTGTTAAAATCAAACCAGTAGTTTTTACGTGATGCGAACGCAAAAGATGTGCAGAACGCAGACAGCAGGAAATGAGTTACTATTTTATTATATGTATAGAAGATGATATTTGAGTTTATTTTATTATATTTTATTCCGCCCAACTTCATTGTTATTGTGTTCAACATTTACTTATAAAGGGTTGTCAAATTTGTAAGGGCCGATGTTGATTTTGAATAAAACACAAATTATTTAGAAAATTATTGTCATTTCTTTTTATTTTGATAATATTGGTATGGATCAATTCAAAAATATCGGACAAATGGCCGCCGGGACCTCCGCAGTAGACCTTCATCCGATGCTCCAAATTTTCGATAACGCTGAGACATAATTGAGGTTCTATTCCGTTAATGTACCCAACTATCTTATCCTTTAGCTCTTCCCCCCAGGGGTTCCAATTGTAATTGCAGTACATTCTCAAATGCCTTGACGCGGTTCACTCGGGGAAAATAGGGGCACCAGGCTTGCCATATTATATAAATTGCTACTCATTGTGGCTGTATCACACATAAATTGCGATACTGGCGGGAACGTCATATCGTGGAGAGTTATATACAGAGCAATGGGGGAGTAAGTCTACGCTCAAATTTCACTCGAGGGAAAGACCACCGTCGGTTTAGGCCAAACGGCAGGTGCCCATGTTAATCTTGTTCCACATCATCCTTTAGCTCTTAAATTGTTGCTGGCTTATCGACTTACACCTTTTCTTTCAAATAACCCCAATGAAAGAAGTTCAACGGTTTCAAATCACATGATCTTGGCGGCCAATTGACATCGCCACCACGTAAGATAACACGGCCATTGAATTTGTCGCGCAAAAGAGCCAATGTTTCGTTAGTTGTGTGGCAAGTGGCACCGTTCTGTTAAAACCGCATATCGTCCACATCCATATCTTCCAATTCGGGCCGTAAAAAGTAACTGCCTGACCAGCCTCATTTTAGAAAAACGAAGCTCGATGATGCCGCCAGCCTACAAACCGCACCAAACAGTCACTCTCTGTGGGTGCATTGGTTTTTCGAAAATCACTCTTCGATTATCATTTGCCCAAATGCGGCAATTCTGCTTATTGAGGTATCCACTGAGGTAAAAATGTGCCTCATCACTGAAGATGATTTTCATCCAACGTTCTCATTTCTTGCCACCATTCTGACCTCGATTGTGTATCTTTCCATGGTTCAAATTGAGTTAGTCTGAAATTTAGAAACGTCAATTTAAATGCAGAAAAAAACTTGATACTTAGCTTAATTTGCTTATGAAATCTCAACAAGCTCTCATTGGTCTTCGGTGTTTCTTATTGGCCACACGTCGTTAGTCTTATTCAATGAACAGACATGAATTTAATGTATTATAATGAGCATCTTATGAGCTTCGTTTTTTGGGCTCATGTAGTGCTTTAGTTCAGATGTTTGGCATTTTCAATATACATGCTAGCGGCTGTGATCATTAGTAGAATCTTGTTTTGAAGGCTTTAAACTTTTTCTAACTTTGCAGCCAATACAGTGCCCTGAAATTTAATACCATACTGATTTAAGGATTAAATTTAATAATAGAAGTTTGTAATCAAAGTAATATTTATGGTGGTTCCATAAATATTGTAAAAATACTTCAGAAATTTCGCAAATGCTTAGAGAATCTGTGTCATCGTCATCAAATTGTGATCTTAATTGTTACTTAGTATATCCGAAGCACAGTGGAGTATAAAATGAAGCTCAAAATACTTCATTGGAAGACTCTGGCTTCATTTACATAAGACAAGCTAAAAAATCTTCTTTATGCTTTGATTTTTCATCCGTTCAATAATTTTCTAACAGCTTATAGAAGATTTTGAGTATATTTTGCTCTAAATTATATTATTATATCTGCTTTCAGTTTTTTCTATCACGTCGAGATTTTTATAATGGGCGTGGCAAATTTAGGTCCCTTAATCAAGCGTCAGCTTAAGCATACTTTACCACAACTCAATAATGGTTCATCCAAATTGAATAAATAGAATAGCAGAATATTATGGATAAAATTACCTTTAAATTATTTCAACACACTTGATCGGTTCAACCGTTTGGAATTATTCGGAATGTAGTGGCGATGTTAATGTGTCTTAGGACTGCTAAATTATCATTTTCTTGGAACAAAATAAAATCTTCTCATTACAAATCAGACTAAATCTGCTGGGAAAATATTATTCACATATTGCTGTAGGGTTTTTAAAATTCTACTCATTTAACTTTGCTACTTTTGTTTATTTAATGAAACATTATTTTTATACTTTTTATTTTTACATTATTTTATTCATTAGCTTTCATTAAATTTTAATTTGATTTATTGTTTTTTTTATTCACATACCATAAAAGTAGATATTGGAAAATTAAACTAAATAGATTATTTTAAATACAAACAAATAATGTCGTACATACACATAGATTTTATGCATGTTTTAAATAAATGTTTTTAATAGAAATTATTTTTAATAAAAATTATTAAAAAAAAATTAAAATTAAAAAATTATACCATGGGAAATGACAAAAACAAAAAAGAAATAAATAGGTTAATAAAGGATTACAATATGGCATACGACCTTTATCCTTTACAACGATGATTGAAGCAACAATGTGTACAATAATCGCACCTGGACTAAATAATACCTATACCTTATCGCAGACAATGACCTTGTTAACAAAGAAGTAGAAAAACTACTCAGAGATGAATAAAAGCAGGACAGTAGAAAAGAAAGGCATAAACGAACGAACGACTTTCAAAAATATAATACAAATACGAGTGCGGAAACGATAGGTAAAGCTTAAGATGACATAACTTTTCACTTGAAGTCTGGTTTTCATTAAACTCAAGATTGAAAAGACGTATAGGGAAAAGACAGCCTTTTATATAATCGGAGGCAAGTACGGGTATGTTTGGATGCTCTTTGGTTATAACAACATAACGTCGATATTCCTTCAACGCCAGAAGAAAATATGAAACATATTAATATCAGCATCACTTGATGCTTTAAACTGGGCAACACTTAAGGCGTCTGATGAAAAATATAAGTCCTTTACAACAGAATTGTAATACTAGAGATACGTATTTACGACGTCGCAATACCGGCATTTAATAAACTAAAGCCCTGTCTTAAAGAACAAGTTACACTGAACCAAATTTCGCAGGTAATATTAACGAAAAATATTTAATTTTTATTCAAATCTGTACACAATTTATTCATATAAACTAATTTAATCAAATTAACAGAATTTCTTTTGTTAAAAACATATTTCAATAAAACTTGAAAAACTTATAAAATTTCAAATAAAATTCTGTTCAATTAATAAAAATTTAGTTAGAACAGTAAACAGTAAAACATTGTAGGAAAAAGAACCCAAGTTAATGTTACTAATTTATCCGTTGATTTAACAATATTTTCGTTTATTTTACTAAAGCTAGATTTACACGATTGAAGGTATTTTGAAGTCTTATCAAATTTTTGAAAATTTATTTTGAAGTTCTATTTACACTTTTCAAAAATTTGATCAAAATATTCTCTTAAAATATTTCAAAATCTTTTGATAAAAATTTTATCAAAATTTGTTGAAGCTAATTTACACTTTTTATATTGAAAATATTGACTTTGATCAGCTGTTTTGCTTCTTTGCTGAAATAATTTATTATTATAAAAAATAATTTATTATTATAAAAAAAAAAAAACAATTAATAAGTATGGACGACGACACAATCATTTTTAATATTGGAGGAAGAAGTAGCTGGTAATATTGCAAAAAAAAAAGAAGAAAACAAAGGAAACATTGGGTTCGACCTTTTCTTTTGGAAGGCAGTGTATGTCTCTTTTAGGGAGCGACTGACAAGGAATGATCCCGACCTATACAAAAACTTTGTGCGAATGTGACCAGACGATTTTGATTATTTGCTTAATCTCATCACCCCA
This sequence comes from Phasia obesa, assembly GCA_949628195.1. Taxonomy (NCBI): domain Eukaryota; kingdom Metazoa; phylum Arthropoda; class Insecta; order Diptera; family Tachinidae; genus Phasia; species Phasia obesa. Next base: position 63,494,000 of record OX451215.1, on the reverse strand, counting down.
TTAATAGAAAAGGCCAATACTAATATGAGGTATTCTATATGCCCCGGAGAACGCTTGGCAATTACTTTGAGATTTTTAGCGACTGGGGACAGTTACGCAAGTCTGATATTTTTGTTTAAAAGATCAAGATCATCGATATGCAATATTGTGCCTGAAGTCTGCGCTGGATTATATAAAGTATTAATATATGAATTTTTAAAGATAAAACCTAATTTATTAAATAAAAGAATAATAATATCTATTGGTACAGATGCCAGCAACAGAGGAAGAATGGGAGAGTATTTCCCAAAGTATAAATAAAACGTGGAATTTTCCCAATTCAATCGGGTCATTATTAAATATTATTAAACCATATAGTTTTCGGAATCAAAACACGAATTAAAGAATTTTCAATTACAGGTTGTCCAGATTTAGGCGTGTTTCGGAAAACGTGTTTGGATAAATATCAGCCCGATTTGGCGTTGTCAGAAAAACAATGGAACTTTCCCCACTTAATATTGTCAAAGTTGTTCTCGCAGTATGTGTATTGAATCAAAAGAATGAACATGCTGTCAAATTATTTATAGTTATCAATATTGTCAGATAAGATTTTGATGCTTATTTACACGGCATCAATAAAATCTTCAAAAGTTTTGTTCAATAAATATTGAATTGAATATTAAATTTTAAAGAAATTTTGCTGTTTACACGAGCTTAAAGCATGTTGAAGAAAATTTCAATCGTGTAAATTAACCTTTAGTTGTATAATAACCTAATTTTCTTCAATTCTAAACCCCATTTTACAGCATTAAGGTACATTTTTGGTTCAGGGTAAATTATTTCAACCAAACTACATACAACAAACTGTTCAAATGGGGTTTTAACTTGCACTCTTACCAAACACGATCGCCTTGTTTGTTTACATATTGCTGATCCGTGCTACAAATTTTTTAACTTAACACTAAAGTGCAAGTATTTTAACAACTTTGCTTTTAATACCTTTTCCAACTACCTTTTGTGGAGTTTTTGTGTTTTGTATAGCTTCAATCGTATTTCATTTTGAGGAGACACATTGAAATTTTTCGCCTTTAACTTTTAAACCATTGCTGGCAATTTTTCTGTTATTGAATGTAGATTTTCATGACGGGTTTTGATGCTACCACCATCATTATGCGATACACAAATGTTTTGTTCATACGAAAATGGAGTAGGCTAGAAACTTGAGAACTTCAAACACTCAACAATATTATTGCTTTGTTTTTGGTTAAAAAATTTGCATCAGTGATTGATAATGTGCTACTAAAGGTGAAACGAGTGTGTTGAAACTTGATATATTACAACCACACACGTTGTGTGCGTCCTGACAATATTTTATTTTTTTAAATTTTAAGAATTTAAAAAATAAGAAGAATTTTTAAATTTTAAGAGTTGTACGTATTTACTTTATATAAAGATATCCATACCTAGATAAAATTCTAAAATTTATATATAATCCTAAAATTCAAAAAATTACTGTAAAGCTCTGTAAAAGGCAGACTCATTATTTTACAACAGCGTCAACTGTTGCGCAACATTGCTTCAAATATATTGCTTTCAAAAATAAAAGATGCCTTAAAGTATGCAGTACCTTCGGCCTACTCTCACTGCTATTTTTTCTCTACTTTCTCTTGGAAATAAGATATTTTTGCGGAAAAAAGTATACTTTATTTGAATTAGGATACTATCTCCTCACAAACTTTTGTTAAAATCTATCCAATAGTTTTAAGGCGATGCGAACACAAAAAAGAAAGACAGCCAGAAAATGAGTTACTATTTTATTATATGTATAGATGATTAAAGTGGAAATACAAAAACATAAACATACTCAGCAATAGTTTGAAAAATTAAGGTTAGAAATCAACGTAATCCACGACAAAGCGCATCACTTTTGGCAGAAAATCTCAACGTGTCTCAATGAAGCTCTAAAAAATACCAAAAATACCAAGGCAAACTTCCGTATAGTAAGAGCGTATATGTTGAAAAAAAAAAACTTTCATGTTGATAGCGAGTACGAAAATTTAGTCTTTTCTGATAAAAAAAAATACGATTCAACAATAACCAAACAATAAAACGTGTATGGGAAGAGTGCGAAACAAAATAAAATTTACAATTACAAAATGCAATTGCCACAAGAAGTGGTAATGCGTAAATGTAGTTCAATACATCTGCAAAGCCTATGAAAAACAACTGGGTAGAAACCAATCAATATTACAACATATCGATATATCTATATTAAAAAAACTATAGATATATATATCCCGAAATTTGTAATAGCGATATTTATTTTCGAGTATCTAAGTTCGATGTTTTCTTTTTTAAAGTATGGTTTCGTATTTGGTGTTTCTAGTTTAAAAAAATATCAGCATAATCTTTATATTATATTTTTCTTTCATATTATTTATTGTATCTTCAATGAGTATGAACTAACAATAAGTACTATTTAGCCTTTCGTCTAAAAGAAAACTTAAAATAAGAAGAAAAAAAGTCGCTGACAGACGGGCAAACATTGCACAGTGGGGCAAATCAAAATATTTTGGAAATAGCCTAGTCATTTATAAACGGCTAGGCCGATTCATCCAAAATTTGATATGAGCATAACAGAGGAGTATCTGAACTTAAGTTTTAAAGGTGGGTACGGTAAAAACGGGCAAATTTGAGGGAAGTAAAAATTTTAAATATGCAATAAAATTTTTATAAATTAAGCAAATCAAATAAAATATTCTGTGCATATGTTGTTGATAAACTAAAATTAAATGGCAAAAAATCTGCAATATTAAGAAAAAGGAGATTCCACAATTCCCAAAATAAGGGCAAAAAATCCCAAAATTGGGATTTTTCTCTCTTGCTCATAAAGTCTATATACGCACTAGGGCTCATAAAATACTTTCAAAAACAATTTGGAGCATATATAGCTTTATTACAGCGGTCTTCCTTTTTCGATCCCAGCTTTGGCATTTTAGAATATATAGGCTAAATTCAAAATTTCGATGTAAAATAGGTGATATTGTGGGACCTTTGTCTTCTACAAGGATGATCAATTTTATACGATTTTTTTTTAACGTACACACACATATGTAGTTAGCTTATACAAAAATATATATTCCTTAAGAAATTTTTTTCTAAAAAAAAAAGTTAATTGCCTTTTTTCGACTAAAGTACACAAAAATGCAATGATTTTGGATTTTTTAAATTGCAAATCATCTAGTTTTTACCTTAGCAAAGATACAATCTTCAAATTAATCAAAAATATTTAGAATTTTGCCCGCTAACTATTATAAAAAAAAATTAGAAAAATTGGTTAAAATTTGTACGCAATATTTTAAAAAAACTGGACCAGGGTAGCGAAAAATCAAACATTTTATTTCCTAAAATGCTTTTAACTGAATCATTTTAAATTATTATTTGCAAATTTACATACCGATGCGTTTCAAGCTGCTTTAAATATGTGGCTGCATGTTTCACTCTCTACTTTATAAATTATATTTGAATTATGGGATTCAAGGAATAGAAATCAAAAAAAGTTTCCACGAAATCTGAAGTAGTAATTTTGAGTGCCATGTTGATTTGACATGGAATGACCTATTCCTACAATTGCGAGTTACTATTCTATTATCTCCCTTTTAAAACTTGTTAAATGAAATACGTCACATATTTAAGTTTTTATTAATACAAATTTTTACTTATCTTGTTATTTTAGTGCAAAATAATTACTGCTAGGAGTTATCCGTTTAATGATAAATGATTTTTGTGATTTTTTCTTCAACTTCTTTGCTATAAAATCAAAATGTAAAGAATATTCATTGTCTTTGTTAAGTTATATTTTTATAATAATGATAATCTATTCTTTATAGTTGGAAATGAAAATATTCTTTAATCGTCAAACTTATTGAACTGGTGATTTAGAAATTAATAAATAAGCATCTACTACTTGCCAATACCTGATACTAGATGTGATGTGACCATACTTATTTTAAAATGAGATGAGCTAAGTATTGTTTTATTTGTCTCAGATTGATGCGATTGGCATATGATATCGTGAATATGGTAGGGCATGCCAATTCAACAACTGGAAGAGTCATTACAAGGCTCTGTAATCTCCGGCTGCAGTGTTCAGAACTTAACCACATTGCAATACTTCTTATGTTCTCTATTAAAAAGCAAACTTCATCAAGTGTATTATTGAAGAAGTTATAAGGTTGCATCACTGCTACTTATCGACATTAACTCAAAAACTAGTGGAGAATTTCGCGAGTGTGAGTGCCGGTAAAGCCGTAGAGGTTTAAAAGAGTAGTGTTTTCCTTTTAGTTTTAGTTTTGCCTGAATTTTTAAACACACTTTAACTGAAAACCTTCCACTATACTTCGGCTGAATTTTAAACAAAAAATAACTGGTTCTGAAAATGATTACAATCACATTTTTCTTTTTATTTTCCTAGATTTAAAATACGAATATAATAAACTTAACATACCTTTACGATAATACCAAACATTTTCTAAAAAGAACACGGCCAAACTAATACTAAATGCTTTCAGCATAGTCAACAAAACAAAATACATATCTTTAGTTTGTACGCATGAATTGTTATAAGAACTTACGGAAACGTCTGTCAAATTCACTTTCCCGATTTTAACTAAATCGTAGAAATTATTTTGCCACCAATGTGTTAGTAAACCCATGTCTTGAGCCCTTATGATAAGGGTATCCAGCTTTTGTTTATGTAGTGAATTGGGCGGCAAAACGAAACCCATGATATCGAGATTAACGAAACAGATATTCGAGTGTCGAAAGAGGGGCTTGGAGAAGAGTTCCTGTTGAGTTTTATAAATGTGCCACACAGAAGAGGTGACTGGATAGGAATAGGTTGCATTATACGAACCTCGAATATCGAAAAATTCTTTGTAGGACTTTATAGTGTGAAAAAGTGACAAGTAGGGTAAAAAAATTGAACCGGAAAGTTTGAGAAATGTTTTGTACTCATTTTGAGAGATTAAAATTTTTCTATTGTATTTAAGCATTTCGTCCAAAGAACTTATATGTTGGACTGGGAGGTATGTCAGAAAAGCATTCAGTTGCACCGAAAATGTTGTCGTATATAATAGTCCCGACAGAAATAAAACCATATAAATTATTCTTAGAGATAATGTCGGCTGTGAATACAGTGTAAAAGGGGATCCTAAGTGACCCAAAATAACCTGAGAATTGGCAATAATGTCTGCTAAATTTAAAGAAAACTTTTGCTTTCTTCTCGAGCTTAACAATCGTAAAGAATTAATGAGCAAAGTGGTCATTATAGAATTCATAACGAAAATAACTAAAATAAAGTAGATGTTTAAAACGTCTCGCAGAAAGTCTTGGTAGGTAAGAGGTTGTTCAACGGGCATCATAAGACACCAGCTTAGCAACTCATGCGTGTACGACATCAATTTGATGGTATTACCGGCTGCCATGGGTGTTATACTGCAAGGTATATCCAACAAATTCATCTGGGTCCAGTTGACGAAATTTCGATAAAATAAAACATCTCCAGGCACAAGATCATCAGGATACTTGATAGTGGAATTAATATATTTGCCATATAAGCGTATAAACTTCGAAATGTATCCAGTAACACTAAGTTCGCCCATTTGGTTTTTATATACCACCGACCTAGGCATTATTTGGTCGGGTATTGTTCTCACTACTGCTCCATGCACATTGTTCATTTTATTTGGAAAAATATCCAGTCTTAAAGAGTCATTGTAAACGTTTGACAATTTCTCAAAATAGGGAAACATTTTGTATGAATAATACTTTAGTCTGGTGGAGAAATCCTTAGGCATTACTATGACATTTAGAAATTTATGTAACTCACACAATCTCAAGAGAACTTCAATATTTTTGTCACTTTCTCTTAACTCTAATTGCGGCTCTGCAAATATTAAACGCGTGAAACGTCGCAAATCCAATTTTTCGGCCAAATCTTTCACAAATGTTTTAATGCTTTCTTCATCCATCAGTAAAGTACTCGGCATGAATACAATAGTTACAAAATTAGTCGAAAAGATATCTAAATTAAAATTAATTGTATAGTTGCCATTTAATATTACACTCTTTTCCAATTCCATTTCCAGTAAATTTAATAGAAACTCATGCTGAATTTCACCAATTATTATCGCATAATCGAAACAAGCTTCCATATCGATTTGTCTCAAAATCGAAGACCACAATTTTCTTTCCATTTCTTGGCTTCTTAGTGCACGATTATTGTAAGGAAATTCACTTAATTCCAATGACATGACCAATTTGAGTATAAAAATATTAATAAAATTAAATATTTCCGCTGTTGCCGTTTATACATTGTGTGCGATAAAATTTATTAGGATTTTTTAAAACAGATTGAAAGTTGTGACAATTTGCACCGGCTTTTTATATGCATGTTCTCAGATATTTTTTATATAATTAAATTATTTTTAGTTTGTTTTAAAGTATTATGAAGAACACCCTACAAACCATAATTGAAAAATAAGTGGCACCGTTGTTTTGTATTTCGACACATTTCCAATACAATTGTTCAGGTGGTCCTGCATATTCTTTTGTTGACTCTACTAATACGAGTATGTGTTTGCGGTTCGTCATGCAAGTAACTTTTCTCCCTTTAATGTATGGAGCATAATGTGAGCTGCAAAAAAAGGACTACTTTGTTTATTTCTGAAACCAAATGATTCTTCTTGTTCGATCTTTTTGGGTCGGTTTTGAACAATTCCATCAGATGGCGATTTTTGCGCACTACGAACGTCTTACATTAGATTTGTTTAAACTAAGGAGCTTACGGTAAATATAAGCTATTTTGACACTTTTAATATATATTTCGTATTGTAAAGGGTGTTTTTATAGAGGTTTTTATAGAACTTTAAGTTGGCATTACTTTTCAAGATGGCGACCGATTTAACAGCTGTTAAGTGATTTATTATCAGCTTGGTTTGGCAATTCGTCATGAATAGACTCACGCCTGAACAACGCTTGCAAATAGTGCAATTTGGGCCCAAAACGAGATTACCGTAGTTCTCGATTTTCATAAGCAAATTTTGTTTAGCGATGAAGCGCACTTCTGGTTGAATGGCTACGTCAACAAACAAAACTGCTGCATTTGGAGTGAAGGTAATCCTCAAGTGTATGTCGAAACACCGTTATATCCAGAAAAACTGACTGTTTGGTGCGCTTTATGGGCTGGTGGAATCATTGGTCTGTACTTTTTCAAAAACGATGGTGGCCAGAACGTTACAGTCAATGGTGATCGGTATAGAGCCATGATTACTAACTTTTTCCTTCCTGAATTGAATAACCATGATGTCCAGGAGATGTGGTTTCAACAAGACGGCGCAATATGTCATACAGCTCGTGCCACAATAGATTTATTGAAAGACACGTTTGGTGACCGTCTAATTTCACGTTTTGGACCTGTGAATTGGCCTCCAAGATCTTGTGATTTAACACCGCTAGATTACTTTTTGTGGAGCTATGTAAAGTCATTGGTCTATGCGGATAAGCTACAAACGCTTGACCATTTGGAAGACACCATTCGCCATGTTATTGCCGAAATACGGTCATAAATGTTGGAAAAAGTCATCGAAAATTGGACGTCCAGATTGCATCACATCCGTGCCAGCCGTGGCGGTCATATGCTAGAAATCATATATAAAATGTAATGCCACAAGATTATCTTTCGGATAAATAAGATTCATGTCAATCGAATAATCCATCGTTGTTTTAATGCAACTTAAAGTTGTATACCCCTATAAAAAACACCCTTTAGCAGTATATATGTATAGCAGTATTGCTTAGCAATATGAGAACGAGTATGCTTATTTATACTTTATAACATGCGCAATTTATAAGTGGCGCTGCGCTTGGAGAAATAATTACCGTCGTCTGACAGACACGAGGGTTTGCGACGTCATAAGGTCGTAGTTCCAGAAGTTATACTTATACGTCAGGTGTTAACTGGTTTCTAGTTAGGTTTTGGCTTTTATGGAGTCTATCCAAATAAAGTAAATTAAAACGGAGAGTAGTTAAACATTATTTTAACAAAGTTGCTCTAATCCATGGTGGAAGGTATACACCCAGGATGCTTAGATATAAGGAAATTGGTTCATGGTATGCGATCTCTGAATTTCTGACGAGCTCCTCTCACACCCTTCTCTATATGGGTGGACATCTCTTTCTCATAATCAATAAATTTTGATTTTTGTTAAGAACAACCATGACCATGAGAATCTGACGGGGATGGACAAGGAAGCTTTGCAAGGCTTATTGACTAGTAGAAAAATTCGAAGAAGATGGAGAAGAGCACCTCGTAAAAGGTGCCACTAAGATAAAATTTCCTGATTTCATTGAATATAAATCATTGCAATAACTATTAAAATAGCATTACACATTGGATACCATTCTGTTTTTTTTACCCTCTGCTAGAAGCAGTCATTAGATAAAGTATTATTTTCGGTTGCACTTTCAACTCCCAGAGAGTCTTCAGAAATAACAAAAGCAAGAATTAGACATATGACAGACATTTTGCTAGCTTATACAGAAGTTTGACTTCCGGTAACTATGTATGCTGTCATTAGATTACTTGTATCTCCGCATGTTGGAGGACTGTGAGAGGGACCTAATAAGATCCTAGAAGGCTGGCTAAGTTAAGTCAAGCCAACTCACGATCCCCTAATAATAAATATAAATGGATAAATATTCATTTGCATATATTATCTTGTGGCAGACATTCTTTCTCCTCTACTAAGAATTGTATGAATTATAAATTTGATACCATCAAATAGGATCGTGATAATCCGACAGCGATGGATAAGAAAGCCTTGCAAGTGGTACACTGAACTAAAAATTTAACTATATACTGTAAAATGGGGTGTAGAATTGAAGAAAAGTAGGTTATTATACAGCTAACAAACTGTTGAATTAAATCTAAATACGATTGTCGTAAAAAAATTTCTTTTTTTTAAATTCCTTATATTGAAGAAATTTTTTCAATATGGCTATTTCTTTTCATTTTTTAATAGGGTATAAATCTGATAGGAAATAAGTTAAATTAATTAAATATTTTTAGTTATTTTTTTATTAAATTTTATTCCTTATAATATTTTTCATCATTAGATGAATCTGAAAACAAAATCGCATATCATTAATACCTTAATATGAAAAATATAAATTAATTAACTAACCAAGACCTCTAAATTATTTAATATTTGTTGTAACATAAATTTTTTTAATTTTTTTTCACGTATTTCGATTTTAATTTATCGAATCAATAAAACTTTAGCATCTTTCGAATAAATATGGACCTCTGCTCCTTCTCGATTTGGTCGATTTGGTCGATTTCAAATTGTTTATTCACTCTTAAAATTATGTAATTTTCATTATTGCAGTAGTGTCACTTTAAATTCGTAATTGACATTACGAAAAAGTACTATCAGCCTTTTTTAATAATTTAATTTATAACCCATATATGCCTGATGTACACTGAAAAAGCGTTGGTTGAGTAAAAAAAGTTTATCGGTAAAAAAAATCTCTGCGAGTTGTTCTATCCTAAAAGTAATACAACTTTTATATTCTTTGCTACATACATACATACGTATATTTATAAGTCAATTATAAAAAATTGCGTTTGAATGGTTTCATGTTTGAAAATGTCAATGTACTAATTAAATACGTAAATACACTCGTATAAACAAACAATCTATTAGTATTTAAAAAACTATTGTTATTAAAATGATTTTAATCAGTTTAGATATAATAACATTACCCTGTACTGCATAATAAAAACATTTTGTAAAAATTTTAGATAAGTTGCATTTAAATTTGCCATAAACATGCAATTACTCTGGTCTTACACAATTAAAGTTTTTTCTTGATTTTAAAATTCCAGAAATACTGAACTCCTCAACACAGAAAATCACAATCAACGAAATCTATTATGATTTATGGGTAACGTGAGCAAGTGGTGTTTGTCAAAAAGCGGTATTTTAACGTTGAAATAAAGCGTTTCTGAAGTATAAAGCGATTCTTAGCAATTTAATTGTTCAGTGACTTTTTTTATAAAACCTGCGAAAAATAGTTTTCTTTGAGCTACATAGAGTTAGTCCAGCGTTTTCCAATTTTTGAAGTGAAAACTTCTTTGGACGCGTTGAGCACTTTTTTGATGAAGAAAAATAATTGAACGTAAATCGTCACCTAACACTGATTTCTATTAATAAGTGACTTGTGCCCCCAGAACTCAATCATTTCTGATCCAATTTTGAAAATTTATTTTTTTTATTAAAAAGGTCATGTTTACAAATTAAAGGGTACCCCATACAACATACAGACATGTTTTTTCGTGTATTATGAACCGTAAAAGGCACCAATTTCAAATTTTGCAAACGGCGTATTTCTATAGCTCCAAACCACAAAAAGTAATACAAAACTAAATTTAAAGGGTGTCTCCATAGTGTTGGGTCGTGGAGTTTTTAAGCCTCAAAAAGGTTTTCTCCACAATTGGTTTTTTTTTATTATCCGATGTCATTTTTTTCCCCATTTTTTTATATACTTATTTTTTTAACTTTTTTTCAATAATAACGCTTGTTATTGTTTTTTTTTTTATAATTAAAAATGAATTTTATTGAAATTACCTTAAATCTAATCCTTAAACCATATACTGAAAATGAATTTAAAAACAATTAAATGGTAACCCTAATCCTAAATAACTAAAAATTAAAAATGTTAAATGTAACTGTTGTTGCTGAAAAGAAAGAAAATAATTAAAATTGATGATAAATAAATAATAAACATTACAGTTTGTCAATATATACCTACCAAACAAGTCGTGTTTTATTTCGTTAAAAACTTTTTTAAGCGTCCATTTTTGAAAATATATAAATTATTTAAATTTCAATTTTTTATTTAAAAAATACCTTAAAAACTATTAAGGTTCTTCACATAGGTTACGTGATTTGACCTATTTGGCCCTGGAAAATTGGACAGAATATCCATTACTTTCTACGTTAAAATAAAAAATAAAATATTTAAAATTAGAAATAAAGGGTGTCCCAATAATTTATGCATATTGTCAAACATATGAAATTGGCAAATTTACATAATCCGCTATAACAAGTAAATTTAGAAATAAAGGATGTCCGCATTATTCTTCTTTTTTTGCTTACAATATAGATTATAATCATACTATAATATTTTCTGTACCTGCGCAGGAGAGTGTACACGCCACAAGAATAGCGAAAGTCAGTAAAATATATCGCAATTTCTTTTGATGCTTATATTATAATTAGCTACAAATATTGTGCCATTGTGCCAAATAAACTTATCAATGTGAAGTGTCAACTACATACATTATATTGTGGATTATTTACATTATAAGTGTAATTAGTTTTCACTGCTATCGGCAGTCCCACATTTACTTATACCCTTCAAATAATAAGATTTCTCGAAGTCTCCAAAATAGATGTTTGTTGCAATGACGCTTTCTTCGTTTGACCCTTTTAATATTCAGACAATTCTTTAAATTTAGAAGCAGGAAATATTCGCAAGGGACTGAATCAGGAAACTATGCAGTTGGTCGCCCAAATAATGGATATTTGCCAAATGGACTATACGCGTGTACACCCTTGCATTGTCTAAAGTAGTCGGTGTTTCTTCTTGTACTACCATATTTTCCAAAAATTTTAATATTATTTTACAATGAAGTTGTAATAACGAAAAATAGTTATTGTTCACTTGAGCAGAAGTGAGATTTAACTAATACGTACATACCTTAAAGGCAAGTTATAATATTGGGCCTAAGATTATTTACTTTTGTTATAATAAATACGTATTAAATATTTTAATATTTTTATTTTAGTCAAATAAGAATATCTCGGAAACTAGACGTGATAGAAAAAATAGAGATTTGAATTCAGCACACAAAAGCTAATTAAAGTCATATAACAAAGTGGTGTCTCCCGACTTTGACGACCAGTGTAATCAAAAGTCACTTAAAAACGCTCTAGTAGTCACAGTAAATTTCTTCTATACGTGGACTTTGGTGTAGTTTAGTAGCTTTTTGTTGTTTAGCACCTCACTTGTCAGAGAGGTTTTTGTGTCATTCACTTACAATATTTTCGTACATTTTTTAAGATAACATGATCTTTAAGATACAATTACCATGTCAAGTGTGTGAGACCATGTGTAAATTCTAAATACGTCGTGTGAACCCTTTCAAACATAACATGTGTATTTTCCATGTGTACAATACATATGACATTTTGCATTTAGAACGTGTTCTATTTTGTTGTGACAGAGCATCTGACATCCTGTAATGCCAATTTGATATTTTGCTATTTCAGGTTTTTTGTGGTACCAAAAGCACTAAAAGCTTGGCAAAAGCACTACGTTTCCATCTCTGCATCAGCTGTGGTAGGCAATACAAAACTGTGTGGCGGAAAAATTATATATTATAGGTTATGTCATATGTAATTACACATGCACGTTTGAAAGCAAAAATTATAAACCGTATGTAAAATGCCTACTTTGAAATTACATATGGGTTATCAAACTGACAAGTTATATGACAAACACACGTCGTCTAAAACCACTTTAAGCAAAAGCTGCCCAAGTTGTAAATTATTATTGGGTCAGAGAACGAAGCCTTGACGTTTTAAGAGCTAACAGCATCAGGTAGAGCCGATATTTTAGACAACAAATAAGTTTTAAATAATTAATGAAACTCTCTTACTATAACACCTGAGACCAGGAATGGTAAATGAAATATTCAAATTGTACCAATCGGATTTGTAAATTGTACTTTTTGTACTGATACTGTACTAAATAAATTTTGGTTGTGAATTTAAATTTATTCTTTTATCGGATGGCGAGTCATTCGACCATCACACATATGTGTGCGTAGGTACCTAAACAGTAGCGGTAGCTAACTAACTGATATAATTAGTCTTACTATGCAAGTGTTAAACTTAGGTTAGCACCAGTCTTCTTGAGATTGTAATAAAATTAAAACAAAAAAAAGGTCTTCCATAACGTTTTCTGGGATATCGCTCCTCTAAATTTTCGATAGAGGGATTGTATAATTAAAAATATCTTCTGTGTCTGATCACAATAAATTTATTTATAACTGGTTCTAGATAGGGTTTTTGGGTTAAAACATATTTTAAGGTTATGAAGGCTTACCTATATGCACGTTTTTTCGATAGATTCGTCATTGTTTTCATTTCTTTCACTTTATTAACTACTTCTTCCAATACATTTTAAAAAGATTTTTCCTATTTTCTCTAAATTAAAATAAACCAACATTGGACTTATTATTAGGCTACATGGAAACCCGACCTTAACTTAAGTATTTCAATTATTTATTTGAAAGTTGAGGGATTTGTGTAATTACAAATGAGACAAAGTGTTTTAAGCTTGATATTCCAAACCATCTAAAACATAAAGCTAGGAATGCTTTTAAATTGTACCAAATAAGCCACTGGTATACCATTGTACCTTTCAGGTTTGAAATGTAGCAAGTACAATTGTACCAACTTTACCAACCCTGCCCGAGACGTTTCAAAAGATAAAAACTTATGTGACGGAATCAGTGGAGAAAAAAAGGAAAACGAAATTTACTTTTCAATAGTTTTGTTTAACTTAAATTGATCTCTTTGCTCTACCTACGTATTTACCTATGGCCAAATTGCCTCCAATATTACAGGTTTTAAAGATTTATGTGATATGGTTGTGTTGACAGGTACACAGTAAAATAAAATAACTTTTAAATGTCATTAAGTTCATGAACAAAACTACTGTATTTATAACTCTAGGCCATTGTGCGAATATAAAATAAGCAAAAATTTATATTATTATAACCCCAGAGCATCATAAAATAAATTTTGTATATGTATGTATGTTTGTGTATGACAGTTTTGTTTTTTTTAATTAAACAAGGACAAAATATTGTAGTTTACATAAATATTTACACATTATTAAGAGTTAAATTGGCGTAATAAAAAAAAATTTATACATTTTTATTTTATACCAACAACCTTGTTTGTTCTTAACCATAAAAGTTATAATATGGCACTATTGTTAATGCTGCCTTATAACAGCAACAATAAAATTACTTTAGAAAAAGAAATTTAGATGGTTAGTGGTTTGGTGAATAACACACTTCTTGCGAATAAAAAAAAATATATTAAAATTATAATAGTCAAAGCCATTATACGATACCATGGTCTGCTTGTCTAACTTAAAGTTTTTTTTTCGCAATTTTTATTTATTGTATCTTCAATATAATTGAACTATCAATAATTACTCATATCTTAAGTCTAAAAATATACTTGTTAAGTCCAACCAGTGCTGGAAAAAAAATGTATGTTTCACGGTTACTGTAATTTGTGGGTTATCTCTCTGATGTACGGATGAGAGAAGCAGTGTCCCTCCTTCTTAGTCGAATGTAACCAGGTTCAGTTAGTATGTTACGGGCCAGTGGATTCGGATGAGTTTCAAGCTTCTTTAAATACCTTATGGCAAGTTTCGCTATTTCTCCTTTAACTGATGGCACGTTTAGATCTTTATGGATGTTCGAGTTTTTTATATACCAGGGAGCAGATGTAATAATACGTAGAATCTTATTTTGGCGCCTTTGAATTTGTTCTACATTGGTAGCTGAGGCAGTGCCCCATAATTGAATGCCATAACACCATATTGGTTTTAGAATTGACTTGTATAATAAAAGTTTGCAATCTAAAGCTAGTAGAATTTCTGCCAATAAGCCAGTTTAGTTGGACTGCTTTCAACTTCATTTGCGTTAACTTTGTTTCTATGTGCCGTTTCCATGTAAGGCGCCGGTCAAGATGTATGCCGAGATATTTGACATCTAAAAGCTGAGGTATCGTTTGGTTATTTATCCGAATAGGGGGGCAAGATTTTCTGCGCAGTGTGAAAGTTATGTGAGTACATTTTTGTTCATTCACTTTTATTCTCCATTTCTTCAACCATTTTTCTAAATTGGATATATGGTCTTGTAAATATCGTGATGCTACTTCGGGTCTTTCGTGAATGCTCAAAAAAGCTGTGTCGTCAGCAAATGTCGATGTGTGAACTCGGTTACTAGTTGGCATGTCTGAAGTATACAATAAGTATAAAAAGGGCCCCAATATACTACCTTGGGGAACTCCAGCTTCGATTGGCTGGGGTGAGCTCGAAAAATCTCCTTCTTTCACAATAAATTTTCGTTCGGTTAAATAACTATCTAGCAGCTTATATAGGTTTACGGGCAAATTCAGTTTTAACTTATATATTAGGCCTTCATGCCATACCTTATCGAATGCTTGAGAAACGTCGATATACAGCGCAGAGCAGTATTTTCTCTCTTCAAATGTTTTCTTAACAAAATTGACTAACCTGTGAGTTTGTTCGATCGTACTATGTTTTTTCCTGAAGCCGAATTGATGGTTTGGAATACATCCTTTTTCGCTTAGAATAGGGTTAAGCTTAGTTATTAACATCCTCTCAAACAGCTTTGACATATTTGACAAAAGGCTTATAGGTCTGTATGATTCAATTTTTGTGTGGTCTTTTCCTGGTTTAGGAATCATGGTAACCAAGGATACCTTCCAATCTGTGGGAAAGTACTCAAAACGTAAAATGGCATTAAAAATAAAAAGAACGATTCTGCGAGCTACACGGGGCAACTCAATTAACATCTTGTTACTGGTTTTATCAACGCCAGGGGCTTTTTTGGTGTTCAAATCCGTTATTGCCTTTTCAAGATCACCAAATTCAAAACTTATCGGTACTGCAGCACTAGCCTCGAGAACTGGCAACTCAACTATATCAGTTGATATATTTGGGGTAAAAACCTTTTTCAAATATTCAGCAAATAAATTTCCTTTTTCGGTATCACTCCTTGCCTCCAGCTGAAGTTCGCAAGGGAGGCTTACGTAAGACTGGCCTTTTAAGGTTTCTACAAGCACGCCATAACGAATAATCTGATTGAGGAGGTGCGTCTAGGTCTCCCAAATAGTTTTTCAGGGATGCTACTCTTCGAGATTCCAGCATGTCTCTTAGCCGGTTCGTGCATTCTTTAAGTCTGCTTTTGAGTTGAGGAGATCTCTGTGATTGCCATTCTCTACGAATTTTTCTTTTTTCAGCCAAGAGCCGTTCGATATCTGCAGAATAAATTTGATTGTATCTAGCTAATTGTCGGGTTATTGTTGAATGTTGGGCAGCTGATTTGAGGTTTTGGTCAAAATCAATAAGACTCCGCTCAACCAATTAATGCTTGTGGTAGTCATTGGTGATATGATGTTTTGTTTGTCCCATATATAGACGATAGTGGATAATTCAAGTGACGCTTCAGCTTTAACCGTTTCTCTTGGAATACCCTTAATCACGCCAAAATCAATAACATCCGGTATTTTTGTCGATCAGTAGGCCAATAGGTGGGTTGTCCACTCGATATCACATTCAGACGCATTTTTGAAATTGTGTCAAACAAAACACGACCTTTTGGAGTTCTTAGGCGTGATCCCCAAAACGTATGTTTAGCGTTGTAGTCGCCTGATGCTATGAAAGACCACTTAAACTTAAACTTAAGAACTTAAAAAGTTTAAGAAATCTTAAGTTCTTTTAAAAGCAATTAAGTACGAGTAGGATCAATATTAATGCACCACATGTAGCGTATTAAGGATCGAACAATTAATTAAATTAGTCTTCATAATATGCGGTTCCTATAACGGGTGTTGCAAATACAGATATCTTTATAAACATTAAATAAAATTAACTAAACTAAACATCTTTTTTTTGTGTAGGGGGATACTGAAGCAGACCACTGGGTCTTTTTCGACCCACATCGTTTCATAATGATTTCTGGTATCCGACTGGAAAATTTACAAATATCTTTCTTTCATTGTGTATTTTACTTTTACTCTCGACTGTAGTGACTTTAGACTAGCGACTGATACATGTCGACATTCTTTCTCATCACAAAGCCTGTGGTAGTTGTTAACATTTGCTTAGGGCTAAGGTCTCCACAGCATCTCCATTTAATATGTGTCTGCCCGCGGTCCAAAGCATTTTTATGTTAGCTTATTTTCCACACACAGTCTGCTAGTACCGTCTTACTTACGCAGTTAAACATTTGTAGGCACCAAGATTAAATCCAAGCTCATCCTTGGTCTTCCTGCCAACTTGTAGTGAAAACTTACAAAGTCTTTGGTGTGAATCGAACCCACATCCCTGGACTGCTAGATAAGCAAACTACATACTGGCCCACTGAGGCACCGACTAAACTTTATTTCCTTTTGGCATATTTTTGCTTTTTTAGAAATAAGAAATATTTAATATATTATTTATCAAACACGATTCGATTTATGTGACTGCAGCAACTGACCAAGTCTTTGTTGACTGTTTGTGGTTCCAAAAACCGAAACTGGAATAGCGCGGCTGATGTTAGGTGGATTATTGCTGGACTATTTGTATACCATGGGTCTTTAACGGTCCCCCACAACAAAAAGTTTTAAGGAAGTGGCTAAGTGATATCAAAAAAATGACTACTAAACTAAGTGTACAAAAAATCGGATGTTTGTTAAGCTATATAAGTCACATGTTTCGCTATCCTGCAGAAACCAAAAACCAAGGTTATAAATTTCATTTCAGGCCATAGAAACGGTCTCTCTCTGTCAATGCATCTCGATAGGGGCATGCGGATTATTCAATCCTCATATGCGGTAGTTTTGTTGGTTGACAAAAATAAGCCTCGTCAGAAAAATATTAAGTATTTAATATTTGGAAATAAATTTGCAATATTTCCCATTTTGGTCCGCGGAGATATAATACATAAAAAAATATTTCGTTGTGTTAAAATAATAAATGATTTAAAAGGACACTTTTATTTAAATCACCCTGTATTACACATTGCCAAGGGAAAAAAAAGAACAATAACAATATATACAAACTATAAACTGAACTCACAAATAAGATTGTATTTAGATTAAAGAAAAAAAAAATAAATAAACAAACATTACAACAAGAATAGATGACAACATTAACAAAAAGATTATATATAATGGGTCATATACGTTAATCACAAAAAGACAAAAAAAACACAAGACCAGAGTGGAAGTTACAAAAAAAAAGAACAATAAACAAAAGCTCAAAGTAAAATAAACTTAACCAATTTTAGCAAAACCAAAAAAAATTTCTACCACAAAAAGCACATTAACTCTTAAACAAAAAGAGGAGCCAAAATGACATAGACAATAGCAAGCGTCCTCAACTAAGAATATCAAACAACAAAAAAGGACAATAGACGCCTGTTAAACCTTTTGACAAATCTACAGTGGTTAATGGCGAACATTATTAGAATGAGTAGAAATAAATTATTATACTCTTGGGGGACTCAAAAGCTCTCTTAAGTGCTTTAATTAATTCATCATATTTATTTTGCTTTTGTATCATTAAACAAAAAAAAATATTTTTTACTTTGATTTTTTTTTTTCAAGCCTCTCTCACAATATTTGCAACCAGTGTTGGGATCTGGCAATGTTTAAATTGTACCGCCCCAATGATAAAATTGTACCAAATCAGTATCAATTGTACCAAAATTATATTGCAAAAAACAAACAAAACAGCAGATTAACATTAAAAAAGAATAGATCAAAAATTTATATTAGCGCGTTTTAGAGTAATTGACCTTGATGCCTTGAATTTCTGTTTTGCTTTGCTAATTTACTAACATTATGTTGCGAAAATAGCAGCTAGTTACTCTACAATTGCCAGCACGCACTTGAAACCCCACCAAAGTCCGGGGTCTTAATCCGATAGAGTTAATTGGAAGAATAAATAAAATGTCACCTAGTTACAAAAAAGGCCTTTTCAATTTCTCACAAGAAAGAACGGTCAAATACTTCGACCGACTTCCGCTGGAAAAAGTGCAAACGATTTACCTCCCACTTATACATAAAAGAGTTTCCAAATCAAATATTAAATCTCATCTACAAAAATTGAATTCTTCCATTTAGTTAGTTTCAGACAGAGAGAAGGACAAAATTAGAAATGTTTATTATTGTAAGAAAAACTAAAAAAATACTTGTTAAATATAAAAACATATTTAATAAGTTTTATATAAAATTGTACCAAAGAAGCATGAAGTGTACCACGAATGTGCCGATTGAACCAAATTTGGTACAATTGTCCCACAAATCCCAACACTGTTTGCAACCCTTATAAAATGTTCTAGGTGAAGCACACATTTTTTTTCTTTCTAGGTTTTCAGAAGGTGGAAAATGAAGCAATTAAAAAAGGTACCACAAATAAAGTACTCTTAAAAATAACACAGTGCAACACGGATAAAAATAACCATATACGGACACCACTACGTGATAAAAGACCAAAAAAAAGACCCCTGTCTCCCAGTTTTGCCCAAAGTTCTCCAGGTTTTTTTATGGGCCCTCAAAGATGTGGGGCCTCGATGTCATTTTGCAAAAAAATGATCATTTCCTCAAACTTATATTTTGCAAACCGTTTGAAATTTTGATATACTCTCTGAGGCAAAGTTGTAGCTCTTGTCATAAAGAACAAAAATTGTGAACATATAAAATCAAAAAAACTTTATCTTCAGGTCAAAATCGCAAAAAACTTTAAAAAATTCAATTTTTTTTACCTTTTTTCCTTGTTCAGGTCCATAGGTAGCAAACCGTTCAAAATTCAAGGAAACAATCAACTACAAAAATGAACCTAAGATCTCAATAAACAACTTTCTAGAACATATGAACTTCCTAGGAATGATTTGTGCAGCGCTTAGGTAGCTAAGAAACTTTCGGGAAATTTTTCACTTTTGCGGCTACCTAAACGGTGTTCTTTATGACAAGAGCTACAACTTTGCCTCAGAGAGTATATCAAAATTTCAAACGGTTTGCAAAATATGAGCTTGAGGAAATGATAATTTTTTTGCAAAATGACATCGAGGCCCCACATCTTTGAGGGCCCATAAAAAAAACCTGGAGGACTTTGGGCAAAACTGGGAGACAGAGGTCTTTTTTTTGGTCTATTATGACGTAGTGTTGTCCGTATATGGTTATTTTGCCATGACTTAAAAAATTACACAGTGTGTAATTATTTAAAATTATATGTTATAACCAGCCATAGCAATATACATTCTGTGTAAAGCGGTTGAAAAACCTTTTATTTTGAAATAAATTTGGTAGCTCTAAAAATATCTTACAGAAATTTCACATAAGTGTTTTTGAGTGGTGGTGCAAACGGTCGGCCCCTAGGGTGAATGTGTGCTTGTGGATATGCCCTCTAAATTGGGTACCTCAGGCATACATGTTTTTTTGTTTAATGTTACCAAAAGCTTATTTATAATAAATATTTTAAGATTTTTTTTAATTTAGATAGCCCTTGAAGATGTCTACAAGAAACTCTACCAGGTTTGGGAGAACATTGTTTTAGATTTTTTTTAACTTTTTTCCGACCTTAACTTAGTATTTTTCAAGTGGTGAACTTAATAATGATCGGACTGTTATTTTAGAATATCGGCTGCACGTTTGAAAATAAAATAGAAACAAATTTTATTCTAAAATTATTGTAAATTCAAAGCACTAGTTGAAAAAAGTATACAGATTTTTGAAGCCTCATTCCTTGCATTCTACAAAAAGGATTTAATAGACCCATGAATTTTTTCGGAACAAAAAAATATAAAATAAAAATTAATGAAAAATTAAATATAAAATATTAAAATGTTTTTCTTTAAAAGCTCTCCAAACTATATTTCTTTAAAATTTTGTAAGGGTAGATCAGTCCATTCAGAAGTTGTATCATTTCATATTCTATAGTTAATTTCCCAAAAAAATATTTTATTTTGAATTTTTCATATTAATAATTTCTAAAGTCTACCTATTACAATTTAGTTGACAATTGTATGGATCTTTACACTTGCGCTTCGCTACACCCATCCACAACAAATACAATAAACACTTGGAAGAAAAGTATGGCAACCTTTAACTTGAAAACGAACGCTATTCTCAAATCGAAAATGTTTTAGTTTATATGCAAGATACGACGCCTGCTGTTTTCATCCAATCAGTTTTTTGCTAGACTATACGTACTAACACGTATTAACTCCCACTAGCCTAATCCAATGTGCATTTTGCTATACAATGCACATTACTCTGACGGTTACTTGGCAAAGTTTCAAGACTCTAACTATTGTAGTTCTCCACGTACACGATAATAATTTTCACTTAATATGGGAGGTCCATGCCCACTGTCCCAATCCAATCTGTATTTTGCTAGACTATGCACATTTCTCTTTGGGTCACTTGTGCAAAGTTTCAAGACTCTAGCTATTGTAGTTCTCTAGGTACACGATAATAATTTTTCACTTTGTATTGGAGGTACCACGCCCACCGCCACAATTCAGTTTGTATTTTGGTATACAATGCGCATTAGCATGGGAGTTACTCGTGCAAAGCTTCAAGGCTTTATCTATTGTAGTTCGTTGTTATAAAAACATCGATGTATAGTTCATAAACATAGTTAACATCGATGTTTTGGTTGACGATATATCGGCGATACATCGGCGTCAGAACTAAAAAACATCGACATCGTTTATTTGTGATCTGCTGTCTTAAAACACGTGTTTATGTGGTTTCATTACTTTTATTACTTTAAGTAAATATTTGTAACAGTATTGCTCAGTATCTCTGTTATTTACTTTATTAAGTACTTCTTAATAAAGTACATAACAGTAATCAATTATCTAAACAAATATGTGCAGGACTATAATACTTCAAGTTCATCATCAACATCCAACAACGAAACATCCGATACTGATAAAGATAACTCGGATTTGATATTTGGTATTTCCAACAAGCAATTGACACAAACAAATATGAAAAATAAATCATTTAAATCTGTAACAAACACTATAAGTGAAACGGAAGTACAGATGTACCTGTCATCTCCTGTTACAGCAGTAAAAAGTGACGCTATTGAGATATGGGAGGATATAAAACCTCTATTTCCCAAACTGTCAAAGATTGTAATGCAATATCTTCCAATCGTTGCCACGTCTATGCCAAGCGAGCGTATCTTTTGCGGAAGCTAGAGCAACCCTTACTCAGGACAGAAATAGGCTTCGATTTTCATCATCGATTTTTTAAAACATCGATGTTTTTAAGAACGATGCTGCATCCCTACCAGGAACACGATAATAATTTTTCTCTCAATATGGGAGGTACCACGCCCACTATTCCAATTCAGCCTGTGTTTAGCTTGACTATGTACGTTAATATGGCGGTTACTGGTGAGAAAGTCCAAGGTACTACCAAATTCAGTTCTCTAGATACAGGATAATATTTTTTCACCTTGTATCGAAGGTAACATGCCCACTATCCTAATCCAGTCTATCTTTCTCTAAACTATGTACGTGATTATAGAGGTTACGGGTGCAAAATTTCAATTCGCAACCTATTACTGTTACCTAGCTACACGATGAAATTATTCCTTTGTATGAGAGGTGCCACGCCCACGTGTAATATCAAAATTATAAGTATCCTATTTTACCCACCGTCAATCTAGTAACAAACTGTGAACATTTCAGAAAGATCGGTTCACTGGTGTAGACAGCTATAGCTTTTCGACAAATAAACAAACATACAAACAAACACATTTTGTGCTTTATATATATATATATATATATATATATATATATATATATATATATATATATATATATATATATATATATATATATATATATATATATATATATATATATACGTATATACGTATATATAGGTGGATGTATAGTTTATAGTAATGTACACATTTGTATACATTTAAAACTTCATAATTAAGACTACGAGTTAAAGCACAAAACGAATTTCAAGATTACATGCATGTGTGAATCCCTCTTCTCTTCTTCTTCTTCTCCTCTCACCTCTCGAATATTTAGTAGTAAGAATTGCAACGACAAATGTTGTATAATAGGATTAACATACTTATGAGTAGTTCTTCTACAGAAGTACTTACATGTTTTCATAAGACACTAGTATTTTTGTAATTCTGATTATGTCCCTGCTGTTATATTTGAAACAGATCACAAAGTGGTCTAAAATATAATTCAACTTTCAATGTTTCTAATAAATGGCATTAACACTTACAACGACAGTCGTTACCACCTTGTTTTGAATTTTATTTACACTTTACTCATTTATAACAAGAACATCCCAGCAAGGACAAGGAAAACTAAACTGCCCTGGTAAGAACATGATTCATATGAATAAGTGGGTAATGTGAAAAATGTAAAATTTTAAATAGATACATACATACATATAGTATGTACATATACGTCTGTCAGTTTATTTCCATTCCATTCCAATCCCTTTTTGTGTTTGTTTATTCGTTAATGTGGTTGAAATAAACTCTTTCGGTTTCATTAGTTAAACTGAATAATGAAATTTTGTGTCTGCACATTTAGATTTTTTTTCTTCTGAAAAAGAAAGACAGAAATGTTGCTATTATTTTTTAACTAGTTTTTTTTACACTTTATTATTTTTTTTATTAGAGATACTTTTTCATTTTAAGGGCTATTAAACCCACAAATAAATATGAACTTCTCAACTAGAATTTATGGCAAATGGTTAAACATCTTTTGGAAAAAAAAATAATTAAAAAACATAAAGAGAAATTTATCCAAATGATTCATTTCTTGTATTACACGAGGGCAAACATACAATAATATACCTAAATATTACTAAAAAAAAATCAAAGTATAAACTCAGCAAGCGTAAATTTCAATAAAAGAAAATTTAGAATTGTACAACAACAAATATTATAAAAATACATTTTGTATTTTTTTTTCTATTTTATTGATGTTTTAGATTTTATTTCATATTTTTTTTTTGTGTAAGAAAACTCATATATTTTCAAAATTGTACGAGTTCTTTTTATTGTGTGTTGGTAATTGAATTAAAAGTTTTAAAATTTGTGAGTTCGTGGAAAAAATATACATATATGTGCATAGAAACAAATTTTTTTTTGTCAGGTGACAAGCTTACCACCGCACAGTGGACCATGTCAAGAGAAGGCGGTCCAAAGTCCATAACTTTTTATAGGATTTAAATTTTTATAGGATGTTTTTTCTGTTTTGTAGGTGAGACTTTGGTCTAGTGCTGGCAATGTCCACTACTTTTAATTACTCAATACAACTCAATACTTTTCCATTTGGGTAATCAATAGTACTCAATACTTCCAAAGAAAATTTATCCTTGAAGTTTTCAAATATTTTTTAAATTTATTTCTAAAACTACTACCGTAAAAGTATCGATTAAATACTTTTGTATATTGAGTACCCAAAAAAATTATAGAATATCGAGTACTCGGTCATTAATTTTCGCTATAAAATGTAAAAAATCGACCAATAAGAAAGAAAGTTATGGAGAGTTTAAAATAAATTTTAATTTTTATTTGAATTTTATTATGAAAGCGAAGTTACTATGTACTTTGAAACAAAATCTTTTAAAACAAAAAAGTTATAGACATTTAAAAATTAAAATTTTCTAAACAATTTTAATTTTAACTAAATACGGAGAAAGACCATTTTGGACGACCCCGTTCGCTGTGATAATGTTGAAATAGACTAGTAATATTTTGGCTCCCGAGGTTATCTGGTATTAACTTTTAAATGAGTAATATAGCTTTGAAATTGGTACCCTTATGCCACAGTGCACCGTCAGGTTACAAGCTAGCTGAAGGTTCTTATCTTCCTGTTTTAGGCCCCTGCAAGCCCGTGGTGCTGACAACTAAATCTACTCTCAAAATCCTGTCTCTTCTACCTCTAATAGTCGTTTCTAAAATAGTCGTTTTGAATGGCAATAACAAAATTTATAACAGGTGTGGGAGGGTCCAACACTTAGTAATTTATATTTTCTTATATCTTAAAAGCTATAGCAGTGAGAGTCTTCCAATAAAACAATAAGACAAAAAACAAAGTAATTAACCATTACCAGCTATCTAAAAAACTATAACTGTAAGAGTTTTCAAATTAGGTATGGGTTAATTGAAAAAAAGAGGTGCGATATCAGGCAAAAACTGATGGAATAGATGCGGCAGATGGTTACTATAATAGTGAGCATTTTTAAATTTGATTAGTGCTTACGCAAGAAAAACACAGACAGAATAAGAATGGAGAGAGGTGTTTCAAATACCGAGTAGCACTAAAATAGACTTTGGGGCGCTGGCCCCTACATGTGATTTGTATTCCATTTAGGCTACAACTAGATGCTAGAAATAGTAAGAAGATCGGATGGAGTGAAGTATCTTTTACAACATTTAGGCACTTGAAAGCTGCTTTAGAGAATTGAAAAATGTATTAAGTCTATCGAACATAACAAATAATTTTAATGCCAACAACATCAAGGGCTTCCGATTCGCTGATATCTACATATATCATACGTAATAACAGATAAATTATCATTTTCGAACAAATGTCTGTTCACACTACCCCTTCATTGCGAGATTGAGCGTATCATTCAAGTTTTGACTATTAAACCAACCCAACTCCAACTGGCTTCATATATTACTGAATAAATATGAATGGCAAATGAGGCTGTCATCTACAAAAGAATTGATAGGATTGAAAATTTGGCATTAAGGGTCAATGGTGTCGCTATCACGGACATCAAAAGCAATACGTTTATGATGGAAGTCCATCATACCACACTCTATCAAATGCCCTGAAAACATCTAGAGACAACTTACGTTACTTTCGCCGAAATGCTGTATTGAGTGACACCATTTATTTCTAAAGCAAAGCTTGCACGTCACCTATAAAGCGACCTTCCAACACATTGGAACTTCACCAATATGATACGAGCTGTTCAAAGTGGTTGCTAACGGATGCGCTAGCGTCTTAGAAAACTGTTTCAAATCCAGTGCTGAAATCCTATTCGACAGGAGACTTTTTGATACACGCAAAGAAAAAACATGGTTATTAAACCATCAAAACTATCTAATCTCTATATTGATAGTTTCACATTTAGCCACCATGTTATTATATTTACCGAAACTTGGCTAAATAAATATATACTCAACAGTGAAATTCTTTGCAGTAATTTTAATATTTATAGACTGGATAGAGAAACTGACACAATTGGTGGTGGAGTCTTATTAGCAATATCTTCCAAGCTTTCATCTGAAGCGATAAAGTGCAATATTCCTTATGGCATTGAATTCATCGCTGCTCGTATAAAATATAATAATAATAATAATAAACAAATCTTTATTACCTGTTCCTATATTCCTCCCAACCAAAATAATCAATATGCCTACACAATGCATGCTTCGTTAATTGAATCAATTGCAACTTTATCTAAACCAGGAGACCTTCTTCTTGTCTTTGGTGATTTTAATTTACCTAAAGTTTCGTGGAAATTTTTAGCTGATTCTTACATATTAACTCCTACAAAAGCTGACGACTGGATGATGGAATTTTTAAATAACCTTAACGATCTATGCCTCTCCCAAATTAATGATGTTTACAACTCTAATGAGAAATTATTGGATTTGGTGTTCACGAATGAACCAGCTGAATGCTCAGTACTTCGTTCTGATCCGATTACCACACCTGAAGACCGCTATCACCCTACTCTTGAAGTTGGCGTAAATGTTCCAATTAACACTAAATCTGTATCTTCAAGTCGAAAGGTTAAGGTTTTCTGTTTTAAGAAATTCAACTATGATGATTTAAATTATTTTTTACTCAACACAAACTGGCACGATTTGCTATCCATTTCATTTAATACTCCTGAAGCTATTGATTCTATGACATCAACATTTTACGAAACAATAACAAAACTTTTCAATCAATGTGTTCCAAAAGTAATAATACGCAGGAAATCCGGTCCTCCTTGGTGTACAAAAGAACTATCCAGACGTAAAAATAACAAAAATAAACGCTTTAAAATATACAAAAAAACTGGCTCGCTGTCTGATTATGCAATGTTTTCTTTTGCCCGTGCTGAATATAACTTATTAAATATGAATCTTTACAAGAATTATATGTATCACATGAAGCAAAATTTTAAATCCGATCCAAAATCATTTTACAAATTTGTGAATGAAAAAAGAAACTCCGGTGGCATTCCTAATGTCATGAGGTATGCCGATCAAGAGTCTAGTGACGATTTGATAATAAGTAACTTCTTTGCTACGTTTTTTTCTTCAACATATTCAGATGCCCAATACAACTTCAATGAATACCATCATCCAATTGAGCAACACCAATCAATTTACTTTTCTCCAATATACACATCGCAGATACTTATTGCTTTAAAATTGGTTAAATCTTCAGTCCATAGTGGTCCTGATGGTATCCCTAGTTGTGTCTTAAAGAACTGCGCACATTCACTAGCCACTCCATTAAGCATAATTTTTAATACCTCTTTAAAAACTGGCTATTTTCCTCAATTTTGGAAAGATTCTTTTATTATACCTTTATTTAAGTCTGGAAGTAAATCGAAAGTTACAAACTACAGAGGTATAGCAAAGCTCAGTGCAATTCCCAAGCTATTTGAAAAATGCGTTGCGGATAATCTTCTTCATCAAATATCTTCCTTACTATCCCCTTTTCAACATGGTTTTAGAAAAGGTCGTTCTACTGTTACAAATATCTTAGAGCTTACTACTTTAGTTAATCGTGAATTTAGTCAAAGAAGATCAATTGATTGTATCTACACTGATTTTAGTAAGGCTTTTGACAAAATCAACCACAAATTGCTGTTGATAAAACTTCATAAGATGGGATTTATAGAACTGAGTTTAATGTGGATTGAATCTTATTTAACTCACCGAAAACAGAACGTCCTCTTTAATAATGTCATTTCTAATCATATAAATGTGACCTCTGGAGTACCTCAAGGCAGCCATCTTGGTCCAATTTTATTTTCTCTCTTCTTAAATGATTTACCATGTGTGATTAAAAATTGCAATATCTTAATGTATGCAGACGACGTGAAGATATTTATAAGCTACGGCCTTGACAGCGATAGAAGTTTGCTACAACACGATTTGGATGCATTTTTTCAGTGGTGTTTACTTAATCTGATGGTACTTAACTTTTCGAAATGTAAACATATGCGTTTTACGAGAACCGATAATAGTATATATACATTTTTTTTGGGCAATCATCAACTTGAGTTCGTCACAGAATTCCTAGATCTCGGTATCCTTCTTGATCCGAAGCTAAACTTTAATAAACACATTAGCATGATCGTCAATAAAGCTCGTGGTGTGCTTGCATTTATTAAACGATGGGCGAAGGAATTTACGGATCCAACCATTACCAAACGTCTATATACATCTTTGGTTAGACCAGTCTTGGAATATGGATCTGTTGTTTGGGACCCTGACGCTGAATGTTATATTCAAAATATTGAATCTGTACAGAAACAGTTTCTTCTCTTCTGTTTGGGCAACTCTAGATGGAATCCTGATGTTGTTCTCTCATCATATACTGTTAGGCTTTCAATAATAAAGCTACCAACCTTGCAAAGTAGAAGAACTATGCTAAATGCTTCATTTCTACTTAATTTGATTAATGGAGCTGTTTCTTCTGACTTTTTACTAAGTAATATTAACTTCAATGTGCCACAGCGGTCAACTCGGAATTTCATTCCAATTTACTTAAAAGGTCTTCATACTAATTATGCTAACGCTGATTCTTTAAGAGGATTATGTAAAACATTTAACGAACTATATTTTCTAATTGATTTCTCTGTAAACGTAAATGTCATAAAGCGTAATATAATTTTACATCTCAATAATTGTGAATAAAATACTATTGTAATTACTATTATTAGATTAAACGGTCTGCAAGGATTTTATCCGTAGACCTTAAATAAATAAATAAAAAATAAATAAATAAATAAAACCACACTATGTTCTCTGTAATAATACATCTCTGCTGTGAACAAATTATAGTTATTTTAAACAATACTTTGGTCACGATGAAAAGTTTCTGTTAACAGTTAATCATTCACTGGTTACACACAAAAAGGCAACATGGTTGATTTGAACTATATTATAATTCAAACCACAATCAAATTTCTTTTAGTATTTAAAAATAAAATTATATTTATAATCAGTATGACTAACCAGTATGACTAAAAATAAACAAATAATGTTTGGTTTTAAAATACATATTTTGGATGTGTATAAGCTATCGGTTCATCTAAAACCGTAAAAACGTTAAATACCCATTTGTTGACAACAAATAAATTTGTTTTTGATTATAAATAATAATTTTAAATTAAAAGTATTAAACAAAAAAGGTAAGCAGAAAATATCGAAATATGTATGTATGTAAGCCTAAATTGAAATATTCGTGTAATTATTTTTTGTTATTTAGGAAATAAGTAAACCTATTCATACGTTGTCACATATAACCATTTACATGTTTCACATTATATTATAGTATGTTTATATTATAAACATAATTATGGTTGTCTTTTACAATATATGTAATTCAGCCACAACATGTTGCGCTTAGATTATGGTTATCTCAACTATGTTTTTTCTTTGCGTGTATTGAGATCTGCTCAAACATTTTTAAACGTACGCACTCCAAAGAATATATTTGACATACACTTTCGAGTTCGGATGGTATTTCGTTGCTTTAAACATAGACTGGGTCGATATTAATAAAATTTGAAACAAAGATAGATCTTTATCTAGGGGTACTATAGGATATGATTATTTTAAAAGTTAAGAACCAGAGAGAAGAAAAAGAGGCAAAAACGGACATTTTCTACGATCAAACTGATTTTAATAAAATTGGCTAGCCTAGAACTGAAGTGGTCTAAGTACCATTTTTAGCAAAATTTACCTATAAGCATTTTCGAACATAAACACGATAAATCAAATAAGGTAAATGTGGTCTATGTGTTATTACGCCACCAACTTCAACTTCTAAAGTGTTAGATTACTTTATGTAAAAAAACAAAAAAATTTTTTATACACATAAACAGGCTAGAAGAACACCTCCTAGTACCGATGTACTGTTTACTTTGGACCAAGAAAATACCCTTCCAATTTCTCATGTAAATACAGGTGAAGTATATAACCTGAGTCAACTCAATTTTACATTCATGCTTACCAACATGGGGAACGAATTTTAATGAACTTGTGGTATGAGACTACAGGTGCAAGAGAATCCAATAAGTCATATCCTGTTTGTATTTTTACTTTAAGAACCATTTTCCTCACCATGATACAAAGGTAAACCTATTTAGCGTTTCGGAGTTCAGAACCGTAACTGGAATATCTTGGTTTTCTGTGATGTTTATTTCAAATGCTTTACCTAAGAGTACCGAAATATGTATATGTTACAGGACGTAATATCTGCAAATAATGACGATTTTTTATTCATAAGCAGAGCCCAAAAAAAAAAGCTACCTAAAGAGTGGGAAGAATAATTTGAAAACTGCGGAAACAAAATCTCTTTGGTGTTAATAACATGGTGGTGTTTAAACTCTTAAGTTTATTCGATTAAATTGTTTACTTTACTCCAAGTTTTTATATTTTTTTATTTCCGGGTTTATTGTTAATTTAATCATTTATTCCTCCACACCAATTGTAAGAGTCTTACTTTTATAGTGCTTCATTTATTGTTTGTGTATTAACTGTATATAAAAGTACTCATCCCTGGAAAAATTCTAAAATTTATAAAAAATTCTAAAAATTATTGTAAAGCTCCTCTGTAAAAGGTGTTTAAAATATTTAAATAACAAAGTAAAAATACAAATCAAATATCAAAATATCCCAGTTTTAAACCCAGTATCTTTAAACCGGAAATTGCGTTTTATTCATTGCTTTTTCTCCACTTTCTCTTGGAAATGAGACATTTTTGCAGAAAGAAAGTATCCTATGTTGAAATCAGGATTCTAAGGTACCTTCTCACAAATTTTGTAAAATCCATCCAGTCGTTTTTACGTGATGCAAACACAAATGAAAAGCAGACAGATATACAGTTACTATTTTATTATATTTTATGATAAGCTTTTCTAAATTACAATAATTCCAAAGTGGTCTTTAAGACAATTTCACTATTCCTTACTACTTTTTTGTGTTTACAAACTTATTTATGACTTAAATTATACATGAATACTTAAGTTATCCACTTAGCCACGATAGAATTACCTATTATCGATATCATTTATCTAAAATCGCTCAGGCGCAACCTGAACGAGCTTTTGCGCCGTTTTGTAGCTGTGGATGAAACACTAATCCATCACAATACACCAGAGACCAATGAACATTCAAAATAGTGGGTTTAATTTCAGAAAATTATTTGAGTTGACATATAAAATAGAAACATTTTTTGAATTTACATATACATATGTGACCCGGTCTATGAAAAGGTGGCTTATTACTCAAAAACAAAATTTCGAAAAATTAGCTGGTAAAGATAAACAATACATTTCGTCAGTTTCTTAGCAGTTTTTCTTTTGCATTATGAACAGTCATTCCCAAAAGGCAACCAAAAAATGCAAAAGAGCATAAATGAGATAAGTTCGTGTGTGTATATAAAGAGCGATATTTTTTTTTTTTTAATGAAAAGTACAAACCAGTTTCTGACCCAGCGTTGTCAAGTTTTTGGGGTTTTTATCCCCAAAAATATCCTGAAATCAACTTTGACTTACCATAATTTCTGTTCTAATATTTGAATATTTTCAATTTTGGACTTTTTTTATTGTTTAACACATCTGCTTTACAAAAATATTCCAGCAACCTGACGTGTGTCACTTGTGAATAATGTCTGTCGAAGAAGAATTTTGCGAGGTTTTTCAAACATATTTCTGTGAAAACGAAGAGAATGATGATGATTCTTTTGATGATGTTGGTATCAATTACGAGGACGAACTACAAGCATTGTTTCAAGCTGCAGATCAAATGGAAGTGGATACAAATATTTTTACAGTGGACTTGTCTATTACAGATAACGAAGAAAAGGAATTGGTTAATAAGTTTATTTCGCAAGATAGCTGTAATAATTTTTAGTACACTTCTAAGCAAGTTAGGACTTTCTAGTTTTCACCACGTGAAAGAGCGTCTCAAAAACTATCGAAACCAAAAAAAGTGGAACAATTTTTTTCTTTTTGAGTCATAAGCCACCTTTTCATAGGCCGGGTCACATATATATTTTTTAAACATTTCTGGCAATAAATAAACTATGTTTGCGGTCTATTTCAGGGTGTTGTGCAAATTAAATTTAAATGAATACATTTTTCGTATAGATTTTACAATATTAGCGCTTTGGAAGAGATATAGTTTCGTGGAGTAAATAAGAAAAATATTAACACAATATCGAATGCCAGCAATGTGAACTGAAAGCCGTATTCGTTTATTCCTCTTAAAACAGGAATAAAGGTAATGAGGCATTAATCTTATGCAGTTATATTTTCAGATTATGTTGCAGATTTTTTTATCTTTTAAAAATAAAAATTTAATAAAAAATTAACTAATAATTTTACAAAATAACAAAAAATAAAGTCATATTGAAGAAATTTCTTCAATAGAACGAATTTAATAAAATTAGTCACCCTCATTCTGTTTGGCGACGGCAACATCGTCGTCGATTTTGAAGCAACATCACTTTAACACAACATCAATGTTAATTTGTTATTCCCTAACAAAGTTGTGACGACGTTGCCAATTTATCGATAATGTTGTGTGATGAACACATATCAAATCCTTGAACCAAATAATTCATTTTGGTTTATGTTTTCGTTAAAAAAGGTTTATGAAAAAATGAACGTGTATAAAATAAAACAAAGTGTATAAATTAAAATAAAAGTGTTTACATTAAAATAAAAATATTTTCTATTTCCGATGATCAGAACACATCTCAAATTAAAATTAAATATCTTTGAATTACCTGATGAAAAGTTAGTGTTGAATTAAATGTTCCCAATGATGACGAAGATTTTGTCTAAAACTCTGAATGCCATGCAATGGAAAGCTAATCCAGTATGGATGACGATCGACATGACACATGCTGCAAAAAGGAAGTCAAATAGCATATTTTTATGCACGGTGTTCGCATAAATATTTTAGCCCGAAGTAAAAAACACCAAAATCTGTAGTTTACCCATAAAGGATATTTTTCAATTTGAACAAATAATTTAAATAAAACAAAAACATAAAAAAACAAAACTAAACAATTCCATTTTTTTTTCACAACACATTATATTTACATATCGTCAGCTTAGAGTGCAAAGGTGCTAAGTCCACTTTTTATACAAATTTACATTTTGATGCAGAACGAAAGATAAATGAAAAATACATCATACTAAACAAAAAAAGTACAGTTATTTCGCTTATGATTGTTTGTAAACACTGATGTGCAAAAGTGCTAAGTCCACACCTGCCATATCGCACGTGCTAAGTCCCGTTAAAAAAACCTACTTGTTCTTTTTAATCAAATTTTTCAATCGCAGTAATGAAACTAATTTTTATTGCTTAATAAACATTCACGTGAAAGAAAACTTCTAGTATTATCAGTTTGCCAATTTCATTTTATCAACAAAAGGTAAGTAACAATTTGCTTTTTTTTTACGAATATGTCTTTCAAATATTTTTTTTTTTTCATAGAATGTTAAAATGTCTCTTCATAACAGCAATAGCACTGGTCCACAACCGCTTCAATGCAACAATTATGACAACTATGGCATTGAACCAGATGATGGAGTTGTTGGGCTAGTTCCTTATGGTTTTAATAGCGATTCTGACGACTCTTTTGACTTACCGGCTAAGACCTTCAAGATCCCGAAATAGAAAGGTAAGCAACGAATCCAGAAGGAGCGTTACTTTACAATATCACCTCAAAGTGCAAAATAAATATATACGTGTATGCAGAACATTTTTTTTAAATACATTGAACGTAGGTCGACGTGCTGTGCTTACATGGGTAAAGAAACCTCTGGTTTCAAAATCTAATTTAAATGAAAGTGTTCCGAAAAAATGTAGTCAAGACAGACAATCCCTTAACTCATTTTTTGACTCGCTACCATCTATGGAATCCCATTATTGTCGTGCTTCAACGAATAAAAGATATCTTTTGCCTGAATGGCGTTCGAAAAAGATGATTTACGACTTTTATGTTAATGATTGGTGTAAAAGCCAAAAAATGCACCCGCTCTCGATTTCGGTATTCTACGAAATATTTGATATCAAAAATCTAAGCTTATTCTCACCAAAGAAGGATCAATGTGAAACCTGTTCACGTTATTCAGTCGGCAACCTTTCATATGAAGACTACACTCTTCACCAAGAAAAAAAAAGAAGAAGCTAGAAATGAAAAAAACCAAGACAGAAATGAAGAAGCAAATGTGTTCACCGTTGATCTTCAAGCTGTCTTAATGGCTCCAAAATCTCAAGTCAGCAGTCTCTACTACCGGACAAAGTTGCAGGTGCACAATTTGGTTTTTCATAATCTTATAAACCAAAAGGCATACTGTTTCTTATGGAATGAAGTTGAAGGCGGAGTAACTGCTGAGGAATTTGCAAGCATATGGGTTTTTTTTTATTGAAGAAAAAATTATCCGTGAAAATGACCCTAAAAAAATTATTTTTTACAGCGATGGGTGTAATTATCAAAATCGTAATTGCTTAATGAGTAACGCCCTGTTAAATACAGCAATCAAACATAATGTTACTATAGAACAAAAAATTCTTGAAACCGGGCATACCCAAATGGAGGCAGATAGCGTTCATTCTACAATTGAGCGTGCTATGAAAAATAGAAATATTGATGTTCCTGCGGAATATATTGGAATATGTAAAGGAGCCCGAAAAAACCCCGAACCATATGATGTTACCTATTTGGATCATTCCTTTTTTAAAACATTTAAAAACCTTAAATTTATCAAAAATATTCGACCTGGTCGTGGAAAAGGCGATGCAAAAGTAACGGATATTCGTGGTATTAAATATACACCGAATGGTGAAATATATTTTAAGCTCAGATTTCCTGATCCATGGGAAGTACTACCCCAAAGAATAGATGGTAATGTAGTGGCGTTGGACTGGTCAAATTTTCAACAGCTTTACCAGGAAAGAAGAAAAATAACAGCTAAAAAATATGAAGACCTGCAATATTTAAAAACTACTTTGCCGAAAGACCACCACAAATTCTACGACGATTTACCTCACGAATGATTATATTTTTTCACTTAGTAGCTACGAAGTAAGCCTGCCGAATTTTATTTT
The DNA here is from genome assembly GCA_949628195.1 of Phasia obesa. Lineage (NCBI taxonomy): Eukaryota > Metazoa > Arthropoda > Insecta > Diptera > Tachinidae > Phasia > Phasia obesa. Next base: position 63,458,699 of record OX451215.1, on the reverse strand, counting down.
GTGATAACCATATTTAATATTATTGAATATTTTTTTAATTAATAATTATTGAATAATTTTTAATTAATAATTAATTAATTAATTAATTAATAATTAATGTAATATTTTTTTATTTAACAGCAATGAAATAAGACTGTCTTTAATGTTTTTTGTTACAATAAAAGAAGAAAAAATTATAAAATTGTTTTTTTTTTCATAAATATTTAACAAATGATTTTAAGAAAATGTGCTAAGTCCAATGCACAAACATAAAACAAGTTACAGAAAATGAGCTAAGTCCCGAAAATGCTTGAAAATCAGTAGCGTGTGATATTTTTCAATTTCTCCTTTTTGATAATTAAATAATGAACCAACACCGATAAAATTACGTTTAAAGTTTTATAGAATATTTCCATAGATTCATTTAGGAAAGTTTTATGTCTCTCCTGTAAAGTCTTAAAATGTGGACTTAGCACCTTTGCACTCTAAGCTGACGATATGTAAACTTTATTATGTTTCTAATTTGTGTTATTATTTTGTTCTACACACAACACTAAAAACACTGACGACAATATCAAAGCCAATTGACGGCGACATCAACGTAACATTTTCTTACAAAATACCAAAAACATGTTGCCAGTCATCGATAAATGGCAATATTGCCAACGGGAATACCGATTTACAACAAACTATAAAAAACGACTTTGTTTAATATTGCCGTCGCCAACTGAAATAAGGGTGATTTTTTTTACTAAAATTGACTATAGATTTTACTAAAAAGTTTTTTAGTTGTATAATAACCCTACAGCCCCTTCTTCCAGTATTTAGGTAAATTTTTGGTACAGTTTAATTACCTCATAAAACCAAGCGAGCTAATTATTTTAAAAATAAACTACTAAATATTTATAATCTGAAGAAAATTAAAATCTAGTCCAAATAATGACATTTTTGTTCAATTGCTTAAATCCGACCATAAATAATTATATTCTTAATTTTATATTCTTAACTTTAAATTCTTAACTTTAAATTTATGGGTTAAACTATTTAATAACACGCTAATTGAAATTTTTAAGCAGGCTTAAAATCGCGCTTAATAATATGCATTATTATATTCAGCTAGAGTCTGAAATAAAATTTTCCTAATTTGGAAGAAAAAAACATATAATCTTTCAACTCAAATGTAATGTAGTAACTATAACATACAAACTTAAGCTTACTTATCATAATTCATTTGTATACTTTTACTATTTTTTTAAATTTTGTTTGGGAAAATATGAAATAAAATCTCATACCAAAAACTTTGACATAATTCCTTTAGCAAACACTCGACTCTAGTAGTAGTTAATAGTGAAAATATGCAACTAAGAAATGAGATGAAAACGAAGCAAATCCTTCAGAGTATAAACACATTATATAAATTTGATGTTCAACTCTATGATACCAAACAGTCCCCCTTTGCCGCACACACACACACACCCACACACTAGAGAGCAACGATAAACATTTAAGGATTTCAATGTTTTCTTTGTGTGAATTTACGAAAAAAAAAATCAAACTTTCACAAGGGAAGCAAAGCAAAGCTAGCAGAAGATAAACAATTTAAACTTTATGAAACACTTAAATTCAAAAATAGAGTGCCGTTGACTTAACTAAACCCCTCAAGGTTGATAGTTAAAATATTTTATTTTTTACAACAGTTTTTTTGGCCAGTGAAAATATACTCGTAGATTTTAGTTAAAGCTTACCCGCGGCTTTCATCTTGCAATTTAGCAAAGTTTCAGTTTAACCACAATTCAAATTCAGACTTTCAGGCAGTTAAAACAAAATTTTTTGTGTGTAAAGAAAAGCAGGCGTTGATTATAGTTGTTGTATAATTTCGCATTTATTTTTCCAGTTTTTTTTTAGCTACCAGGATGCTGTTTTCGTTTTTTTTATTTTTGAACCATATATTTGTAGTCTTAGCAACATTTTTTCCATTTACATTTATGTGTGAAAAATATTGCAAATGATTTATAAATAAATACGAGGGCTACTAGAAATAAATCAGGCAAGTGCAAGTCAGACTCACGCACGAACAGTACAATTTTAAAAATACAAGTTGTGAATTTTTTCACTTGTTTTGATTTTTAATTATTTTTTATACTAAAGCATAGTACTAAATATCCTGTGTAAATATCAAGTGTCCGCCTATATCGTTTAGAACAGAAGTTGAAATTCCTCAAATTCGTGACATTTAGGAAACACCCTTTTATTTTTATTAATTTTATTTTCGTGACTTGTTGCTACAGTAGATATTGTAAAATAAAATATGTGTACATTTTAAGTGTCAGCCTATTACTGTTCAAATATATGGATTTTCTATAAGAAAAAAATATCAGGAGCCTATATTCAAAAAAAAAAATAAGGCAATATAAGTGAAAAACATCTTATTGCGGAATACCCTTTACTTGTTCAAGAGTTTACCTAATACGGTTCAAAAAATATGGCCATATACTTCTTAATCATGACACTGTGGGCTCAATCTTTAATTTTATTTTTTGTTATAGCAGCCATGGTAATTCCCATCCTTTAAACATATCAAGAGACTACACAGAGCCAAAAAAGCCTAATGGAATCAAAAAGATTTTCTCTATGAAATGTTTTTAGTCTAAGGGGTATTCAAGCAGAAAGAAGGGAAGTTTTTGTCGAAGAGATTCCTTATTATTTTCATGTGGTAAATTTTTTTAATTTTATTAAGAAGGGAATCCCATTAAATCAATAAGGAAACTTGTTACTCACAATTTTTTACTCATTTTTGACACATAAAAAATAATTCATAGAGAAAAACTTTTTCATTCTATTAGGTTTTCTGCTGAATTGTATAAAAAAATGGATTTCTTATTGATTTCATTAGCCTACCTAATTGATTTTTTCAAAACGGTTTTCCTGATTGATTTCATTAGGTTCCTCAATGATCATGTGTAAATTATCTTTTTAAATTTCTTAATAAGGATATCTTCTTTATTATATTAGCTTTCGTTTGTATAAATCAACATAGAAACTGTTTGTTAAAACATCAAATATAAAATATAAAATATACATTTGGTGTAGTGCTTAAGTGCGTGCCTACAAAACGAAACACACCATGTTCGATTCCTGGCAGAGGACGAAAAAATTTTTACCATGATTTTTCGGGTTTTAGAAATTAAGTGGCTTCAACCCCCTCTAGACAATCCCTCAATTGTGGAACAAGATTAACGTGAGTACCTGCCTAGTTAGCCTAATCTCACGGTGGTCTTACCACCGAGTGAAACTTAGGCGTAGACTAGCGTCCCCATTGTGTAGTATAACAACACTTTACGATTGCCACCAATCGCTTTTTGTGTGTCATACAGTCACAATGAGTAGCAATTTATATAATATGGCAAGCCTTTCCAAGGCAAGCCTAGATCCACATTATAACCTCTTGCTTAGGGGTTTGGAGACTATCCAAACTCCGTCTGTTGAGAGTGGAACAGCACACTTGATCGACCTTGCACCATACCTACATTAATCGTGTTAAACCACAACCACCACGTGTACCCCCGAAGGGGACCTCACCAATTACCGTGGGGCCACCGATTCCCGTGGTAGCAGTTCTTTGGGCACTGGTCGGGCCTCGAAGAGGACCAGCAATTTTTATCGCAGACCTTTTCTTCCAGATTTAGGCTCTAGGAATCGTAGCGTCTGGTGCCCCTATTTTCCCCGAGTGAACCACTTCAAAGCATTTGCCATTCCTGCAGTGACAATTGGAACCCCCGGGGGTAAGACAATCCCTCAAAGGAAACTTCCCTGACCTTCCACCCACCCTCTGAAAAGATAGGTAATATGAAGGCAAAATAAAATGTCAGTCATCCGCCAGCCATCACAAAAAGAAATACCAATTGTTTTTTTCAATTTTTTATTTTGAAATTTTTTTGTTAATTTTTTTTTTGTTTGCACAAAAAACCAGCCTTATAAAATCTAGAAGAAAATCTGTTTTTTTAAAAAAAGGAGAATACCTAATAAAAACCCTAAGTTTTCTTCTTGATTTTTTCAAAAAGGTTTTCCTTATTAAAATAATAAGACTGTCTTCTTGAAAAAAAACCATAGAGATATCTAATAAATTTTGATATATTTTATTAGATATTTAGACACTGTTTTTTCTGTGCGTACCAATTACGATTAACAAAATAAGGCAATATACGTGAAAAATATGTCACTGTTGGAACACCCATTTATTGTTAGTAATTATCATAGGGCAGTCTACCTATTACGGTTAAAAAAGTAAGGCTATATTCATACAAATCACGTCACTGTCGGAACACCCTTTAATTTTCAGTCTTATTTTTTATACTTTTTTATATAGCGAACGAAGTTTTAGTTATACTGTTTGTAAATTTTAAGTGTATGCTTCCAACAGTTCAAGAAATAAACACATATAAGTAAGTTAGTAAATTACACTTCTCTATCGGAACACCCCATAAGTCTTAGTATTTGTTGATAAAGCGGCAACAGTTATATATCTTCTGTAAAAATTTCAAGAGTCTACCTGTGTGGATTTCAGCGATAAAAAGCGGTGACAGACGGACAGACAGACAGTGTAGCACAAAACAATGAGGTAACGTTTTTACCTTTTTGTGTACAGAATCCTAAAATTATTTTCATTGCTCAAGTTATATTAAGATTAAGTAAGAATGTCATTCTGATTAGTATTAGAGGTTAGGGAATCTCAAATATCGATGGAAAGCATGAGTAGAAAAAAAATAGTCGAAAGACTGCATCAGACACACAGAAGGATACATAGGTACAGCTGGGAATGAAAGGGTAGACCAACTAGCAAAAAGGGGATCTGTTGTGAGTTTCTGCGCACCAGAACCCATAATGACACTTGGTAATGGCATAAGGCGAGCGAAGATTCTATTAATTTTGCTCAAAGAGTCTCTTGGCAAAGAGGCTAGTATGATATAAGATATAACAGAAGTACCGTAAGCTGGATAAGTATGATAGTTACAGGTAATGGGAACTGAAATCACTAAATTCAGGTATAAAGGCTGGTTGTAGCACGTGACTCAATGGAAGTAAGGTTGCCGAAAATTACAAGTTGGTTGCCTATAATCATTAAGGACGGAAGGGACCCAATAAGAAAATGATCTGCTTCGATATTCCCCCTACATTAATAAAGAAAATCTGGTTGCACAGCTTTCCAGAAATACCAACATGTATACTAAATTTCTTAGTATTTATCTCTTGGAGAGAATTTGCAAGAGCAGTATTACTTTATGTTAGTCACAGAAAATAAGGTTAACTATAGGATGGTTAAATTTTAAGGGCCGATGTCAAATGTGCACCACACCTAAACGTCAAGTTATTTTCTGCATTTAATTTGACATTTCTGAAAATCAGACTAACTCAATTTGAACCATGGAAAGATACACAATCGAGCAATGGCTAGAATGGTGGCAAGAAATGGAAACGTTGGATGATCAATTTTCGAAGAAAATCATCTTCAGTAAAGAGGCACATTTTCACCTTCGGATTCGTCAATAAGCAGAATTGCCGCATTTGGGCGAATGATAATCCTAGAGTGATTGTCGAAAAACCAATGCTCCCACTGGTTGGTGCGGTTTATGGGCTGGCGATATCGTCGTATTTTTCCAAAATGAGTTACTGTGAATAGTGTTCGCTAGCGTGAAATGATACGAACGAACTTTTTATGGCCCGAATTGGAAGATTAGACGGATTCTTGACGTTTGCCGGAGTGTGAATTACTTTCTGAGCCAAAGCAACAATTTTCATTCACTGATACATTCTTGATATGTTAGAGTATATTAAAGTTGATCTATAGCCATTGAAATGACTTATATTTAAAAAGCCCACAATAATGAGAAAAATGTGAAATCCATAATAGAACCTGCCATAAATAAATAAAATCTGTATCCACTATTTATTTATGTATCCACCCTCGTTGGTACATCATTTAAAAATGTACATCATTTAAAAATGTACTTAAATGTTGCCAAACGTACTCGTAGTGTACATTCATATATTACCAACCTGTTCGTTTATTTTTCGTTGAAATGGGTTGCAGCTGAGAGTAAACAAATAAATTTTTAGTTCTTAATGTAAATTTTATGGTGTGTTCCCGTCAAGTTTACCCAACATCCTTCCTTTTGCAATAACAGTATGTTAACACACTTGCTAGAGGCATACTTGAATATACATTTTGTATGGTTCTTTGTTTAGTAGTAAATCCTTATTGAAGAGGTTAAATATACAAAATCTAAAGCTCTCAGCTGGAGTCCCAAAAACATCGTAGTTAAGTTATATTTTTGTTTCCTCTAGTTGATGTTTTTTATTTCTTGCCAAAAAGTGAAAACTGTTTAAATGTTCTTATTCCCTAATCCGTAATGGATGTATGGGTGTATTTTTAGCTGCATAAGAACTATCGATATTGATAGCAATGGTTTGACAGCTGATAATGTCAAACTGTGTTGACATTTCTGTTCAATACAGTTCGTCCAGTTGTTGATTCTTTTAACGTCAGAATAACGTTTTCAAATTGTGAAAATTTACTTAAATATAAATAAATAACTCTGTTTGCGAAGTTCATAGGGCACTTTTAGTTCAGTGATAAAATCATTTCTGGTTAAATCGTTATCTCAATAAGCAAAATTGCCACATTTGGAGCGAAGACTAGCCTCATGCCGTTAATTAATCACCATTCAATCCATGCAAATTTACTGTTTGGTGTTGTTTAGACGCAGCGGCATCATCGTTCCTTATTTCTTTCGAAATGAGCAAGGAGCTGCCGTTAAGATGAACGGCGAGCGCCATCGAGCAATATTGACTGAATTTTTTTTCTCAAATATTAATTAGCTAAAATCAAATCTAGTTCCAACAAGACAGCGCAACGTGCCGTATAGCGCGCTTAACAATCGATGAATTATAGTTTATAGTTGAGGTATAGTTTGATATTTATTCGAATATGACGGCATGAGTCCTACGCAGTGTGAAAGTTATGTGAGTTCATTTGTGTTCGTTAAATTTTATTCTCCATTTTTTTAACCAAAATTCCAAATACGAAATGTGATCTTGTAAATGTTTTGATGCTACTTGGGGGGCTTTCATGAATGCTTAGAAAAGCTCTGTCGTCAGCAAATGTTGATGTATGGACTCGACTGCTAGTTGGCATATCGGATTTATACAGCAAATATAAAACGGGTACTAATTTACTTCCTTGGGGAACTCCAGCTTTAATCGGTTGAGGCGAGCTTAAAAAATTTCCTTTTTTAAGTATAAGCTTACGACCAGTTAAATAACTTTTTAACACCTTATAAAAATTAGTGGGCAGGTTTTGCTTTAACTTGTAAACTAGGCCTTCATGCCATACTTTATGGAATGCTTGAGAAACGTCTACAACAATATTTTCGTTCCTCGAAAGCCTTTTTTACTACATTTACTAATCTGTGCGTTTGTTCAATAGTGCAGTGCTCTATTCTAAAACCGAATTGGTGGTTCGGAATACATCCTTTTTCGGTCAAAATTGGGTTCCGCTTAGTGATAAACATTTCCTCTAATAGTTTTGACGTATTTGATAACAAACTTATTGGCCTGTTGGATTCCACCTTTGTGTAATCTTTTACTGGCTTAGGTATCATAGTAATAAGAGATACCTTCCAGTCTGAAGGAAAATACTCAATTATTCAAACTGCTATCTGGGGAAGATCTATTATCATCCTGTTACTTCTTTTGTCGAAATCATACGTCTTCTTGGGGTTTAAACTAGCAATTGCCTTTTCAACATCTTGTAAGTTAAATCTAAGGGGATAGCTGCTTCAACATGGTGGTAACTCGGATAAATTCGAAGATATATTCGGCATAAATACGTTTTTTAAATGATTAACATATAAATTACCTTTTTCGATATCACTTCTTGCCCGACCTCTGTATGAAGTACGCAAGCGAGGCTTGCGTATGAGCATTCGTTTGATAGTTCTTTTAAGGTTTCTTGTTGCCCGCCATAATGAATAGACAGATTCTGGGCTAGCGTTAAGGCCGTCCAAATATTTTGGTAGTAGATCTCTTACCTTTTTCGTGATATCTCTTAATCTGTTCTTGAGTTGCGGAAATATGTGCAGTTGCCACTCTCTTCGAATTCTTCTCTCTTTTAAATACGGTTATATCTTGTTTGTTGCCGGGTTATGTTGAACAGCTAATTAAGGTTTTTATTTAGATCAGCAAGACACAACTCTACGATTTTTGGTGTTTTAACGGTATGTTTTCCGAACATTGAGTACTGAGATATTTTTCTTATTTAAGCCAATTTACGCGATTGCTTGCCGTCGTTAGGAATCCAGTCGGTGAAACTATTTATTAGCGGTTCCATATTGAAACAAGTGATGCTTCAACTTTAAACGCATCTTTTGAAAAACCCTTTGCTACGTCAAAATCAATAACATCAGGAATTTTCTCTGGATCTGTAAGCCAATAAGTTGGTTGGCCACTAGAAATCACATTTAAGCGCATTTTTGAAATTTGGTTCAAACAAGACACGACGCTTTGTAGTAATTAGTCTTGACCCCCAGAAAGTGTGTTTTTACCAGCTGCTATAAACCGGGGCCCAAGTAGTTTAAAAAAGTCTTGATACTAACTCTCCCATATCGAAAATATATGAGGGGAATAATTTGAAGATATATCAATGCCTCGATCAAAGTTTTCAAGGCAGATATTTGTTGTTTGCATATAGTCTTCACAGAAATCACACAGTAGATAGTGCTTTAGACGAGCCTTTATTAGTATTGTCGAATCTCCGCACGCTCTATCACGGGGGTCTTTTGTATCGTAGAATATGTATCAATTTATTAAAAATAAAAACAATTTTTTGTTAAGTGGGTCTCCAAAATCAGCATAATATCAATTTGTTGATTTAAGTTTTTGTTTGTATATGAATTTGTCATTTATAATTTTGTGACATTTTCTTTGGTTGAATAAAATAAAATTGTCGAATACAAAAATAGAAATTAGCCGAAGTTGACTACAGCCACAACGGTGGTCGTGTAGCCACGTAGCTTTGCGGGCTTCAAAATAATCTTTTACCTATAAACGTGTGTATTTTATTTTTGACAGTTTGTAGTCGGTATCCTGATTTTATCTATGTCTTTAATGCATCTAGGTTTTAAAACAGAGATCTCATCTATTTAAGAATCAAACGCTTTTAAAACAAGCAAAAGTGCTATATTCGGCCGTGCCGAATCTTCTATACCCTTCACCACGGTGATTTTATTTATACAGACATGTACAGCATTATCCATATTGTTGACTCTTAAATAAAGTCGTATAAGAAAAAATCATTATTCATGAGTTAAAGAAATAGAAGACAAATGAAAAAAAATTGCGTTTGATACAATTATCGCCGTGTTGTCAGCTACTAAATATTTGCTCCAAAACTTTTTGTTTGTATATGAATGTGTAATTTACAATTTTGTGACATTTTCTTTTGTTGAATAAAATAGAAATTAGCCTAAGTTGACGACAGCCACAACGGTGGTCGTGTAGCCATGTAGCTTTGCTGGCTTCAAAAGAATCGTTTACCTATAAACGTGTGTATTTTATTTTTGACAGTTTGTAGTCGGTATCCTAATGATGTCTATGTGTTTAATACACCTAGGTTTTAAAACAGAGATATCATCTATTTAAAAATCAAACGCATTTAAAAAAATCAAACGCATTTAAAAAAATATATTACTCTATATACACACATACATACATATGTATGTATATTGTTAATATTATTTATATGTTATGTTACAGTCATGATTTTCATTTTCAAAGAAATATTGAAATTTTTGTTTTAATTTTTCGTAAATTGTGTGTAAAAATTTTTTGTAAAAATAATTTTTTAAAAATTTTTTGTAAAATTTTATTCGAAAATTTTTTGTAAAATTTTATTCGAAAATTTTTTGGAAAATGTTTTAAAAAAATTTTTTTGAATATTTTTCTGTAAAATATCTTTTTGAAAATATTTTGTAATTTTTTAAAAAAATTTTTTTTTTAAATTTGATTGAAATTTTTTTGTTAAATTTAGGACCTTTCTGCAGTCTATATTGAGTTAGAATGGTCAGAATAAAGCAAAAAAGAAATCCTTACAAAAAAAAAAATTTCCTGATATTGACACATGGGACCCCCCATGCTCCTATTTATTAGTGCTCCTATTTATTAGTGGGTACCCTGTGGGTCCATTGGCTACCTCTATGTGTATTGCTTTCTATTAAGGTCTCTAATACAAATCAATGCAAAAAACTCTACCAATCTAAAAACAAACAAAAATCGCCCCTTGATCCCCCGAGATCCGTATGCACTCCTTGCGATCTACCTGTCGCAGTCTAATATTTATTTGACAAAAAAAGGCAAAACAGAATCATTAAAGCCGAAAAAAAATAAAATAAAAACGTGAAAAAAATATAGGTGGGCGTGGTTTTTGGCCCGCAGCCTCCAAAGGAATGATCTGATGTTGCTGAATTGCAATACCAAAATTTACGAAACAGATTTGAGATATAATTTATCTGAAGAAAACTAAGAATCAATTTTGATGGTAAAATTAAACAGCTGAACAAATATAATAATAATAACAATAATTTTTGTAGACTTCTGTCAATTATTATTACATATAAATTGGAGGCAATAAAACTAGCGTATTACTATGCAATACTTAATTCAAGACTTTTATTTTTGCCTTAAAGTATTAAAAGTTAAAAAATAACTTAAATTTTTTGAGTAAAATAATAAAAGACAAAAATAACCTGATATAAATTCCCCGATAAAAATCTAACGGTAGGTATTGGCAAGTTTTAATAATGGGCCTTAAATCTCAAAATGGCAAACTTTAAGTTTATATTTATAATTATAATTATTAAACTCCAAAAATGTTTTACTAAATATTAGTTCTTTTCTACATAAATTCCTTCTCCTAATGTTTTTGCCTTATGTTAGGTCACAATCAACAAAAACTTAATTGTTTACTCACTTCTGTACACCTGTTAGCCACAAATACTTAAACTTCCAACAAATATACACATTTTCTTACACATGAACACAGCCTGTGTAATGCATTCATAAATCACTTCAACTAAGACCCCGTTTCCGGTGTTTATGTTTATATATATAATTTTTTAATTATCTAGGCTATAAATTCCTACTAATTCATTAAATTATAGAGTTCTACAATGATTCTTCTGCATATACATATGTACATACATATAATTTTTAAATATTTTCATTTCACATCGTTTTAAAGAAATGGTCTGTAAAGATACGGGTGCAGCTTGATAATTCCATAAATTTTTATATTTCCGGGGCAGTAACGTTTTAAATTTTGAGAAAGTGTTACTTTGGATTATATAACCGAGGTACCCAACTTTAGGGGCTTATCCAGAAACCCCCTTTACCCTGGTTGGCCGACCGTTCGAGTCTTCTTTGTCACTATAATAAAAACTATGCGAAAATGTTATGCAGTTCAAACGCATTCATTCAATGCAACAAACCAAAAGATAAATTTTTTATAAATTTTAGAATTTTATCCAGGGATAGGTACCTTTATATAAAGTAAATACATAAACCATAACTGAAGCACTATAAAAGTAAGAGTCTTACTTTCAAAGCAAAATCGAGCAAAATATAGTCAGGACGCCTACGACGTGGCGGGCACAGCTAGTTATCAATAAAATTAATGTTGCGCGATTTGCCTTTTATATGCACATCGATAAAGTTTTTTATACATTTGGGTTGCGTTTAGGAATGCATGACTTTATTCAATTGCCTTCCAAATGGGGTTTTGGAAGTCTCCCTGTTAAGGAAAATGGCAAAAAGTGAATTTCGTTTGCGGATTAACGGACGCTCTGCACCTTCAATTTAAATGATTCAATTTAAATGATTTTAAGTTCAGGTAGCTAAAAAGAGGTGGTCTGACTTGAGCCTGATTACAAATGTTAACTTTAATTGGTTTTTTTTTTTTTGAGGCTTATACCAGTTCCAAAGAATTCATTGATTTGCTAGTTCTATTAAAGTATGCTCATTTTGGCCAGTTCATCCATCAGCTACGCATTTAGCAGCTTTTATACACACCAGTGAGCGTGATTTTCAAATGCCTCGAAATCCGTTTTGGTAATAATATTTTTACTTAAATTTTTCACAAGTCGACCGAATTTTCTCTTTGTTATCTTCCATTTTTAACACACTGTAATTCAATTCCAAACGTAATTACAAGCTTTTGAAAAGTGTTGGCAGTGGCATCAAATAAGAAATTCTATAAGAAAAGTCATATTCATAAAGCTCCATTAAAATACAATGCTACATATCGTTGGTCTCAAATGGAAGGTCAGCTCATAATAGCAATTATCATTACAGTCACAATGTAATTTGTAGCTTGTAGCTTGTAAAAGCGTTATTTTTTACACTATTGCAATAAATTTATGTGACTATTGCAATAATATGTGTGTGAAACCTATTGTAATATGTATTACGTAATTGAAAAACTTAATTACGTAAAAAATCTGAGTTAGGGTCTTCCTTCTTGAGACCATCGATATGAATGACTGAAATTACACCACAATATTTTATTGAGAAGACGATTAAAATACTTGTAAAGGGTGTTTTTTATAGAGGTATAGAACTTTAAGTTGCAATAAAACAACGATTGATTATTCGATTGACATGAATTTTATTTATCCGAAAGATAATCTTGTGGCATAACATTTTAAATATGACTTCTGGCATATGACCGCCACAGCTGGCGCGGAGGTAGTCCAATCTGGACGTCCTATTTTCGATGACTTTTTCCAACATTTGTGGCCGTATATCGGCAATAACACGGCGAATGTTGTCTTCCAAATGATCAAGCGTCTGTGGCTTATCCGCATAAGCCACAGACGCTTTTTATGACTTTACATAGCCCCACAAAAAAGTAGTCTAGAGGTGTTAAATCACAAGATTTTGGAGGCCAATTCACAGATCCAAAACGTGAAATTAGGCGGTCACCAAACGTGTCTTTCAATAAAACTATTGTGGCACGAGCTGTGTGACATGTTGCGCCGTCTTGTTGAAACCACATCTCCTGGACAACATGGTTATTTAATGCAGAAATGAAAAAGTTAGTAATCATGGTTCTATACCGATCACCACTGACTGTAACGTTCTGGCCACCATCGTTTTTGAAAAAGTACGGACCAATGATTCCACCAGCCCATAAAGCGCACCAAACAGTCAGTTTTTCTGGATGTAACGGTGTTTCGACATACACTTGAGGATTACCTTCACTCCAAATGCGGCAGTTTTGTTTGTTGACGTAGCCATTCAACCAGAAGTCCTCTTCATCGCTAAACAAAATTCGCTTATGAAAATCGGAAACAACGGTAATCTCGTTTTGGGCCCAAATTACACTATTTGGAAGCGTTGTTCTGGCGTGAGTCTATTCATGATGAATTGCCAAACCAAACTGAGAATAAATCACTTGACAGCTGTTAAATCGGTCGCCATCTTGAGAAGTAATGCCAACTTAAAGTTCTATACCTCTATAAAAACACCCTTTACTTAAAATAATTACAATCACTTATCATAGATTTAAACAAGTTGATGTGATCAAAAATTGTATTTTTATTGGTTTAATAAAATAACTGGCTCCCGACTTCCATCTAAAGCAGTATTTCTTTCTATTGTTCTAAGAAGAAAACAACTGTGATAATACAAATTTAATTTTGCTAATTTATAAAAAATTTTAAAAGGTGATATGCATAAAGAAAAATATTGATTGCTTAATTTTTTCAGGGTTTCATCTGTAACTTGCCAGTATACATGTACAATTCCAGGAGCAAAACTTCGTCTTAAACCAAAAACATGATTTTATATACCAAGACGCAATTTCTTATATCAATAATTGATATAGACGTGTTATAATATCAAAAAGGCCCAATCCTTTATATTTGAAAGTTGGTTTAGTTACCGGACTCGTAGGTGTAGTAGTCACAGGACTTGCAGTTGTAGTAGATACCTTAGTCACAATCTCAAATGGTATATATATTGATGTATAAACCCGCACTCTGACAAAACCATCAAGGTTAAGAGACAACAGCAAAGTAAAATTTTCATTTTGATTCAGATCTTACAAATAAGAACTCTTAATGAAAAATAATAAATTTCTAATCATGCTTTTGGGTTTTTATATGAAAATCGTTACGAAACGAATCAAATAAATTTGTGTTAAAGTCGCAGACTTGCTAAATATTTGAATAAGAAAAAAACTTTGAAGCAAATAAACAGTATAGTAAATGTATTATATAAAACATTAATTATAAATAAAATGCGTGAACTGAAATAACATCCCACTAAACATTTTTTAGCGAATTTAATAGTCTATACAAGTTACCGATATCGCACCTGTTGCAGTTTAGTTAACTTTCCGAAAATTATATGGGTGGTTCACAAGAAAACGTTATTTTTTGTGAAAAAAAAAACTGAAATAATTTTGTATAAATTCGAAAGAATATTGTCCGCGTATCTATTCGATGTCTTACAATTTTACAGACAATTTTGAAACTAATCTAACACTCTCTTAGGCTTGCGGCTTTAATGTCGGATTTTTTTAGCAAATAGTATGGGATGAATCTTATTCGATATTTCTGTGTGGTAAGGGATATGGATCAACGAAGATGTCACCCTTGAAATAAAAGCCTATGTGGAGAGCATTGAGAAATCTTATCATTTTGAGTTAATAGAAAATCTCAAAAGTCGCTTAACTAAATCTATTGAGCTGAAATAGCAATAAAATGGTATCCTTTCAAAGACTAGATTTTTTATCTTGTCAATAGGTGAAGATAAATGTTCACTTCTTTACATGCACTATTACATAATTTTTAATATAAAATATAATAAATATATATATATATATATATATATATATATATATATATATATATATATATATATATATATATATATATTATATATATATATATATATATATATATATATATATATATATAAATGTGGATAAATTAAATAAATTAATAAATAACATTCAAATAATATTGTTGATGTTTTTATTTATTTACTCTACCAAATAATCGCTGTGCATAGGAATAGTTTATTTATTAAACACCATTTGAATAAATATTTACTATTTTTAGCTTCTTTATTAAGATATTTTTCGCTAAACTAGCAATATAAACATATATGTATGTTGGTTTTTAGAATAACAAAACTTTCTACGGTTTTGAATAAATAGTCGTATACGGTGAGGTCACAGAACTTATGTTGTTCCGATCGAATGTGGTTTCAGAAAACCAAAAATTGTTTGGAAATAAAAACATTTTAAATTTTTAAAGTGGCATTGCATCGCACACATAAAAAAAAAACTATAACAGGACCATTTCTGTACATGAAATATTTTATGTAAAATTTTGTTGCTGGTGCAGATAGTAATCGAATTGGTATACATGCACAGCGTCTGTGTTCGCATCAAGTAAAAACTACGGGATGAATTTTAATAAAATTTTGTAAGGAAATACCATACTAAATGTTGATTCAAATATAGGATACCTTTTTCCCGTAAAAATATCCCATTTGCAAGAGAAAATAAAAAATTAAAAATAAAAATTAATGAAAGTATGCACTTTTACCGAATCTTTACATTTTTGTCAGCAGGAAATTTTTAACACCATTTACAGTACTCTACAATAATTTTAGAATTTTATATAAATTTTAAAACTTTATATAAAGTCTATTATCCTGTGTAATTACCCAGGGATGGGAACCTTTATATAACACTAGCTGTTCCCAGTGCGCTTCACTACACCCATCCATAAAAAATAAAAAAAAAAACACTTGGAAGAAAAGTATGGCCACCACAGTGCTTTGTTTCCATGTAACGATGGGACAAAAATAAAGGGAGTTGCCACAGACTTTTGAAACTTTGCACGGCAGTTATATTTAGACTAATTAAGAAAATTAAATTTTTTTTTTAAATCGGAACAAGCAGACGCCTACCGCCCATGTTCCAAAAGGCAAACGTTTTTAGATTTGTTGTGTTTCTCAACAAAAAAAAATTGAAAACATAGGTTTGTTAAACCCATCATAATCGCTCTTGAAAATAGGACTCTTGAGCCTGTCAAATCCTGTAAAAAATTATGCGAATTTCATGAAACTTATGAATACCTATTTGTACAGAAGTGCACATAACTGTTTTTGACTCACGGTGAGAAAAAATTTACTCACACACGATCACGTGCAAATAATTTTAGAAAAAAATCCTTCAAAGCTCATCGCCACTACTTGAAACGCTCTCTTTGTATATATTTATAAATATCTTTAAAATCTATAATATTTTTAATCTTAATATTCCCACTTGAAAACATAAATGAATCTGTGGATATTAACAAATGAGTCATCAAATCCTTGTGCGTGTCCATTCGAAACGTTTTCGGATATGCGACAACCGTACTTTTCTCACATTTTTTTAGATTTGCTTTTAGCACTTCTTCCGACAACCAGCCTAAAATCGGTTTTTTATTTAATTATTATGTGAATTTCAAGCTCCCGTTCGAATTTTATAAATTAATTATTACCGATCAATAGAAGACATTATAAGAGTACAAAAACCGGAAAAAACCAGAGACCATAGTTTTCCTTTTTTTGTAATGTTCAATAAAATTTTAGGAATTTTAAAGTTTCAATTAAAATAAATGCGATCTTCATGACAATTAAAAGATATTACAAACAAACTTTTTATATTAACATACATACATAGTTTGGAGAAAGATAGACGGTTTTGGAATAGTGGACGTTATACCTCCCATACAAAGCGAAATTATCCTGTATCTAGAAAACTGCAATAGATATAGCCTTAAAGCTTTACACGAGTAATGTCTATACTAGTGTGCATAGTTTATCAAAATACAACCTGGAATGGAGCAGTGGGTGTGGCACCTCCTATACAAAGTAAAAATTATTATTGTGTACCTGGATAACTATAATAAGTAGAGTCTTGAAAGTTTGCGCAAGTAACCCTCATACTGGATTAGGATAGTGGGAGTGGTACCTACCATAAAAAGTAAAAAAGTATTATCGTGTAATACGTATAGTCTAGTAAAAAACAGATTGGAATGGGAACAGTAGGCATCGTACCTTGCATATAAACCAAAATATTTTTGATGTGAGAATAGCGTGTGTTTACGAGTTAAAATTTGGCCATAATTTTCTTCCAAGTGTTTATTATATTTTTTTGGATGGGTGTAGCGAAGCACACCGGGGATAGCTAGTATCATCTATAACTCAAATAACTAAAAATCATTATATAAAACAAATGTCGTATGTGTGACATGTGCCGCAAAATATAAATTGGAACGATGCACAGAGGGGCATTTTGCCAATCTAGCCGGACATTGCAAAAATTTATTTTGAGAAATGTACAAATTTAAGTAAGCAGCTCTACAACAAAATTCTGCATTGTATAGTGAATTTTCAAGGTTTTTGCTTGAGATTTGTCGTTTTGGGACAGTGTTAAAATCAGGAAAGTTGAGTAAATCGCATACGTTTTTATTTACTTTATACGATTTTAGGGGGTTTGCAAAATATTTTTGTGTGGCTAAACGAATAAAAGACCTTGTATTGATTTAAAATATTTATGATAAAATAGATTTTTGTTTTGTTAATTTTTTTGTTAAAAAAATTGAAAAGGTTTTTGAGAGTGGGGCCATCGCGATCCTAAAAATGTCGTATATCAATATAAAATTTACGATCTCAACGTTTATACTATAGAAAAAAACGTTGCGCGTTTTTGAGTTTTTGGTGCGATTTTTTCCAAATTTCACTTTTTTCTATTTTTGCTTATCTTGTTTAGGTAGATACGAGTAAGAAACCTTTTTGTCGGTCATAAAATGTTTTCGGTTTCTAAGTTGTTTTAAATAAATTAATGTTATTATTTTATTATTTTAAATAAACTTTATTGTTACTAATATAAATCAATTTTTATCTATATAAATAATTAAACTGTGATTTTATGCCTGTTTGTTTGTGTGCATCACGTAAAAACTACTTGATGAATTTTAATAAAATTTTATGGAGTGGTACTTCAGTTCGCAGTTCAAATATAGGATATTGCTTTTCCGTAGGAATATCTCATTACCAAGATGAAGAAAAAGTAGTGAAAATACGCCATTTTGCCGATTCAATGGTACTGCAAACTTGGCAGCACCTTTTATTTTTTCAGCGACTAATTTAAAACACTATTTACAGTACTCTACAATAATTTTATTTCTGAGTAATTACTCTGGAGTAATTACAAAAACCATATCTGAAGCCCTATAAAATCAAGAGTCTTAAAGAGTATTTCAAATCAAAATAAGGACGCTGACGAAGTGGCCGGCATAGCTAGTTATGAATAAATTATTTATTTTCAGTAAAATTGAATACTATAATGTAATAAATTACAAAAATGACTTTTATTAATATTCTTCTCTTCGACATAAAAGCTTTAAAATGAATATTTTTTGTGGAAATCGGCAAAAAATAAAACACATGGACGTTTCAGAAGTTCTGTCCTTAAAAATTTTAAAAATTATATTTCTATACCGCCCACAAAAGGGGGAGGGGCGGGAAATGGCATTTTAGAATCTTCAGGGTCCAAGTGTAAGGTTTTGAACATTCTTTGACCTTAAAAGTTGCAATTGCTAAACAAAAGTATGGGAAAACTTAAAAAAAATTTAATTTTTCCGTGGTAGGATTAGTTCTTCTAAGAGGAAGATTTTTCTCCTTAGTCCGATATTTTTTATTTTACAGCTTTAACAGCCTTTGACCATAAGAGATTCTTCTGCCAAGTTTCATTAATTTAATGTAATGTCCGGCTAGAGTGGCAAAATTCCCCTAAAATTACTTGAAACTTACTCAACAATGGATTCGTAAGCCATATTTAAACAACAGCGCATGAATTGATAATGGCATGATGTGTCAGTTGTTACCATGTTGTGTAGTTCAACTTATAAAAGCCTTAATTTTTAATATTACCCTCAAGTAATGCAGAGGTTGAAAGAGTATTTAGCGGCATGAACCTTGGTAAAACAAAACTTCGAAAGAACTCGCTTCGTTGTATTAGACTAGTTATCCCAAGTGTCTTTCCCTGCACCCATCTTCCTAAAATATAAACACTTGGAAGTAAAAATATGGCCAATCTAATCTCGAAATCCAGGGTCACTATTGCAGTTCTCTAAATTATATCTATATATATGTACATATATATATATATATATTATACGAGTTGGTGGTAGACTGTCGAGTTCTTCTATCCCTTTCAACACTTAACACCCCATTTTGTTCTCCAGGCAGAGTTCTCTCTCTTTTCTTATTTTTATATTTTTAAACGTTCTCCTTAAAACTGTCAAATTTAGCTTACATCTAATGCATTCCTACGTTTCGCGATTTTTTAAGATCATTTGTGCTGATATGTTGCTAAACTGGAAACCTGCCATAAGTGTGTTTGCATCCTGCCGGAGAATTTAAGCATAGTTGGCTTGACTATGCTAGTCCCATCAAAACCCCATCTTTAAGGACAGCATTATATTTGTCTCTGTATCTGCATGTGTACAAAAGCGATACGGCTTAAATCCGTTACAAACCTAAATTCGACGCTCCACAGCATGCATAGTTTTATATACAAAGAACTTTAAGTCTTGTATCAAGGAAACAAAACATCTCTCCCTGAGCATTTTACAGAAACCCTGGCAAACCCAGGCACATAATGGCACTCGATTTCTCCAAATCCATCAAATTGCATTCCCGATTATGACTTGCTTGATTCAAATATTAATCCAATTTTGAAAACACTCACAGAGCAGCATTTCTTGAATAAAATTTGTTCTATTTTGGTTCGAAATTATTTCACTGGAAGTTATTTCATTTCTGCAGGCATTGGAAGGGATACAAGATCAAACTAGCATTTTATTGCTCTTTTAGCTCAATACATTTAGTTAAGCGTCTTGTGATTTTTTTGTTTTTTCTATAAATTCCAAATGTTAAGATTTCTCAATGCTTTCAGTATAGACTTTTATTTCAATCGTGACATCTTCGTTTGATCCAAATCTCTTACCACACAGAAATATGGAATGAGATTCATTCTATACTATTTGCTAACATATTGTTTAAAAGGAACACACACAAAAATCTGACATTAAAAATGCAAGTCTAAGAGAGTGTTAGAAAAATTTCAAAATTGTCTGTAAAATTGTAAGACATCGAATAGATACGTGGACAATATACTTTCGAATTTATTTCGGTTTTTTCACAAAAAAAAACCGTTTTCTTGTGAACCAGCTATATAATTTTCGTTAAAACAATATTTAGTAGGATGTTATTTCAGTTGACGCATTTTATTTATAATGAATGTTTTATATTTACTTAACTATTTGCTTTAAAAGTTCTTTTCTTATTCAAATATTTAACAATTCTGCGACATTAAAACAAAAATATTTGATTCGTTTCATAACGACTTTCATATAAAAACCCAAAAGCATGATTTGAAATTTATTATTATTCATTAAGAATTCTTCTTTGTAAGATCTGAATCAAAATGAAAATTTTACTTTGCTGTTGTTTCTTACCCTTGATAGTTTTGTCAGAGCGCGGATTTATACCTCAATTTGGAGATCCTGAATATATTTATGAGATTGATCGAATTCTGCCATTTGACATTGTCACTAAGGTATCTACTACAACTAAGAGTCCTGTGACTAAACCAACTATCAAAGGTAATGGATTTGACCTTTCTGATTATATAACACGTCTCGGTTTTCATCCTGGAATTGTACATGGATATTACTGAAAAGTTACAGATGAATTGCTGGAATAATTAAGCAATCAATATTTTTCTTTATGGATATTGCGTTTATATTCTTATTATAAAAATGTTAAAACTGAATTATCACAATTGTTTTTTTTTTAAATACTGCTTTAAATGAAAGTCGAGAGCCAGTTCATTTACTAAACCGATAAAAATAAAACTTTTCATATCATACCTAAATATAAATAACACTTCAACTTGTTTAAATCTTTGTTAAGTGATTATAATCATTTTAAGCACGAATAATTTAATCATCTTCTAAACAAAATATTGTGTTGTAATTTCTGTCATTCATATCGATGGTATCAAGTAGAAAGGCCCTAACTGGAATTTTTTACGTAATTAAGTTTCTCAATTACGTTATAAATATTAAAATAGAATTCACACAAATATTATTGCAATAGTCAGAAAATTTTTTATTTGATGCCACTGCAACACATTTCATTAGAGAGAGAAATAGAGCTATAAACTAGAC
The DNA here is from genome assembly GCA_949628195.1 of Phasia obesa. Lineage (NCBI taxonomy): Eukaryota > Metazoa > Arthropoda > Insecta > Diptera > Tachinidae > Phasia > Phasia obesa. The sequence continues at coordinate 63,437,367 of OX451215.1, read as the reverse complement.
CGATCTAAAAGACATAGCTTTCGAGAATTCTTCTGATCAATACAGTCCACTAAGACCTAATTATTTTCTGTTTTTGTTTTCGTTTTTGTTGTCTATAATATAAATGGTATATAGTTTTTGTCAATAATATTTATATTTTTGAAATGAAAACTTCTTTAGGCACGTTGAGCACTTTTTGGTTGAAAAAAAATTATTGAACGCAAAAACCATAACCGTCGCCAGCATTATCACAACCGTAACCGCGTCAGCAAACATTGGTTTCTATACATAGGTCTGTTCGTTTTGGTTGAAGAACAATGATTAAACTCGCATCATCGTCACCTAACGTTGGTTAGAAAAGCGAAAAATTATTATCGCGTTAATACGCAGAGTCTAACAAAAAACAGATTCGATGGGAACAGTGGGCATTGTTACTCGCACACAAACTGAAAAACTTTTGTCGTGAAAGTAGGAAACTATAATAGGTAGAGTGTGGAATTTTTTTTTACTTTTAGAATAACGTGTAATTTCAAGTTAAAGCTTGGTGATTAGGAGGGGAGGAATGGGTACGCCCACAAAAATAATTGTCCTATTTCTAGAGAATTGCAATAGTAACCCACTCTAAATTTGTCTCCGAAAATAACGTGCATTTTCGTGTAAAAGTTTTGCCATGCTTCGAGTGTTTGTTGTATTTTTTGTGGACGGGTGTAGCGAAGTACACCGGGTATTGCTAGTTATTCTAAAACGCTCATCCAAAAAATCATCGTAAAGCAAGCCATACACGTTACGATGAGTTGTGCAATCAATTCTAGGAATCAGTTGTATGCGCTCCACAAACGATACAATTTAGCGTGCGATTTCCTGAACAACCCAGCTCTCTTAAAGTAAGGTATTGAAAATAGTCAAACATTTTAAATCACTGGTTGTAATTTTAAATAAAAATTCAAAATTAATAAAGTGGACATAAAAATCTAATTTTATTAACTTTAAGCAGATATAGTGTTTTTGTAAAGTGGTTATAATTACAATTTTGGATTATCATTTGCCCAAATTTTCCAATTCTGCTTATTGACGAATCCACTGAGGTGAAAATGTGCCTCATCACTGAAGATGATTTTCTTCGAAAATTGATCATCCAAAGTTGGCATTTCTTGCCACCATTCTGACGCTTGACGACGTTTGGCATGGTCAAGAGGCTTTAGTTCTTGAGTCAATTGCACCTTGTATGCGTTTAAATGCAAGTCTTTATGCATAATATTCATCAACTACGAGCGTGAGAGTTGCAATTGTTGGGCACGACTACGATTTGAGGTGGACGGCTCTTTAGCCACACTATCGCGAACAGCAGCAATATTTTCTGCAGTACGAGTTGTACGAGAATGCACTGGTATTTCCACATCTCCTACAGACCCGGTTTGCTCGAATCAAAATATCACTAACTGCACGATATGCATTTTGATTTGAATGCCCATTTTCATAATAAGCCTGAATAACTTTAACGCGTTGCTCGATTGTGTATCTTTCCATGGTTCAAATTGAGTTAGTCTGGTATTGAAAAATGTCAAATTAAATGCAAAAAACAAATTCACGTTTAGGTGTGGTTCCCAATCAACATCGGCCCTTAAAATTTAACCACCCAATAGAATCAAAGTTAACACAAATAAAGTTAAAATCAGTTTAACTAAACTTATGCACAGAAACTTTACTTTCAGCTAAAGCCTAGTGCTCTGTTCAAATTTGTGAGCAACATTGGAAGAACTTTACGATTTTATTACTTTTAAGTATACCACATTGTCTTACAAATGTTAGCAAAAAATGTTAGTTGTTTGAAGCATTAGATTGTAAACTTCTACTGTAGAAATCAATTCTAAAATTAATTTCGTGTTATGACTTTCAAATATGGGGCACGGCCTCAGCAAGCAATGTAGAAAAAATCCAAAGGAGCAAAAATAAGATTATACGTACGCTTACAGTTACTGCTTGGTATATAAAAAACTTGAACATATAGAAAGATCTTAACGTGCCATCAGTTAAAGCAGAAATAGCGAACCGTATTTAAAGAAGCTTGAAACTCATCCGCTGGTCCGTAATATACTAAATGAACCTCGTTACATTCGACTAAGAAGGAGGGACACTGCATCTCTAATCCGTACATCAGAGGGTTGGCCCGCAAGTAACAGCAACCGTGAAACATAATTTTAATTATGTAATTACTGTTAGTTCAAGTAACAGTAACCGTGAAACATAATTTTAATTATGTAATTACTGTTAGTTCAAATATATTGAAGATAAATATGAAAAAAAAAATTACTGCAATAAATAAAGCACTATCATCACTTCACAGCTCCCAATTTTTATCAATTACCAGTTTGGGCTGAAATCTTAAGTTAAGGATATGTAATGATGAAAATTTAAAAGTTATAACTTTTATAACTTTTCTTTAACCATTTTTCCCACTGTGCGTACTTCTGTTTTCATAAATAAGTAACGAGTGATTTTTTAAGAGCTTGAGAACTTTTTTTTTTAAAAAAACGCATAAAATTTGCAAAATCTCATCGGTTCTTTATTTGAAACGTTAGATTGGTCCATGACATTTACTTTTTGAAGATAATTTCATTTAAATGTTGACCGCGGCTGCGTCTTAGGTGGTCCATTCGGAAAGTCCAATTTTGGGCAACTTTTTCGAGCATTTCGGCCGGAATAGCCCGAATTTCTTCGGAAATGTTGTCTTCCAAAGCTGGAATAGTTGCTGGCTTATTTCTGTAGACTTTAGACTTGACGTAGCCCCACAAAAAATAGTCTAAAGGCGTCAAATCGCATGATCTTGGTGGCCAACTTACCGGTCCATTTCTTGAGATGAATTGTTCTCCGAAGTTTTCCCTCAAAATGGCCATAGAATCGCGAGCTGTGTGGCATGTAGCGCCATCTTGTTGAAACCACATGTCAACCAAGTTCAGTTGTTCCATTTTTGGCAACAAAAAGTTTGTTAGCATCGAACGATAGCGATCGCCATTCACCGTAACGTTGCGTCCAACAGCATCTTTGAAAAAATACGGTCCAATGATTCCACCAGCGTACAAACCACACCAAACAGTGCATTTTTCGGGATGCATGGGCAGTTCTTGAACGGCTTCTGGTTGCTCTTCACTCCAAATGCGGCAATTTTGCTTATTTACGTAGCCATTCAACCAGAAATGAGCCTCATCGCTGAACAAAATTTGTCACATTTGAACATTTCGAACCGAACACTGATTTTGGTAATAAAATTCAATGATTTGCAAGCGTTGCTCGTTAGTAAGTCTATTCATGATGAAATGTCAAAGCATACTGAGCATCTTTCTCTTTGGCACCATGTCTGAAATCTCACGTGATCTGTCAAATACTAATGCATGAAAATCCTAACCTCAAAAAAATCACCCATTATTATTCATAAATAGTTTATTCATAACTTCAACAATCAAGTCCAACATACATTTTTAAAGTAAGTGTGTGCAAGCACGGGAGAGTATGAAAACCTACATACACACAAACAACGACACCTTTTCAAAATATTTTGCAATATTCTGTATAAATGCATTATAATCTTATTTTTCATACATACATAACGTGACCGACCACACATCCCGGGCTTGGCTGGCTTATCTATCTTTTTTAATTTATGTCCCGCTTATGGGTGCTGTCACACAAATGTATAGGGTGTTCCGATAGTGACATGGCTTTCACGTATTGAGCCTTATTTTTCGATCCGCCAGACGTAGATAATTACATTGAGCAATTAAAACTATGTAGGTAATAATTTTTGCAAAAAAAAACAGACTTCAAAGCAGATAGAAGGGCACCAATTCTAAAATAAAAATGTAAGAAGTAATCTGTAAGAATTAGATTTAAACCAAATAAAAGATGCGCCAAAATTAGAGGGAAAAATAAAGACTATTTGGATGTCAAGCCTCTCCCTATTACTGTTCAAAAGTTAAGCTATTTTCACCAGCATCCGTCTTTTATGGGGGCACCACTCAAGCCTCTGTCTATAACGGTTTTAAAGATAGGGTCACATAGATTAAATAACATCACCTATTCGGACACCATTTAATTTACAATTTTAAATTAAAGACCTGTTGTTATAGAGGATTTGGCCACAAAGATTCTTTGTAAATTTCAACTATTTGTCTATAACGGTTCAAAAGTTTAACCATATATATCAAATTACATGAACTATTGGGACACCCTTTAGATTATAATTCTAAATATTTATACTTGTTATCATACCAGAGAAAGTAGTGGATATTCTGCCTAATTTTCAAGTGTTTGTGTTTAACGGTTCAAAAGATAGGGCCGTATAGATCAAATTACATAATTTATGGGGACACCCTTTAGTTTCTAAATTAAAATTGTATAAATAAAAAACATGTATGTTGTATGGGGACACCCTTTAATTTTTAATATAATGAACTTTAAAATGGGACCAACCTGAAAGCATAACCTTTCAAATAAAGAAAAAAATTTTAAAATCGGTTCAGAAATGGCTGAGTTCTGCGGTTACACACAAAAAAAAAGCAACATTCAGACGAATTGATAACCTCCTTCTTTTTTTAAGTCGGTTAAAAATGTGGGATGGTATCGATGGCTTCTAAACTACTATCTTCCCTGAGTTGGAACCACAAGCACTAGGCAAGACACAAGAAGTCTCGCAATAAAAAAAGAAAAAAAAGTTTAATGTTTTCCAATACAAAAAAAGGCGAAGATACAAATTAACTTTCCTTGGATTTATTTATAAACACAATGAAGTTATCAAAATGTTCAAACAAATTACAATTTAATTTAAGTTTATAAAATTACGAATTATAAAGGCGCGAGTGACAACGAACGAATTCGATCAAAAACTAACTTGAGCAATTACAATTTAAAACTAACGCCAACGATATGGCGCAAAAAATTATAAAAGAGTTAATAGATTACGGCCAACGATATGGCGCAAATAATTATTAATAAAATATAAAAAAACAATTCAAATGGAGCGACTTCAACCACGGAAAGAAGAAAACTATATAAACCCAAAGGATGATGACTAAGCTGCAATTGATGATAGACGTCAAAAACTTCCACTAGCTTTGGCATCACTCTCAACCATAAACCAGCGATGGAAAATCATCATTGTTCAGACGTGAACAGTAAAGATTTTATTTTAACTGAATACAGGATAAGAGCTCAAAAACCTTTAGAGATAAAAATATGCGCAAAATTTTGTCAAACAAATACGTACATCCTGAGTAATTACTCAAATATCACAAAATAATTGGTAAAAATCATTCAAGTGCGAGTCAGACTTACACACCTAAAGTTCTGTATTATGTTCAGTAATTTTTACATGTCTTAAGGGGCACACTTTAATTTTTATATATTTTTTATACTAGAGCATAGTACTAACTACCCTGTGTAAATATCAAGTGTCTGCCTATAACGTTTGTATGCCACTATTTTTGTGGAGTTTGTACAGGTATGTATTTTAGTATCTATTTTTGGTATGTGGAGATAAAGAGCTGTATAGTTTTGGGCAAAATCGGGAGAGGGCAAGGGGTAGTTTCCTTACCCTCAAATTTTGTGAACGCTCTACAGTCATATCGTATGACATATTGAAACGAAATTTAGTATGTACTTTTGGTTTATGGAGATGTAGAGCTGTATAAATTTTGGACAAAATCGAGAAGGGGCAAGGGGTAGTTTACCTAACACCCCAAACCAAATATATTAATTTTTCGATTTGAATATACCTTGAACTTTTATAAATTTTGGCCATAATCGGGAAGGGGCAAGGGGTAATTTACTAATTTCCAAATTTTGTATACGCTCTACAGGTCATACCGTATGACATACCAAAATGAAATTCAGTATGTGCCTTTGGTTTATGGAGGTGAAGAGCTGTATAAATTTTGGACAAAATCGGGAAGGGGCAAGGGGTAATTTACCTAACAGGCCATACCAAAAATAATTAATTTTTCGATTCGAATATACTTTGAACTTTTATTCTTTATGTAATAACTCCAGTAAATTATCTGTTTCCATTGGGTATGGAAAAGTTGAGTGTAGGCCACTCCAGTTTTTAATTTTTTAATTATTTTTTTATTACACTTTTTTGATGGTATCGTTCCAGATTTTCTGTCGTTGCTGGTCACGTTATACATTCATATAATCTGGTTTCGTAAGTATTTTATAGCATTTAAGCTTTTAATATATTTATATATGTATGTATATTTAGCTATTTGTTGTATCCTTTCAACATTGTAATGTATTAGAGTGCATGTTTGTATGTCGAGAGCCTTTGTAACTACACAGAAATCATATTAATTACTTAAGATATTATGTACTTTGGCATCCTTTTCAAATTAGTTAAATTTTTAATAATAATAAGATCATGTATCTGCTTTTTTCTGCTACAAATTACATTGCTTATGTGTAGATATATTTAATACAACATGTGTGTTCCTTTGTACTTCTTTTTGATGTTTGATTAAGTTTATGCATTAAGAAAATCTTGCTACTTTTTCATTTATATCAAATAATTTTACATTAAGAGTTTTCAGATTATTCATTCAATCAGATTATTCATTATGGCGTGCATATAGGAACCTTAAAAGACCGGTCGTACGTAAGCCTCCCTTGCGAACTTCTTGTGGAGACTGGGCAAGGAATGATACCGAAAAAGGCAATTTGTTTGTTGGACATTTGAAGAAAGTATTCACCCCAAATGTATGTCTGATATAGCTGAGTTGCCATCAGTAGAGACTAGTGCCGTAGTACCCCTAAGATTTGAATTTAGCGATATTGAAAGGGCAATAGCAGATTTAAACACCAAAAAAGCCCCTGGCGTTGATAAAACAAGTAACAAGATGTTAGTTAAGTTGCCCCGTATAGGTCGCAGAATTATCCTGTTTGTTTTTAATGCGTCTTGAGTACTTTCCCACAGAGTGGAAGGTATCCTTGGTTACCATGATTCCTAAACCAGGAAAAGACCACACAAAAATTGAATCATACAGACCTATAAGCCTTTTGTCAAATATGTCAAAGCTGTTTGAGAGGATGTTAATAACTAAGCTTAACCCTATTCTAAGCGACAAAGGATGTATTCCAAACCATCAATTCGGTTTCAGGAAAAAACATAGTACGATCGAACAAACTCACAGGTTAGTCAATGTTGTTAAGAAGACATTTGAAGAGAGAAAATACTGCTACTGCTTTTTATCGACGTTTCTCAAGCATTCGATAAGGTATGGCATAAAGGCCTAATATACAAGCTAAAACTGAATTTGCCCGTAAACCTATATAAGCTGCTAGATAGTTATTTAACCGAACGAAAATTTATTGTGAAAGAAGGAGATTTTTTGAGCTCACCCCAGCCAATCGAAGCCGGAGTTCCCCAAGGTAGTATATTGGGGCCCTTTTTATACTTATTGTATACTTCAGACATGCCAACTAGTAACCGAGTTCACACATCGCCATTTGCTGACGACACAGCCTTTTTGAGCATTCAACTAAGACCCGAAGTAGCATCACGATATTTACAAGACCACATATCAAATTTAGAAAAATGGTTGAAGAAATGGAGAATAAAGGTGAATGAACAAAAATGTACTCACATAACTTTCACACTGCGTAGAGAATCTTGCCCCCCTATTCGGATAAATAACCAAACGATACCCCAGCTTTCAGACGTCAAATATCTCGGCATACATCTTGACCGGCGCCTTACATGGAAACGCCACATAGAAACAAAGTTAACACAAATGAAGTTAAAAGCAGTCCAACTAAACTGGCTTATTGGCAGAAATTCTACTCTAGCTTTAGATTGCAAACTTTTATTATACAAGTCAATTCTAAAACCAATATGGTGTTATGGAATTCAATTATGGGGCACTGCCTCAGCTACCAACGTAGAAAAAATTCAAAGGCGCCAAAACAAGATTCTTCGTATAATTACATCTGCTCCTTGGTATATAAAAAACTCGAACATCCATAAAGATCTAAACCTGCCAACAGTTAAAGCGGAAATAGCGAAACTTGCAATAAGTTATTTAAAGAAGCTTGAAACTCATGCTAATCCACTGGCCCGTAACATACTAAATGAACCTGGTTACATTCGACTAAGAAGGAGGGACACTGCTTCTCTCATCCGTACATCAGAGGGATAACCCACAAATTACAGTAACCGTGAAACATACATTTTTTTATGAAAAAAAAAAGAGTTTTCAGAGTATTCAGCCGATTACCTATTAATCGGCTAACCGATTAATTATTGCCCGATTATCTGGTCAAGCATTTTAAAATTTACCAATTAATCGGCTATTTTTAGCTGAATAATCGATTAACCGATATTCTATATTTATGTGTACACTTTTTATGGCTGTAAACTTTTTAACAAATTAATATACTTATTCACCCATTTTGTCCGGACAAAATTTTTGTTCGCACATCATTTTTTTTTATAAGTAGTTTGATAATTCTCTCAGAGAGTGAGAGAAGTGCGAGAGAACTGATTTTGTCCAGACTACTCTCAGCTTGATTTTATTTAATTTTAATTTTTGTCTGGACAAAATTTAAATGAGTTGCCACTAAAAATTTTTTTTCAAAAAAATCTGAATTGAGTTGCCATTATATAGTGTTTGAATTGTGGCATTTCTTTTATTTGTGTTGATTATCAATAAAGAAATATTTTTCAATAAAAAATTATTTTGTGAAAATAGAGTTCAATGAAGCAATTGCCCTCAAGCTTAAAATGGAAATGAAAAAGCTCCGGAAGAGAATGCATGTACGACATGAGCAATAGCTGATATAAAAATAATCATGCAAAGTAAAGCATTTGGACGGCAATAGCTAAGGGTATTAGAATTGAACGTAATCAATCGGGGATCCATGCGATGAAAATTAACAAAGAATTTTACATAATTTAAGCGCATCTCAGGAACCAATGCGTGATAGTAGCCCATTGCTGTGCTTTACTTTAATATTTCTTTTACTGCAATTCTTTTTTGCATTTTTTATTACAACAGCCAATAAAAGAACCAATTTTCTGTAATAATATGTACATGTTTTCATAAACAAAATTGTAAAATAATAAAAAAAATATACAATTCCACACCAAGATTTTATTTTTAATCACTTGCTGTTTGTTGTCACGTTTTAAAATTAATATGACATGTTTATTTATGTACTCATATGACAGCTTTGCTTGTCCGGGAACATTTTTCGAAATGGGTGAATCGTGCTGTAGAACACTCTCAGGAAAAAAATATTTGTTCTCACAAAAATTTTGTCCGGACAAAATGGGTGAATCCAACTTTAGAGTGGGTCAATTCGAATGTATTAAAAAAATTAGCAAGCGGTTTTGAAAATCGTAATCTATGACTAATTCTAAGGAGGTTTGACCATGGGTCTAAAATCAAAATCGAGCTCGCCGTTGTTAACGAGAAACTTTTCTTTTCATATTTTATCATATCGAACTTTAATTACTTTTATCTGCCGCCAAATCAGATTGCTGTAAACAATTTTTTTTTTATATCTAGTCAGCAAAAAAAATTTAGGTTTTTTAAGCAGCATACTCTATCTATTTCTGTCATACAAAAGCTCTTTATCGTACAGTAGTAGTCGTTAAAGTAGTGCATACCAAAAAGCACTACTGTAAGGCAGAAATAAAAAAAAAAAAATTAATTAACGAGAAGTTACGAAGAGTTACAAACTTAATACAGTATGATTTTAGGACATCTACACTACGCTAAAATAATCATTTAATAATAAAATAATAATTTAATAGGAAATGCTGCTAAGTGGGACATCACGAATAATAGTATGTCTTATGTAAGCAGGTTAGTTATTGTTAAGGGCGAAAAGGCAAAATGTTATTACACTTTTTGCTTCAGAATTACTTATTAACCCACTTAAAAAAAAAGAGTTTATCAATTCAACATCGGCCCTTAAACCTTAAGGGCCGATGTTGAATGTGAACGAAACCCAAACATCAATTTTTTTCTTAATTTAATTTGACATTTCTCAATTTCAGACTAACTCAATTTGAACCGTGGAAAGTTACACAATCGAGCATTGGTCAGAATGGTGACAAGAAATGGCAACGTTGGATGATAAATTTTCGAAGAAAATTATCTTCAGTGGTGAGGCACATTTCCACCTCAGTGGATTCGTCAATAAGCAGAATTGCCGCATTTGGACGAATGATAATCCAAGAGTGATTGTCGAAAAAACAATGCACCCACAAAGAGTGACAGTCTTTTGTGGTTTAAGGGCTGGCGGCATCATCGGGCTTATTTTTTCCTAAATGAGGCCGGTCAGTTACTGTGAATGGTGTTCGCTATCTGTGAGATGATAACGAACTTTTTATGGCCCGAATTGGAAGATATGGATGTAGACGATATGTGGTTTCAACAGGACGGTGCCACTTTCCTCACAGCTAACGAAACAATTACTTTTTTGCGCGACAAATGCAATGGCCGTCTTATCTCACGTGGTGGCGATTTTAATTGGCCAAGATCATGTGATTTGATACCGTTGGACTTTTTTCTTTGGGGTTATTTAAACGAAAAGGTATACGTCGATGAGCCAGCAACAAATCTGGAGCTAAAGGATGAGATAATTCGGCACATTAACGGCATAGAACCTCAATTATGCCTCAGCGTCATCGAAAATTTGGAGCATCGGATGGAGGTGTGCCGTCTAGGTCACGGTGGCCATTTGGCCGATATTTTGTTCCATATATACCAAACCAATTTTATCAAAATAAAAAGAAATGACAATAATTTCCTAAATAATTTGTCTTTTATTCAAAATCAACATCGGCCCTTACAAATTTGTGCCCTCAGAACGCAGTCATTTTCAAACGATTTTTTTTTTTTATTGGAATGGTAAGGGTAGGTCCCATTTTAAAACAAGTTCTAAATTTTAAAAACTAAAGGGTGTCTCCATATATATGATTTTTAAATGTATTTTGACCCGGCACCAATTTAAAATTTTAGAAAAGTGTATTACTACAACACCTGATAACAAAAAAGCAATAAAAAATTTATTTATAAAAATAAGGTAAATTAGGTGACGTAGTTTGACCTATATTTCCTTATCTTTAGAATCGTTATATACAATCTCTTAAAAATTGGACATAATGTCGATTATTATGGCCGTTAAAATAAATAACGAAAAATGCATTTGCTTGTGCAAACTTTTGGCAAGACTTGTTATTTTTCTATTCTGTTGCGAGAACAAAATTAAGTTGTGTATGCATTTCATTACACCTTACGTCTGCACTAAGTGATGGCAAAAAAACCATCCAATTTTAGAAGGACCGTAAGGAAAAGCTTTAATATCCTGTAATATTATTCGTTTACACTGAACCAAAAATTTAACTAAATACTGTAAAATGGGGTGTAGAATATTATTTTCGTAAAAAAATATATATTTTTTTAAATTCCTTATATTGAAGAATTTTCTTCAATTTGACTCTTTCTTTTCGATATTTAACAGGGTGTAAATATAATGAAAAAATAAGTTAAACTAATTATTATTTTTAGGTAATTTTTTATAAAATTTTATTCTTTATAAAATTCTTTTCATCATTAGATAAAAATATAAAAATATCGTCGCGATTCTTCTAAAACCTCGTAAGCAGCATTTTTTCGAAATTGACATTTTTGGTTTTTATGGTAGAAAATAATATTTTCCACCCAACTACATTCTCATCTTAACAACTCTGTATGAAAAAAGACAAATTAAAGCCATTTCCAAAACCTCGTAAGCGCCATACAAAATGACATTTACGTGCAAAATAGAATAGTTTTTATATTTCAAGTTGGAAATGTCAAAGTCTCAACCACCAAATATGTATTTTGTATTTGAGATATAAAAAATCTGGAAAGTTTAAGGCCAATCGGAGTAGTTTTGAAGCGGCGCCACACTGCATCGACATTTAAACGTGACTCCCTTACAAAAAGTCGTTCTACCCTGAAATTCATTTTCGGATCGTAAGAGTTATTTGCTAAGACCAACCCCAATTAACTTATTTGACCAACATTAATTTAAAAGGCTCTATCTCTGCTTTCTATACAAACGTAAAATGTAATAAAAAACATGTAATTTTTCGAAATTTAGTGCTAAGCGGTTCATTTTGAGACTTGCAGAAATTGAAAGCCATTAACAACAAAGCTTCAACAACAAATTAGTGATGGTACTTCTGAAGCAAAAGCTTCGCTTCTTCTGAAACATTTCTAAAAGTTGTTCATTCGCTAAACATTGGCCTTTTTAAGCCAAAGAAAGACCAGTGTGATATATCGTCGCGTTTCTTCTTAAACCACGTAAGCGACATTTTTTCGAAATTTACTTTTTTGGTTTTTATGGTAGTAAATAACATTTTCCACCAGACTACATTCCCATCTTAACAAGTTTGTATGGAAAATAAATAAATCCATTTTCAAAACCTCGTAAGCGCCATACAAATGACATTTGCATGCAAAATATAATGGTTTTTAGTTGGAAATGTTAAAGTCTCAACCACTAAGTTTTTTGTATTTAAGATTAAAAAAATCATGAAAGTTGCAGGCCAATTGTAGCATTTTTAGTAAAGTTAAAAGTTTTTTTTTGATAAATACAAAAATAAATATTTATTTACACACAGAAATTTGCAATTTGCTGTTTGCGCCAAAACCACGTAAGCGACAGATTTGGCTACAATTAATTGTAAGTAACAAATTTAAACAAAAAAAAAGTTTGTATACCCTTCAGAGAGTCGCACAGCCATGTTTTGCAAAAAAAAATTATTTTGAAACCCATATTAAAGAAGTTATTAAGTTTTTTTTTTCGTTTTCTGAAAAACGACTTCTTGGCGCTACGTGGTTTAAGAATAAACGCGACGATATGTTTTGCTTACAAAGAAGAAAATATTGAAAGAGAGTTCTACGAGAAGCATATTTAAAAAAAAAAACAAGCTCGAGAAGAAAAGTCTAAGCACAAAAAGAGAGCCAAGAATCATGACATAAATATCTTTACATCGCAAATTCCTGCAGCGTCTTTATACTTCAAACAAAAGCTAGCGGTGCACCAGTTCCCTATTTTTAATGTTGAAAACTTGGAAGTGCAAGATGGTGAAGGTGCTTTGGACTTTTATATATTTGCTTCGTGTACTTATTACTTTTTTCAAAAATAAAGGATAAAGATATTTTTGTTCCAACAGATTATCTCCAGACTTAATCCGTCTCCTTATAAGGTTTAAGATTTAAAAGAAATTAAATTTTATCAATTCATAAGGTCTAGAATAAAAACAAGTGATCCGCAAGTGATTGATTTAAAATGTTTGCAATATAATGAACATGGCATGTTCTACAAATTGAATTTTGAAAATTAATTTCTTTTATCTCCTCATAAAAAGAAATATGTTGACATCAACATCCACTTTACAAACGCTCCATAGGCATTAAAAAGCAAAAATATGAAGATTTGAAAAGCTAGAAAAAAGTAATGCCGGGAAATAGTTGGCATCTTTTTAACTCGTTTTCACTGGTAATAAATAACAAAAAGTAGGAGTTTTTAAGTATTTTTTTGATATTAATTAGTTTAAGAAAAGTTATTTGTTGAATGATAAAATTTTGTATTTTTTAACCGACTTCAAAAAAGAAGGAGGTTATCTATTCGTCTGAATGTTGCTTTTTTTATGTATGTAACCGCAGAACTCAGCCATTTCTGAACCGATTTTAAAATTTCTTCCTTTATTTGAAAGGTTATGATTTCAGGTTGGTCCCGTTTTAAAAACAGTTCATTATATTAAAAATTAAAGGGTGTCCCCATACAACATACATGTTTTTTACGTGTATTAAGAACCGCAAAGGGCACCAAATTAAAATTTTAAAAAATTGCGTGTCGCTATAGCTCTCAACAGCAGAAATGAATAAAAAGATAAGTTTAAAATTTAAAGGGAGTCCCCATAGGTGACATAATTTGACCTATTTGGGTCTATCTTTTGAACCGTTATAGGCAAAACCTTGAAAATTTGACAGAATGTCGATTACTATGACCGTTATAATAAAATGTAAAAATATTCAAAATTTTAAATTAAAGGGTGCTCCAATAGTTCATTTAATTTGATGTATATGGCCATACTTTTGAACAGTTGTACACAGACCGCTGAAATTTACCAAGAACCTGTAGTGCTATGTAAGCTATAACAAAAGGTATAAAATTTGAATTTGGAACTAAAAGGGTGTCCCAATAGTTAATGTAATTCTATGTGAGTGACCAAACTTTTGAACTGTTAGAGACAGACAGCTGAAATTTACAAAGAACCTGTATTGCAAAGTCCACTATAGCAAGTATACAATTTGAATTTAGAAATTAAAGGGTGTCCCCATAAATTATGTAATTTGATCTATATGGCCGTATCTTTTGAACCGTTAAACACAAACACTTGAAAATTAGGCAGAATGTCCACTACTATCTCTGGTATGATAACAAGTATAAATAATTGGAATTATAATGTATAGGGTGTCCCAATAGTTCATGTAGTTTGATATATATGGCTAAACTTTTTAACCGTTATAGACAGATAGTTGAAATTTACAAAGAATCTTTCTGGACAAGTCCCGTATAACAACAGGTCATTAATTTAACATTTAAATTAAAGGGTGTCCGAATATGTGATGTTATTTGATCTGTGTGCCCCTATCTGTGAAACCGTAGACAGACGCTTGAATGGTGCCCCTATAAAAGACGGATGCTGATGAAAAGAGGAGAGGCTTGACATTCAAATAGTCTTCATTTTTCCCTCTAAGTTTGGCGCATGTTTTATTTAATTCAAATCTAATTCTTAGAGATTACTTCTTACATTTTTAGTTTAGAATTTGTGCCCTTCTATCTGTTTTGAAGTCGGTTTTTTTTGCAAGAATTATTTGATATATCTCCGGTTTATTTTAAATAATTTTCTTTGTATACATTTTATTGGTAACAAATTTTGCTACTTTTTTAAAAAAATAAAATTTTTGTTTGAAAATTATAAGAATAAATTTTAATTTACACACAGAAATTTCTTCAAAAAAAGGTTTCTACACCCTTTAGAGAGTCGCACAACCATATTTTGCAAAAATAAAAATTTTCTTAAATCCATATTACAAAAGTTATTAAGTTTTTTTCGTTTTCTGAAAAATGATATCTTGGTGCTTACGTGGTTTAAGAATAAACACGACGATATCATTAATGGCTTTCAGCTTTTTTCGTCTTTTAAGAAGAATAAACGAATAAAACTTTTAGTTTCTGTTGCGGGCATTTGATTTAAAATGTTTAAAATAAAAAATAAAACATTTTCTATTTTATATGTATTTCAACTTAAATAATATTTCTGTTTAAATTTAACGAAATTTCTTCTATTTTATAGCTCTTTTTTCATTTATACATACATATATGGACCGTTTCCTTTGAAAGTGATTTAAATGTTTTTTATTTAATTTGGAGATATTTAAGGTTTTGCATTGGAATAATTTGAAAAATATGGATATATGTTATTCTTGTGTAATGTATTTTTTAAATATTAAATTAATTAAAATTTTTAATGTAGTAATTTTTTTGATTGAGTGATTAACAAACATTTATACTCTTAATGACTTAAAAAGGAGTTAAACCAAAATCAACAAAAGGTAAAAATCTTACATTAACAAAATATAAACCACGGGATATCAATTGAAACAAACCGATTTATTTTTATGAAATTTTTATTGAATACATCAGCAATAAATAAATCAGTCAAGTGCGAGTTAGTCTTACACATGTAGGGTTCCGTACTACATATATTTAGTAGGCCTTTATAAATTCAAGTTGTTAATTTTTTCATATCTTATGGGGCACCCTTTATTAAATCAAAGTCATATTCGTGAAAATTTCATCGCTATTGGAACACCCTTTAAATTTTAAGAATTGTGGTTATAATGGCCATGGTAATACACTTTCTATAAAAATATCAGGCCTACCTATTGCGGTTCAAAAAATAAAGTAAAATACGTGAAAAACATGTCACTGATGGATCACACTTTAGTAATTAGCAATAGTAACAGCGGCCGAAGTACAACATCTACTGTTAATAATTAAAGATTTTACCTATTACGGTTCAAAAAATAAGGCTATTTAAGAAAAAATCATGTCTATGTCGGAACACCCTTTAATTTTGTTATTTGTTATAACGGCCGTGGAAATTCTTTTTCTATGAATATATCAAGAGTTTACTATTACGATTAAAAAAAAAAAGTTACTATACGTGAAAAACATATCATTGTCGCAACACCCTTTAATTTTTAGTACTTGTCATATCGGCCGTGGCAACATATCTCCTGTACAAATTTTTAAGATTCTATCTATTACGCTTCAAGAAATAAGGCGTTATACATGAGAATCACGTCACTGTCGGAACACCCTTTAATTTTTATGATTTGTTATAGTTTCCATAGTAATAAACCTCCTGTAAAAACTTCAAGGGTCTACTTATTATCGTTCAAAACTTAGGCCATATACACGCAAAGCGCGTCACTCTCGGAACACTCTTTAATTTTAAGGTTTAATTTTATATACTTGTTTAGAAAGCGAACATAGTGTTAATTATATATAGCTCAAGAAATAAAGACATAAAAGCAAATAACACCTCACTTTCGGAACAGCCGATAAGTTTTAGTATTTATTGCTATAGTGGCCACAGTTATACACCTTCTGTGAAAATTTCAAGAGTCTACCTGTTATGGTTTAAAACTTAGGAACACCCTTTAATTTTTAGGTTTATTGTTTTATACTTGTTTATATAGCGATCTAAGTTTTAATTAATGTTTTTAAATCTTGAGTCTATGCATCCTACAGTTCAGAAAATAAACACATATTCGTGAATAACACCTCTCTATCGGAACTTATAGGGTGCGAAAGACCCGAAGTAGCATCACGATATTTACAAGACCACATATCCAATTTAGAAAAATGGTTGAAGAAATGGAGAATAAAAGTTAATGAACAAAAATGTACTCACATAACTTTCACACTGCGTAGAGAATCTTGCCCCCCTATTCGGATAAATAACCAAACGATACCTCAGCTTTCAGACGTCAAATATCTCGGCATACATCTTGACCGGCGCCTTACATGGAAATGCCACATAAAAACAAAGTTAACACAAATGAAGTTAAAAGCAGTCCAACTAAACTGGCTTATTGGCAGACATTCTACTCTAGCTTTAGATTGCAAACTTTTATTATACAAGTCAATTCTAAAACCAATATGGTGTTATGGCATTCAATTATGGGGCACTGCCTCATCTACCAACGTAGAAAAAAATCAAAGGCGCCAAAATAAGATTCTTTGTATAATTACATCTGCTCCTTGGTATATAAAAAATTCGAACATCCATAAAGATCTAAACGTGCCATCAGTTAAAGCAGAAATAGCGAAACTTGCCATAAGGTATTTAAAGAAGCTTGAAACTCATCCGAATCCACTGGCCCGTAACATACTAACTGAACCTGGTTACATTCGACTAAGAAGGAGGAACACTGCTTCTCTCATTCGTACATCAGAGGGATAACCTGCAAATTACAGTAACCGTGAAACATACATCTTTTTTGTCCAGCACTGGTTGGACTAAACAAGTATATTTATTTTTTTAGACTTAAGATATGAGTAATTATTGATAATTCAATTATATTGAAGATACAATAAATAAAAATTGCGACAAAAAAAATTTTTTAAATCTTGCCAAATGTATAAAAAGGCACTAAATAAATTATGTAGTACCGTTTTGTCTTTGAGGATAGTGGAATTACACCCTTTTGAAAGTAATTGTTTATTGTAACTTCACTAACTACGAAATTGTATAATGATAAAAACAATGAAAATTCTAACAGATTTTTTTGGAAAAAGTTTATAAATAAAAAGTTCATAGTAAATTGTATTAATTTTTATCATTAACTAATTTTTTGTCAAAATAGACAAACACCACTTCCAAAGAAAAAGGCAATTTTCTTCAAAAAAAAACAAAAAAAAACTTAGTATAATAAACGAAAAATTTGTCAAATCAACGGCTAAATAAGTCCTATTAAATTTGACTAATTTTATGGGTTGTTTTTCTTATAAGGTTTTACTACTGTTTTAACAATTTTTTTTGCTAATTTAACAGAATTTTATTTGAATTTTAATAAGTTTTTTCAAGCTTCATTGAAATACATATGTTTTTGACAAAAAAAAATCTATTTATTTGAATAAAATTGGTTTATATGAATAAATCGTATATAGATTTGAATAAAAATTAAGTTGATTTATCTATTTTTGTCGTTAAAGTTCTACAAATTTTTTTCGTTATTACCTACGAAATTTGGTTCAGTGTAACATACAGTGTAACACTTCTCATGGTGTTTTGTAGAATTTTATTACATATAGAGTATTTTTGGCTACTCTAAAATCAAGAAAAAGGTTTCCTGATGATCTGGTCTGAGCAACCAGTAAAATACGTATAGGAAATAACTCTTTTCCCCAAACAAATAATTTGCATTTTTATTACAAAATGTTATGGGTAATTAGTAGGGTTTGGGATTTCCCGGACTTTTTCACTTCCCGGAAAACGGGAAAAAAATATTCGCATTTCCCGGAAAAACAGCTCTTAAAGAAAATAACTTTATGTATCGAAATAGTATTTAAAAATTCATAGTTTTCTTAGTATTAACAGTTTGTAAAACTTAAAAACAGTTGAGTTGACAAAAATAGCAAGATATAACTAATATTTATAAATACTGAAAAAGTATTTCAATAAGTATTTGTTTACAAAATATGATTTTAGAACTTTTAGGGCGTTTAGCAAACCACTGGACATTATTTTCCTTGCTTTTGTTGAGAAAGTCTCTCTTTAAAAGTTGGTTCCATTACGTTAACAACACAATTCTTGCTTGAATAGTCTGCTGAACAATTGTGCTGAATAAAGTTTTATGACATTTTTTGGCACATTAGCAATTTCACCACTTTCTAAATACTTAAGTAGCGCGAACGTTTTATCATCCTTTCGTTCATTAATTTTTTTTTTAACTATCAGTTTTGAAAGAGTCGAATTAATAGCCAAAAGGTGCTCTTAGAGCGTCTGAATAATAGCATTCCTTATTAAAAAATTTGTGCCCCTGCGGCTCAAGGCCTCTACTGCATCTTAAATGGGATTTAAAACGGCCACTAAATTTTCTAAATTCTGAACATATTCTTGAACCCACAACTCTGTGCAATTGAAATCTATCACACTTTTTTTAATTGCGTTCTTCGATTTAAGAAACGATTAAATCATTTCAACCATACTTATCTTGTTTTTACATCATGAATTCTTGTTTCTTATATTTCTCCAGACAGGCTGTTATTAAAGGACTTTTTCACATGATTTTACAATTTGTCTTCCACGATCTATAACATACATACATATTTGTAAGTTTCTAAAAATGTTGCAATTTTAAAACTGCTTGTTTTTTTTTGTTCAGCACAATAGCGATCAAATGTTTGTGTGATAGCAAAAGAAATGCTGATTTAAAATTAAGAACCACTGAATTCTCTTTAAAGTGCTCATGATTTAAAATGACAAAATTTTCCCGGTTTATAGCTTTTTCCGGGAATTCCCGCCCTAGTACTAAGCATAATATTAAGTAATTAATATTAAATCCCCAAAATTTTTATAAATAAAAAGTATAAATATTCGCAATTATAAATTAAATGGTACCCGAAGAGTTTATTTAATTTGATGTATGTGGCCATATTTATTAACCGTTGTAGAACCTGTATTGATAAGTCCGCTTTAAACACCCATTAAATGTTTATTGTTGTTATACAATTAACATTTATGCTAATACACTTTATATAAAAAATAAGAAAATAAGAGTCTACATATTATAGATCCAAAATAAGGACGTATACGTCCAAATCATGTTATTGTCGGAAGACCCTTTATTTTTAATATTTATTAAATTTCAAGAGTCTAACTTTTACGGTTCTAGAGATAGATGGCGCTGACAGACGGACAGATATTGTAGAGAATATAGGGTTATGTTTTTACACTTTGGTTACAGAAAAATTCCACAATAACCTCCTTTTTGGAGGATATCCTGGAATAACTAGATTACTTAAGAAGCTTAGACAATTTTATTATTGGAAAAATATCACTAAGGATGTGAAACAATACGTAAGAAAATGTGTTCAATGTCATACCAATAAGACAACGAAGCACATAAAACAAGAAATGATTAAAACCCCAATATCACAGAAACCCTTTGAAACTGTAATAATAGATACGGTAGGACCCCTTCCGGTATCAAAAAATGGCAATCAATACATTGTTACCATAATATGCGATCTTACTAAATATTTGGTAATAGCAATACCAGTAACTAATAAAAACGCCAAAAACATAACTAAAACATTAGTGGAGCATTTTATATTAATTTATGGACCCATGAATAAAATACTTAGTGACATGGGTACCGAATACAATAATCAAGTTCTTGTGGAACTTCTTACACTTTGGAAAATAAAAAAAGCAACATAAAAAAAGCCCCTTACCACCATCAAACAGTAGGAACAGTTGAAAGATCACATCGCACCTTTAATGAGTACATGCGCTCATACATTCACGCATCCGGAAACGATTGGGATGAATGGATAAAGTATTTTACGTATACTTTTAATACTACACCCTCAACTGTTCATGGATACTGCCCGTTTGAATTAATTTTTCCAAACCTATCAAATCATAACCCACTGACACAAACCGATAAAATAGATACCATATATAATTTTGATGACTATACAAAGGAAGTAAAATTCGGTCTACAAACAGCATTAAATAGGGCACAACACCTAATTGATAAAACAAAACATTACCAAAAATATTCACATGATCAAAACACAAACAATACTAAAATTACAATAGGTCAAGAAATATTCATTAAATATCACACAGCACACAAATTAGAACCAATTTACAAAGGGCCTTTTAAAGTTATTGATATTGATGATAAAAACAATGTATTTGTAAATATAATAAGAAAAAATCAAAAAATTAATAAACAAAATATAAAGATTTTTAATAAATAATTTTAATGATTTTTTATGTTTAGCAATATCATTTAGAAATTCATACAATGCTAATTTTAACTAAATTTATAAAAAAAAATAACAAAAAAAAAATTCTGTTACAACAAAATTATTGTTACTAATTGTCTTTAGTGAAAATATTATAAATATACGAATATTACAACATTTACAAAGAAAGTTCTTATCGACATCACTTGATCAATGATCTCCATAAGACCTTTCTATTTAAAAGGGGAGGTGTAGTGAAAATACCAATGAATAATGATAATAATATTTTTTTTTTAATTCAAATATTTTAAGTCAATGTCCTACTTTTGGTTCAAATACTTAATGCCAACGAACGAAACATTTCAGGTATTCACATTTATTTAATACCGTCGTTGGATCGCATTACATTATTGGCGACTAGTCATTATGTATTTTCACTTATCCTCAAATTCGCTTAGTCTTAAGTATTACCATAATTATAATTATAAACATATATTAACATGTAATAAAGAAAACTGGGCAGTCATTGAACGACAGACCACCGTGTTACTTATTTAAAATTAAATGTTCGGCCATGAACGCCGAACTTAACACCTAAAAATATAATTCAAATCGAATAAACAATCGATTGAATGGGTAACAGAAGTTGTGTCGCGTTTTTATTAGGCGTTTTTTAAATAGTTTAGGTCACTATTTTAATTTTTTAATCAAATTTTTTTTTTTTTTTTGGTGCATTTCAAAAGACTTGAAAAGAAAAGATTCGCGTTAAAATCGAATGCTCGATTTTAATTTTAGGCCCGTGGTTTCTTGGGCATTCTTTCTTAGAATTCATCGTAGATTACGATTTTGACAAACGCTTGCTCAAGAAGAAAAAATTGACCCACTCTAATACTTATATACATACGAGTACATACAGCTGCGGTCAAAAAAATAGCACCAAACCTAAGAAAATATTTCTACGATACATATTTTCCTATGGGTTAAATTGATATATTTCAAAATTTACTTAAAATAATAAATTTTATTTTTTCTAATTATTTTGTTTTGAAATTTTCACTTTATTTAAAACAAAACTTGAAAAACAATCAGTCAAAAAAAATAGCACTTCACTTCAATTTGTACTAATATTAAACACTAAATTAAGAACAAATTAAAAAAAGAATTATAAATGATGAATTTATTACGTTGAGCATGATTTGTTTACTAATTAATACCTTGTTGCATGTCCTTTATTTGTAATAAAGACTGCACAACGTTTTGCCATCGAATTTACAAGATTTTGTTGGCATCTTTTCTTTGGAATTTTTTTTACATATTTGCTGGACAGGTGTTCAAAGCGTTTCGTTCTTAGTTGCTTGCATTTGAGATACTGTTTTTGTGTTTTTCGGGTCATTATCTTGCTGGAAGACCCCCACCAATGGCATTTCTTCAGAAGTATAAGGGAGCCTTACTTCCCCGAGTATACCAACATAAATGTTCTTAAGGCTGGTGCTATTATTTTGACCGGCACTGTATATGTATATAATTAATTCTATTTGGGAGCATTTTTGCCTTTGGTGTGGGATCAATGTTTGCATGGTAGACTATTGGTAAATAGGGTGCTGAAGAACAAAGACCCCCTTTACCGCGGCAAAAATGGGCGCCCAAAGAACTGATATAGGCAAGACTAGAATAACACAGGGTGCATTGGGTTCTAGTTGGGGGTTAATTACGGGTTGGTTTTTTACAGGTTTTTTTCCAATTGATTTTATTTTAAGCAACACTTATCTTCTTTTCTTCAGTTTGAATTATATCAAGAGTTATTAAGATTTTTGTTAATTTTTCTTAAATATTAATATTAGTCGTTTTATATTTTTTAAAACCTATTAGTTCAGGCAAATTTTAATCTGTTAAACTTTTAATGTATTTGAAATGTTGACTTTTTAACAAATTTGAGTATTTTCTTTAAAATCATTTAAGCAAAAAGTACGACTTACAGATGTTTTCCAATTATTTGCTGCTCATGAGCACACCATGCGATTTGATGTGCTCATTGATTTCGTAACATTTCGGTGTCGCTGCAAGAAAAATAAACTGCCTGATAACAAATTTGCCACTCGCATGTTGTGAACATAATCTTCGACAAATTGTAAATCGCAGTTAAAAGTGAAAGATGCTGTAAAGCAATCAGAAAAAAAGAGAAAAAAACATCCCATGATGATGATTATTTAGTGTTGATTTTCAGTTTCCTTTTACTTCCTACTCTCAGTACTTGACTTCAATACTAACTATAGCACTGATAGAAGTTGAATAAATACAGTTGTAAGGCATGCCGCCATTATTAAGGCTGCAGTTTGAATGTGCAGCAGTGCCAATGGCAAAGTGGGCGGGTGTGTATGTAGGAAGTTAACTCTTATAGTATAACAATCATTACGGTTGGTATAATGTTTCGTCTGACTTGTGCAATGATGTGTAAATGCGTTTATTGTTATATGTAGTTTTAAAGGATACATACGTATATGTGCGTGTGTGTGTGTGTTTGCGTATGTGTGTGTTTGTTTGTAAATTTATTACTAAGCACGTATAAGTGAAATTACGAACTTTAATAGTATTAAGACCAGCGTTTGAAAATTGAAACTTTGAAAGTTGCTTCGAATAAAATTAACTAGACTGAATTTAAAATGATGGTTAAAGTTGAAATAAATCCTGTTTGCATCCAGAAAGTATTTTAGTTTAAATTTGTAAAATTTTTAGTTATCGCAAAGAACTGTTCCAAGAGAGTTTTAAATTTAAATTTTATAATCATTGCCATTTACTGGATTCCCCTCTAGGTGTTGCTCTATAATTCGTAACTTAACCATAATAATCAGTAACGAACTACCCTAAAAGCAAGTATATTGTTATGTTTTTATTTTTCACTGGTTGCTTTTAATTGCAAAATTAAAACACACCGATATTAATTTTACTGTAAGTTACTTTATTTATTCAGCTTTTTATAACTTTTATTGACGACGCTGTTTAAAAACACATACATACACACACTGTTTAACATCTCCTTACTGTACACGACTGACTGAACTGATAACGTTTTTAAGCTTGAATTTTGTTTATAAACGAGTAAAATATCTAGAATTTTTTATTCTACAAAGATCTGATAGGCCTGTTTTAGATGTTAAGTTTATTCTTGTAATAGCTGTGCCCGCCTCGTCGTGGGCGTCCTGACAATCTTTTGCTCTATTTTGCAGCACACCAATTGTAAGACTCCTACTTTCATAGTGCTTCAGTTATGGTTTATGTATTTACTTTATATAAAGGTACGCATGCCTGATAAAATTCTAAAATTTATAAAAAAATTCTAAAAATTATTGTACAGCTCTGTATTGTTTAAAATATTTTAATAACGTTGTAATTCCACAAAGTTATTCAAATGGAGCCTAATGTCACGCAATAGTTTTTAAAATATCCCAGTCTTAAAACCAAAATTTCATTACCTTTAAACCGGAAATTGCGTTTTTTTTTCACTGCGTTTTCTCCACTTTCTCTTGGAAATGAGATATTTTTGCAGAAAAAAAAGTAACCCATATTTAAATCACGATGCCAAGGTACCTCCTCACAAAATTTTGTTAAAATCCATCCAGTAGTTCTTACGTGATGTGAACACAAATGAAAAGCAGATACACAGACGGAAATGAGTTACATACCATGGTTGGAAAGTGTGTTATGTTTTATAACATGACAAAGTTTTTCTTGTTATATTTTAGGTTGACAGTTTTATTTTTATACAGCGCCATCTATTGCTCAATCGTACTACTATTATCTGCTGTGCAAAGTACTTTGAAATCTTATGCATAAAGTCAACAATGACAACAAAGTAATAATTAAAAACCACTTTCTGAGAATGGAAAGCGGCTAAATATATATATATATATATATATATATATATATATATATATATATATATATATATATATATATATATATATAAGCTGTAAATAATAATAAACTTCAAATTCTTAATTTTTTATTTTGGTAGTCATTAGTTCAGTTTCTAATGTTGACCAAAACTCAATGAGAAATGGCCAAACAGTTGCCATGTCGACAAATCCAAAATTTTATCGTCGCCACGTTTGGCGAGAAATCGCAATATCCGACAATCCTCTAAGGGCTTTCCTATGGCGTTGAAACGAGATATTACGATAGGGAGGAACCATCGTTAGAGGTGTAGAGGTTAATCCTTTGGGAGTTATTGGATGAGAATGACACAGAAACCTTGCAAGGGGTGGACGGATCAACCTGTGAAGAAACTCCTGTATGGGTTTAGGTAAATCTTTTTCGAAATCAGGCACCTCATAGTGCTGGAATAGGTTCCAAAACGTAACAGATGTGTAACGAAATAACCTTGATGTGGGTTAAGGGACACATAGAAACAGCTGGGAATAAAGCAGCAGACACTGCATCAGAACCCAGAGTAGTACTTGGTAATGGGATAATGCGAACAAAGGTCCTACAATGGGTGCACTCATTAAACCTGAAAAGGTAGAGGAAGACCACTCCGTGTAAGCAGGCTCGAATGAAGCTCAAGAAGCCTATGGGCAGGAAGACCGGTATGGTACTCAGGTATAATAGAAAACTTCAAGTATCATCTAGCCAAAGTGAAAATCACGTAGCACGTGACTCTATGAGGGTAAGGTTGCCGTAATTACATTTCGGTTGTATATACATATAGGGGACGGAAGGGGGTCGAAAATGGAGCCGTTAAGGAAGTGGTCTGCTTCGTTATTCCCCCTACATTAAAATAAAAATAATAAAATAAAAGGTATAATAATAATAATAATAATAATAATAAAAATAATAAAATAAAAGGTATCTCTTCGCCGAGATGAAGCTCGAAAAATATGATACATGCTGTCTGCGGTGTAAGAAATTGAGACAGCAGCGGGCCTAATGTTGGTTTGCATTCTGATGGTTGAATAATTTACTCTGGTGACCCAAATGGAGATGACTACCATCAACAGACGGCCAGAAATCCATAAAGTCGAAATTAAAATATAATGATAGCGGATTGCGCGGGTTTCAGACATAAGCAATATCGCCTATGATCAGTCGACCTGCTCACTAATTACTGTCAAATGAAGGAGGGTAAAAAGAGACTTAAAATAACTATTGCCTTTTCAGCATGCTCCTACAAGATTGTTATTCTATCATCTTTTTTTTTTTGAAAATGTAGAGTACATTTTTACCTCTCCTCTCCAAAACGTATGGTAATTAAATAAAATATAAATTTATACAAAATAAATAAAATATTTAATTATTTTATACTCTTTTTGTCTCAATAATACTCTCAAATCATTAGTGCTAACAATCAACTGTTTACCTGAAAACAACCTAAAAAAAATCCTTTAATTATATTTGTGGTCAAATGCTCCTAGAATTCTTATTTTAATAAATGTTTATCTCATACATTTTTAATTTTTCTAAATTGTGTAATTTTCAACACATTTTGTTTTTCTCCCACCACCATGTTGGCATTGGCTTTTACCAACTACCAAAGTGTTTCATGGTAAATTCCATTAGTTTATGAATAAAAATCCGACAAAAAATATTTTAATGGAAGAATTCATTTGTGTTTATTCATAGACACATTCACTTACCCATACATGTGCGAAAATATTATAAACTTTTTTTAAAGCTTTTGAATCCGAACGATTAAAAATAAATTTACACTAAAATTGTTTTTCACATTCCGTCATACATTCGTTGCAGGAGCTGAAGCGACAAAATGTTTTAAATGTTCATGTTACGAGTCCTGTAATATGAAGGTGCAGGTCTATGAGCATTTGCATATGAAGTTTCAATTGACTTGTAGATAGATATGGGAAGACCTTAAAATACGTTTCCAACGTATGTAAACGCAAACGTAAAACAGGATGCAATAAATGAATTACCGACTTATACGCCCACAAAATGAATAATTCAATTTTTGTAGATTAAACAAATTCTACAAACAGATACTTAAAGGAATGTTCTCTTGTAAACAACAATTGAAAGAAATTTATTATATTTTTGTAGGTCACCGAGGATTTTATTTGTAACAAAATTTACCAGATAGAAACTACAATGTGAGCATTTAAGCCCGGGGCACATAGAATCCTTCATACGTTATACTTTGGAGCATTCAACTGAGATCAAAGTACGACGGCAGAAGTTGACACAATGGGTACTTTGTTGGGTATTAAATCAGGAAAGGAAACACTTGAAAATCTTTGATGTCCATTTTGCATTATTTAATTTATTTAGTTTGTTGTATTTTTACTTTATCATACGTCTTATAAGGTAAAGTATAGTAATCATGAAAAAAATCGAGGTCGGGATTGTTGTTTAGAGGTCTCCTGAATCCATTTTGGCTATATTCGCGATGATGTCTGTGGGTCCGTTTGACATATCAAATTGAAATTTAGTATGTGCCTTTGGTATATGGAGATGAAGAGCTGTATAGTGTTTGTAGATAATTGGGAGGGGGCAAGGGTTATATTCCTTACCACAAATTTTGTGAACGTTCTACAGGTTATACCGTATGACATATTAAAACAAAGTTTAGTATGGCATAATCCGGAAGGGACAAGGGGTAGTTTACTTATTCCCAAATTGTGCAAACGCTCTACAGGTCATACCGTTTGACATATTAAAATTAAATTGAGTATTTGTCTTTGCTTTATGGAGAAGAAGAGCTGTATAAATTTTAATTTTTCGATTCGAATATACTTTGACTTATATTCTTTATCTAATATATCCATAAAAATATCTGTTTCCATTGGGTATGGTAAAGTTTAGTGTAGGCCACTCTAAATTTTTTTTTTATTTTTGCTGCCACTCAAAAAAAAATTAAATCAAAACAAAACAAAGAAAAAACTAATATCAAGTTGGTCATACGTTGCGTTGACGAAGACGATGGTGACAAAGCTCATAAGAAAACCTGTATTTTAAATTACTTGCAGGCCAAGAAAAATATGGTTGAGGTAACCATAATCTAAGAGCAACATATTATGATTGAAATATATGTATTAACACCATATTATCATAATAATAACATTGTTATGTTACAACCATATTATTTTCTAACTTTAAAATAACATTTTAAAACATAAAATTTTATTATGAAACAAACTAAATACATATAGTGATATATATATTTATAAAAACAAAGCTTATTTGTTTATATACACGCAAAGAAAAAACATGGTAAGGGCACAATGTTATGTTTGCATTATAAGGTTATATTCACATCATATTATTTTAAACCATAATAATAATTATAATATTGTTGTCATTGGAACATATTATTGTCTTACATAAAAATAGCATTGTAAAATACAACCATAATTATGTTTATTATATAAACATATGTGAAAACGTATGAATAGATGTATTTATAAATAACAAAAAACAAATACACGAATATTTCCATATAGACTTACTTACATACATACATATTTTTAATTTAAAACTGTCATTTATAGTAAAACACAAATTTATTTGTTGACAACAAATGTGTAATTAATGTTTTTACGGTTTTAGATGAACTGATAGGCTTACACACATATTTCTGAACTAAAAAAAAGGCCTAAACCATGTTTAATAATAATATATTATGGTTATAAATATAATTTTATTTTTAAATATTAATAAAATTTGGTTGTGGTTTGAATTATAATATGGTTCAAATCAATCTGTTATCAAAAACTTGTTTATCATGACCAACGTATTGTTTAAAATAACTATAATTTGTTCACAGCAAACATGTATTGTTACAGAGAACATAGTGTGGTTCACGGTTGCCAGATTAGGGGATTTTCCCCTAGATTTAGGAGATTTGTTTTCATTTAGGGGAGAATTTGGGGGTTAACATTTGTTAGAGGAAAAAATTGGGGGTTAAAAAATATTTAGGGTGTTTTTTGGGGGATTTTTTTATGTTTTACCAGACTTAATTGGTCTATTCCTATTTTTTTGCAACCAATAAATTAAAAATATGTAACAATCGGCTTTCTGATAGCTTCGTCTAAACTATTTAAACAACGTGTTATAAAGCTAATTTTTTTGCTATGCTACACGCATGAAAAAACAACAAAATTCGTACATAAGTAAAGAATTCTAATTTTAAGAATACTCTTACAACAACAACACAAGAAACATCCCAGTGGTAAAATTAAAGAGACCTTCTCACTTCATGCCTTCTATAAGGCATGCCCAGACCTTCGCTCAGATACCATCCTAATTTTTGTGTGCCTTCTAAAGAAGATCCAGTACACATTCCTACTTCGCCTCTCTTAGTAGAGAAGTAGGAATGTGTACTCGTTTTGTATGACAAATACATAATTTTCTATTTTTAGATTTCTTATTTATAAAACACAAAAGTTCATTGAATTGCCTTTATCTTCATCATTGCTGCTTGAAATTGAGATGTTTCGATAGACTGATTGGCAGTTCGAAGGTCTATCAGCCTGGAGGTTGACGGGTCGAATCCCAAAAAATTTTAATATTTCAATTAAATATAAAAATAAATTAGAAATAAACACTCCTTCTTTTTACCACTGAGTATATTTATATACACATACATATGTATATTTATATTACATAATTTAATATAATGAAAACTTAAACACCTAAAATTTTTGTTTTGGGGTTTTTTTGTTAAAATTGGGATTAATTTAGCGGATTTTATTTTTTGAAAATTGCAGAACAAAATTTATTTTTGTAATCAAAATTTATTTTGTAATGTTTTTTTAAAGCTTGATTTTAGGGTTTTTTTTTTGCTTTTAGGGGAGAGAAAAGAAAAAATCTGGTAACAGTGGTGTGGTTGCCGTGACCATACAATAACGATGTTTTTTCTTTGCGTGTAAATATACTTTATAATCAAACTCGCAATTATTTATTACTTTATTTTTTAATCATTCGATGTCTTGATTCATTAATTACAATTTTTTGAAAGATCATAATTTGTTTGCAAAATAATATATTATGGTTCTAAATACAATTTTGTTTGGAAAACTAAGAAAACCTGGGTTGGGATTTGAAAATTATATAATTCAAATCAACCATTCAATGATCAAATGAGTGCCTCAATAGACCAATTGGTAGCGCACTAGTCTATTAGTCTGGAAGTTGTGGGCTCGATTCCCACCAAAGACTCTGGGTGTTTTCTGCAGACAAGCAAAAAGTTTCGCGAAGGTAGTGTTGTCTTAAAAAAAAAAGTAACAAAAATTTGTTTGTTGTTACCATAGTAATGACAATATCATAGATAAATTCACGCAAAGAAATATCGATTAATAAATTATTCTTTCACAATTCTGTTTCGAACTTTAACACATGTATAATCTACTTTATTTATATGAGGACTACTAGACTAAGGCTATGGAGCTGATGCTATGGATTATATGTAAATGTAAAATTCATATGCAAAAAATGTTAGAGTTTCACAAAATCTCCAAGTATGTCCTTGTCTGTGTTTAATTGTGTAAAGGCACATAATATTTATTCATTTTGCATTATATTCGAAATATGTGGAATGTGAGTTTTTTATTTCCTCTTTTTTTATTTTTAAGAAAAATCCAGCTGAATAAACATAACACTTGGGAACATTACCTTATTCTAATGTTCGTATGTGTTTGGTTATATTCAGTTGAAAGTAAGACAGAATCTCTACTGTAGCCGTGCTCCGTAGAAAATCTAACAACGTAAACAAGCGAAAGTGGCAAGAAAGAACAACACAATTACTCAACTCAGACATAATAGCAAAGTTTTTGACACTTTCTGGAAATGAGGTAAAATATAATTTTGTTTCTTTTCTTTGAAATTTATTTATTTGTTTAATGTTCTTTAAAAAATGACTAGCAAAGAAAAAGAAAAAAATGTGAGGCTTTTTAATTTTTTATAAAAAGTTTTTCTTCAAACGAAAATTATTGCCACAAAAATTGTTCCAATTGTCTTTAGGGAGGAGGCATTAAATGTTGTGGACATATTTTGATCGTGTTCTGAATAAAAAAACTGATTTAAACTTTCGTCTAGTTTAAAAATATCAAGTTTAGATTTGTAAGTTTAATGTTAACGTTTAAGTTTAAGAGCACTTTTTCTTTGCCAGCCATCCGAAACATTGTCTGGGGGAAAGTTACTATAATACAGCCAACCTCTAGTTAAATTATTTTTTAATAACATTTTAATACTTTTATATCAGTAAAGTGCTGTGTTCTCTAATCTTTAGTTACGACTCATAACTTCTTGTACTTCTTATGGGATGACAAATCATGGCATGAACACGGCTGAAACAATTATGTTTCATGTCCAGCCCCATTTATTATTATTATTATTTTGTAGGGGGATACCAAAACAGACCACCAACTTCATGGGTCCCTTTTAAACCCTTTTCATTCGTCAATGATTTTTGTTATCCGACTGAAAATTTACGAGTACCTTAGTTTCATTGGGTCTCATGCTGTCACTAGCCTTTTAGTGTAGTGTTCGAGTGTAGTGCTTTCAGGTTGGCTACTGATACCTGTCGACATTCTTCCTCATCACAGAGTCTATGATAATTGTTAACATTTGCTTAAGGTTAAGGTCTCTAAAGCAACTCTATTTAATACGTGTCTGTCCGTAGTCCAAAGCCTTTTATGTTAGCCTATTTCCAGTCGTAGTCTGCAAGTACCGTCTTATCTCTATTTTTAACTTGGCAGAAACCCAGATTATATCCAAGCTCGTTCTTGGTCTTCTTGGCAACTTGTAGGGGATAAATCCAGAGTCTTTGATTGGGAATCGAACCCACAACGCCGCACTGTGGTCAATATTTTGAGATAGCGGCCAAAACTCCTTTTGGGTTTTGTTCTCCGATTTTAAAGTTATTAGACTCATATGAAAGTAGACAGTAGTAAACCTCGGGAGCCAAAAAATTAGAACTCTATTTCAACTATTTCACTGAGAACAGGGTGGTCCAAAATGGGCTTTTTCAGAATTTAGTAAATTTATGATATTTTTAGTTAATTTTTAAAGTTTAAATGATCATAACTTTTTTGGTTTTCAAAATTTTTGGACGAAATAAATTTTGTGTTGTAACTTAACTTATTTCCTATTACTCGTAAAAAAATTGAAGCTCTACTGTTTTCAGAACAATTTAAATATTTTTTTTAAAAAAGGTCAAATTTCTCGGAAATTTCCTACTTCACAGAGCACAACTCCTGTGAGTCAAGCTGAGTCAAAACACAAATTTACTATTTTGTAGTCCTAACTCTCCCCTAAATTCCTATATATACATGTCCATGCATCGGGACTGCACTTTTTGAGCTACAGCAATTTTTCTGACCCAAGCTAAGATATTCGGTACAAATGCACGTCATATTTTTTGAGAAGTTATTTGTATGTGAAAGTGGCTATTATGCATATATTTTGATGAAATTTTGTGTAAGAGTTCTTATTGAACCAAAAAATAATTCTGTTGAAATTAGGAGAAGTTGGCCCATATTTGGACCTAGTCCATATAGAAGGGTGTATCAAAATTTTTACAAAAATGATAATAGAACTCTCAAGTTATGTGGTATCTGGCAATTCATTTGGAAAAGGTAAAAAATGATTTTATTGCCATCTAATATTACATAACTTAAATACCTGAAAATTGCAAATAAATTTAAAACCAATGGAAATAACTGGTAAAACCAAGTACCTGTTATATTATGTTTCAAAGAGGTAAAAAAGATCATGTTGAAACTTCGAGCAATAGTATATGCTCTATGCATTCATTTTTTTTCTTCAATATTGTTTAAACAATGGCTACATTCAGTTATAGTGTTCTATCTGATATATATTTTGAACGGAAAGATGAAAACGACATTTTTTTTACATATAATGAATAATCCATTCTTCAAAATATGCGACAAACAAGAAATTAAAATTCATAACTTAAAAATAAAAAACTTCTTAAATACTTTAAGAAAACGGTACAATCAATGTTCCAGAAACAAGAAAATGTTTTACTCACGCAACCAAGAATGGCTAAGAAATAAACTTATTTTTAAAAAGCCATCAGTAACTACCACGGAAACTGGAAAAGGTGGTCGACCAGCAAAGCCAATTGATAATTGTAGTGAAAGATCACGAAGACGCAAGCTTAAACATATCAATGAAGAAGTTTCATAAAGGATTCATTTCTGCATCAAATTCAACCATCGAAAACTAAAAAGAGTAAAATTGCTATCATTGAAAAAATAGTGGAAGCAAGCCGCAGACGCACAAAAAGGATTTTAGAAAGTATGCCGACACCAACTGAAGAAAATAAATTTACTCCAGAAGAAGCATTTGCACTATTTTTGGATTTGAAAATGACTAAAAACCAATATACAGAATTTGCGGAAGCGAACCAATGAAAAAAATTGTGGAATTTTTTCATCATATCGAGATATAGTTTCTGCCAAAAAAGATTGCTTACCTTCATCAACTGCTATTAGTGTAACTTCAAGTTCAGCAGAAATAAAATTGCAGGATCTTGTTGACCACACTGCAGAACGATAATTAAAGACATTTGATGCTGACTATTTAAAGAAGTTTAAAAATTGCAGCATGACTTTAATTTCTAAATGATGGGTCCACTGGCCAGAAACAATACAAACAATGTAATGCGGAAAATTCATCAGATGCCAATTTATTCATGATTTCTTTCGTTCCATTACGTTTAACAAAAACTTATATTGGTTCAGAGCCGTCAACTAGTAAAGCTGCAGAGATAGATGTATGGAAGAATGAAATTCCCTCGTCAACAAAATTTTGTAGACCAATAAAGTTTGCTTACAAAAAAGAAACTTAAGATGTCATAACTGAAGAAGTTGACAAAATAACAGATGAAATTAAAGAACTTCAACCATTGATATTTGAATTTAATGACCAATGCATCGAAGTTAACTTTAAAATTTCACTTACAATGATCGATGGAAAAGTTGCACAAGCTTTAACCGAAACAAAGTCTTCGTCAAGCTGCACCATATGCCAAAAAAACATCAAGTCAATTGAGTCAACCACCAACACAAGACGATATTTTTAATGAAGCATATGAATTTGGAATGTCACATCTTCATGCTAGAATTCGTTTTATGGTGCATATTCTTAAATTGGGATACGATTTGGAATTTGGCCCGTTAGGCGAAACAGTGAGAAACAACAAAGAAAATTTGGAAAAAAGAAAACAAAAACAAAGAAAGATATTCAAGAAAAATATCGTGAGATAGGCCTTATAATTGACCAGCCAAAGCAAGGAGAAGGAAATTCTAATGCTGGAAACACAGCAAGATTTTTTTCCGATCCAGAAACTGCAGTAGATTATGATTTAATACGACGATTCCAAATCATATTAGAAGTTATAGCATGTAGCAAAAAGATAGATGCAAAAAAAATTTGGTCAGTATGCTAATGAGACAGCAACCCTTTATAACCAAAAATATTCTTGGAGACATATGCCAACCACAGTTCACAAAATTTTGTTCCATGGGGAACAAATAATTCAGCACAATATGTTTCCAATTGGAGATCTCTCAGAAGAAGCGCAAGAAAAAAGGAACAAAGACTACAGATTCTTTCGCGAGCACAATACAAGAAAAATTTCCAGATATTGTACTAATGAAGATCTTATTAATATTTTGTTGTGCACATCAGACCCATATATGTCCAGTATTCGACAAAAATGGAAATCAACCTCATTAGAGTTAGATGAAGAAGCTAAACAACTACTGCAAAATGAAAATCAAAGCTATTTGGAAGAAATTTTTATTAATATTGTTTAATTAATACTAGTTTAAAGATTATAATTTGTTTCTAATTTTAGTATAAATTTTTATTAATACATTTAAATAAAATATATGTGCACTTTAAATCAATAGTAAAAGTTTACTTAAAATTTTATCGATGTTGTGTTCTGTATATAATATATCCAAATGGTATTGATATTGTTGGGAATTTCAGTGTTATTTGTCAGTTTAATCCTCACCAGAATTAGCTTTCTTCCAAAAAAACCAACCTTTGGCCCCTGTGAATATTGAGACTAAATAAATGTCAGGGGCCAAATGTTGGCATTTTCTGACCAAAATTAAGTTTAGGAATAATAAATAAGTATTGGTTGTAAAATACGATTGAAGAAAATAAGAAATTATAAAAAAATACCTATTTAAAATGTCAAAATATTCA
The DNA here is from genome assembly GCA_949628195.1 of Phasia obesa. Lineage (NCBI taxonomy): Eukaryota > Metazoa > Arthropoda > Insecta > Diptera > Tachinidae > Phasia > Phasia obesa. The sequence goes on along the minus strand of OX451215.1, from coordinate 63,402,093 downwards.
ACTTTTACATGGAAACTCAACAAAAAATTAAAATGCATTTTTAACTCCACATTACTTACGTTCCTATCAGTCGATTTTTACGTTTGAACACGCAAATTGAAGCTTAAAGTCCCTCCCATTGAACAAAACAAATTGCGTAAAAAAATACCAATCCGTTCAAAAGTTATAGAGTTTTGACCGCTATCTCGCGAAATTGACCACTGTGCGCCGGTCTGATGGACTAGCATACTAAGTACTAGCCCACCACACAATAATATTTTCCAAACATACGAACCAAAAAAAATCAAAAATAAGTTAGACGAAGTTCATGACACATCCACACTTTCGTTTAAGTTTACACTTGAATTAAAAAAGCACCACTACACTCGTCTATATAATATTTTTAATGCAAATGTGGATCCTAGTTAATAGCTAGACACATTCAATCACATTCAGATATCTAATTTTGTCACCCAGACTAAGCTTTGCTCCAAAACATATGCGTCTCCAAGACATTCGCAAGGAAGGGAAATACCGCTTCCTTTTTACTCTATATCCGGTAGTCACGACAGTTTTTATTATAGGGAAGTTAAAAGCTACTATGATTGTTATTTTAACGTGGATACATTTTCCTAGCGACCTTAGAATTGTCCAGTTTACACCAGCATACCTCTGCTCTCTGACGGTTATACATGAAAATACTGTTTCTAATAGTGTCAAGTAGCATAGCAACTGATACTGCATTGAAGACGTCCAAAGCGCAGCCAGCCCTGGCCATTCTATCTGTCAGTTTTTCTCAAAGAAATCACTATGTGTGGGTACCCAAACTAGGGTGACGTCAGCTTGACGACCTAAGCTGGATAACGTGTTCTTGCGGCCTAGTAGAATTAAAGAGGTAATATGTACTCACACTGCCAGCAGAGCAGCCTTTGGCAAGTTACCAGAATTAACACCACAAATCATCTTCGATCCAACAGTATACATCCTGGTGTTGCAGTCATATATTACACACAGTGTAATTTTTTAAGTCATGGCAAAATAACCATATACGGACACCACTACATCTTAAAAGACCAAAAACCTGTCTCCCAGTTTTGCCCAAAGTCCTCCAGGTTTTTTTTTATGGACTCTCAAAGATGTGTTTTTCAAAAAAAAATTATCATTTACTCAAGCTCGTATTTTGCAAACCGTTTGAAATTTTGATATACTCTCTGAGGCAAAGTTGTAGCTCTTGTCATAAAGAACAAAAATTGTTAACATATAAAATCAAAAAAACTTCATCTTCAAGGTCAAAATCACAAAAAACTTTAAAAAATTCAATTTTTTTACCTTTTTTCCCCTATTCAGGTCTATAGGTAGCAAACCGTTCAAAATTCAAGGAAAAAATCAACCACAAAAATGAACCTAAGATCTCAATAAACAACTTTCTAGAACATATGAACTTCCTAGGAATGATTCTTAACACCGTTTAGGTAGCGCTTAGGTAGCCGGGAAAGGTGAAAAATTTCCCGGCTACCTACCGATGTTAATAATCATTCCATTCAAACCTGGAGGATTTTGGATCACGTAGTGGTGTCCGTATATGGTTATTTTTTTCCGTGTTGCACTGTGTTATACTATCCATTTTTCATTTCTTTGTAGAAGTAAAAAAACATCGGAAAAGCTATCAAAGTTCAATTGAGATTTTAAATAGTAGTACAGTACTCTCAAATCTGAAGGCAGTCGATGAATGATTCTTGCATGACCGCACGTCGTAGATTTTCACCACTCAGATACAGCTAATCTGGCCTTGCTGCTTGTGGATATATTGTTTTTAATAGAAGCCGTGACGAAAATATGCGAGACCATAAAATATGAGCTGGGATGTTATACTTTTAAAAACTGCAAAGTCGACTACCTTTATAATAGCTGTAAAACCAGTTGCCCAATTCAACTTCGTTTGACTTCGGCATACTGTGTTCTATAAGAGACTTCCGGCGGCTGTTTTCATACTGACATGTTTCACGAAAGCTTAGGTTTACTTTTCGTCTAGCACAAGTATTTATTGCGTTATTGTAGACGTTAGTATTAAAAATTGTTTTTTGGCTTTATTACCAGAATTCGACGTCTTAATTTAGAACATCTGTAGTTATTAACCGAACATGCCCAGAGGTTTTGATTTTTAATCAACTGAGATGATCATATCCGATCTTCCAACTGTCAGCTATCGCACTTCTACTATCTTAACACATTGGATTATTGAAAACTTTATTTTATTGTATTTAAATTGTAAAAAAAAAACTAAATAAAACTAAATTTTACTAATATCATCGGAAAGGGCGACAGAAGCATCCAGAAAATCCTTGATCTCTATTTTAAATGAATATGTGATCGTTTAAGCTGGATAAATTGGTTTCTTTTTATTTTAGACAATTAAAATAAAAGCTGCAACTCACCGCGTCAACCAACTGCCGCAAAAAGTAAAACAACTTTATCATTAAAATAAAACGTAAGTTGAAGTGCCTTATTGCAACAATTAAAATATCATCTTTAGTTTAGTTGACAAAAGATACCAAATAAAATAATAAACCTGGCAATCGTTCTAAAATCCTTGAATAACTTTATCTACAGAAAATATTTCAAGGGAATAATTTTCACAAAACAGACGTCATCCATCAGCAACATTATAATCATCATTGCCATGGCAGTGAAAAAATTAAAAAAAAAAACCTGTCTTTATCCATGGCAATGTGAGTGTGCGTGTGTGTATGCCAAGAGGAAAAAAATAAGTTTTAATTGGTTTTTCAATTTAATTAACAGATTTGTCAGCATGCATAGGGTCTTACAGGCACACCAACACAACGATACTTACACATGTCAGTACAAAGTTTTAATTTTCAAAAAAATATTTAATATCTGCGGAAACCTTCAAAAGGCCAACAGAATATATTTTATACGAAAATATTTCTGAATTGAAAAATTATGAACTTGTGTATTAACGAACTTTTAATTGTTATGCTAAATTGCTTTTATATTATTTTCTATTTTTATATTTTCGAAAAAAAAACTGTTTGCTTTTAATCTCATAATTACTTTGTTTTTTTTTTTCATTCTGTTTGAAGTAGATATTTGATATCTTGCCATTGCAAAGGAAAATATAACTGAATCTTTATTACCTGCTTTGCATCCCACTCCGTTTTTCATCGTCAGTATCATTTACCAATTGTAATTATCAGTGCATTGCTTTATGTAGATTTTTTCGATTAGTTACATTGATTGTATTGCGTTACTTGTTTGAACAGTTGATTGGTTATTGAAAAGAAAGAAAGAAGATTTTTGATTTATGCAAGTGTTTTTTAGTTAAAGTTAATTAAAGCCACGGATCATTGAGGAACAAGAGAAGGACCAGATCTCCTTAAATGCCAAAGTGATAAATTACACCTCCCTAGTGTAGGCTTTGCAATTTTAATGTTATTGAACTACAAAGAAAGGCAGCAGAGGCGCAAAAGGCCAAGGCATCTAAATAGGTCGAAAGCTATGTACAGGATCACGAAATTTCTCGCTGGTCATAATCATTTTAATATGACGCCACTACGTATTGCGAATGGGGTCTTAGAATACGCAAAAGAAGGTCAATTGCAAGTATGGGAAGACCCCTATCGGAACATACTTAATGGCAGAAACGGTGATGAAGCGGCTGAGCTCTGCCATTATGCCGATCACGACCAAATAAATTCTCCCAATCTCCCAGTTACGTAGAAATAATCGAAGCAATAACATCGCTAAAAGACCAAAAATCTGCAGGGCCTGATAACATTCTCCCTGAATTATTTCAAGCTGATAAATCTCTTTCGGCAAGTTTAATCTAACCGTTAGTAGAACACTTTTGGCAGAATGAAACGCTTCCGAGTACCCTTAAAGAAGGATTAATAATCAACATTCCAAAAAAAAGGAAACCAGATGGAGTGAAAAAATTGGAGAGGCATGACACTTTTAAATATGCTTATAGAAAGTATCTTATATAATCGCAGAGCCTGAATTAAAAATAGAACAGGCAGGGTTTAGGCCAAATAGATCATTCGTGGTCCACACAATCAATAGTCTTCGCATAATTGCTGAGCAGACAGCCGAATGGCAATCGAATTGTATTTGATATTCATAGATTTTCAACGTGCATTTGACTCATTCCACCACTCTGCCATATGGAAAGCGATGCAGTGTAAAAGAATTTCGGATAAATTATTCAGACTCGTGGAATGTTTGTATATGGATGCAATATGCTCAGTGCTCCATGAAGGTTAAGTTAGCGAAAAAATAACCGTTAAAACAGATGTTATACAAGGCTGTGTCCTATCCCTTCTACTATTCAATGTTATTATGAGTCAATCAGTGAATCCCATGCATGGGATCACAGTAGGCATGGCTGGAAGACTTACAGACCTTGACTATGCGGATGACATCTGTTTACTCTCACACATTCAGCAAGATGTGCAAAAAATGCTAAATAACATCACAGCTAAAGCGGGGTATGCAGGTCTGATTATAAATACCTCGAAAACAAAATCAATGCGTTTCAATATAATGAACAGCTATCGCTTTTCACTGTTCAGAAGATGTCACAACCTTTTGCTACTTGGGAAGCATTATTATTACTTCTGGTGGATGTAGCGAAGATATTCATTTCCGACTGACTAAGGCTAAGCAAGCGTTTGGAATCCTAAATAAGTTCTGGAGATCAGCTAACATTGCAGTATCTACAAAAATAAAAGTATTCAATAGCAATGTAAAGTCCGTACTGCTTTATGGCTCCGAGACCTGGAATTTAACCATACTTGACATACAAAAATTACAATTCTTTGTCAACAAATGCCTTCGCCGTATCCTCTAAGTATTTTGGCCTCAAACTATAACAAATTCTGAGCTATGGTTTAGAACGCAACAACCTCCAATTGAGTCATACCCTACGTAAGCCATCCAATGACATCAATAGGAAATCCCTTGACTACAAACCACAGGGAGCAAGAAGAAGAGGACGCCCTAAAAATACATGGAGACGTCAAGTTCAAGCCGAATTACAAATTGCTGGATTAACCTGGAATGAAGCCAAAAGAGCAGCATCAGATAGAACTCGATGAAGATTACTTATTGAGGCCTCATGTTCTATATAGGAATTTTTAGAATTATATATAATTTTTAGGATTATATATAACCAAAGATAGGCAATTGGAAATAATGAAAATAAATTAAAACAAATAAGAGTGCTATATTCGGCCGAATCTTCTATACCCTTCACCACGGTGATTTTATTTATCCATATTGTTGACTCTTTACATAAATTAAAATAAGTCGTATGAGAAAAAACTCATTATTCATTCTTTAAAGAAATAGAAGACAGCAGCTATGCAGCTAAATGAAAACAAATTCCGTTGGCTACAATTGTCGCCGTGTACTCAGCTACTTTTATATACATATATAGAAGACGACAGCTACATCGTAAACTGTGACATTGTTGTAGAAATACCCATTTTGCTTTTATAAAATTAAATAACTTTTTCAAAAAATTATAAACATTTCCTTCAAAACTTTTTGTTTGTATATGAATTTGTAATTTACAATTTTGTGACATTTTCTTTTGTTGAATAAAATATAATTAGCCTAATTTGATGACAGCCACAACGGTGGTTGTGTGTGTAGCCATGTAGCTATACTAGCTTCAAAATAATCGTTAACCTATAAACGAGTGGAATTTATTTTTGACAGTTTGTAGTCGGTATCCTGATGTTGTATATGTGTTTAATGCATCTAGTTTTTAAAATAGAGATCTCGTCTATTTAAAAATCAAAGGCATTTAAACAAATATGTTACTCTATGTATGTATGTACATACATATTAATATATTTTTCATATAAAAATATATATTAAATATTTATTTAATAAATTAGCAAAGGAATCATGCGTGATTAAAAATAAATAATGTATATAACACGATTCCAAATATAATTTTTTGTATATAACAGCATGCGCACGCTGAGTAAATACGATTTTCGTATTTTTTAATTTTTTAATTTGTATTTTTATTTTTGTTTTTCAAATGTCTTTTTGATACATTATGAATGGTATCCAATGGAAACCCTTAATGTAGAAAATTGAAAGAAGAATAAAATAAACTTTTTGAAATCGAAATGGTTACTATGGTTTTTTGTTTTGTTTAGAAATTTAGATTTGGCTTTCTTTATAGACTGATTGAACTTCTCATTTAGTCTATTAAGTTTTAAGCATAAGAATCTGAGTTTTTATTCAGAAAAATTGGGAAAAATCCACTGATGAGCTAGTTGAGCACTAGCGAAATAGCTATCTGGATAGGCTTTCCCCATAGTAATCAATTTCGATTATTATATTTTTTGGAAATAAATATTTTATACTCATAAAATATTTATTTAATAAATTTGCAAAGGAATCATGCGTGATTAAAAATAAATAATGTATATTTTTTTTTTTTAAATTTCATTGAATTTTTTTTTTTTTTTTTTTTTTTAAATTTAGGACCTTTCTGCAATCTGTATTTAGTTAGAATGGTCAGACTAAAGCAAAAAAATGTCCTCATATTGAGACCCCCATGGGCATTTTAACTTCTCCTGGTTACCAGTGGGCACCCTGTGGGTCCATTGGCTACCTCTATGTGTATTGCTTCCTATAAAGGTCTGTAATACAAATCAAAGCAGAAAAACCCTACTAACCTAAAAACAACCTAAAACCCTCGCATGGGGTTATTGATCCCCCGAGATCTATATGCACTTCATGGAATCTACTGGTCGCGGTGTAATATTTATTTAACAAAAAAAAGCAAAAGACAGTCATAACAACCGCAAAAAAAATAAAACCAACCTGAAAAAATATAGGTATAGAATGAAAGTGTCTGATATTGCTGAATTCCATTAGTGAAATTTTCGAAATTGGGCCTGGCAGATCGGTGGGCTTATATTTTCTGTATCTTTTCGGGAGCCTTAAATACCCTTATTTTTTAACAGTAATAGGTAGACTCTTGAAATGTTTAATGTAGATATTGTACTTCGGCCGCTGTAACAATTACTTATAACTAAAGGGTGTACCATCAGTGTCCATGGCCGCTATAACAACAACTACTAAAGTAGTGATGCAATTTTTGCGAATATGACATAAATTTTAAAATTAAATGGTGCCCCATAAGACATGAAAAAATTGACAACTTGAATTTTTAAATATTGTACTAAACTTAGTACGGAATCCTACTTGTGTGTATCTAACTCATACTTGACAGATTTACTTTGTTTATCTTATTGATACCATATCGCCTGCCTTTATATATTCAATATAAAGGTTTAAGTATTTTTATTGTGCCGATAAAATGGCAGAAATTCCATTGTGATACCCTTCAATTTAATAAGCCTAAGCGGATTCATTTGCATCCTATTACCGGTCACTTAGCTACCTGATTGTTTGATAAAGCCTAGGACAAATTCTAGTTTGCATCCAGTGATTTCGCTTAGTCCACCGTAAAATCTTTTGTTTAATGTGTGCTCAGTGGTTTGTATACCTCTTTGTCCCATAGAAATTTGATGTACCATTTCCCCAATGAACCAGTGAATATATACCTACAATTACTCTTGGAACTCTTCTGTATTTACCCAGGAATAGCTTGTTTTTCTCGGGCAAAATGACAAGTGAGACTGCTACCCAATTTGATAGCATTCTATAGTATTAATATAATTCAAATATGTATATTTTAATTCGCAAAATTATTCATATTCTTTTCATACTTTTTCTTACCAAATTTAAATGTAAAAGATTTTATATATGTATATATTTTTTTTTTTTTTTTCACTGAAATATGGAAATTGTGTGAACAAATATTTTTACAACTAAATTTTTTAAACCGGAAGCGATGAAAACATTTTTGTTATTTTCAACCCCTTAGTCACTGAAGTGTTACTGCAACAGTCATTGAGAATATATGTATGTATGTGTATGTTAGTATATCCTGTTGTACTTTTCAATTACGCAAACATTCAAAGAAACATTCTCATTTTCATTTGTTTAAAACGCAAATGCAATTTTTGTGCAAACTGCAGTTTATTACTTGACCCTATTTTTAAGAAGAAGGATAAACCAAAATATTTAGTCGTATGCAAGCAAATGCTATTCATAATATAAAGTTCATTCACCAACTATGGAATTTATTATTTTTATATTTTTCTTAATTTTTCATATTTTATTTTTATTTCCCTTAATATATATGCCGCTGAGATCATTGTGTTTAATAATGGAATCCTAACATTGCAGCATACTCGTACAACACAGAAATTATTTCCTTGTAGTTTCCCTTTCATAATCATCTTAATACTTATAAATTAGTATAAAATAATTTCAACGACTACACTAGGGGAAAATTAGTAAACTGCAAGTTTATCTATTGATAAAAATAACTTAACAAATTTTCTATCCTGTTTAACATCCTTATATCCTGTACAGCATCCACATAAGCTTTTAACCAAATTCATTAAATTAAGATTTTAAACAAACTACTCATTATTATTCGTACATTAAACCAGGGGTAAACTAAATCCTATTTATAATTGGCAACTGATCTGTACAGCAGTAGAGTGTTGTTATCGCGATTACAAGGAAGCATTCTAGCCATAAAAAGTCATATCGCACCCTAAATACATAAGGGTCACAACTCAAAACATTAACATTTTCAGGAGAGACAAAAAACTGTTTATGAGCAGAAGCAACACACTTAACATAAAAATAGACATAACTGTATTTTTCCACTTAAAGATGATATCTAGTGATGTGAAAGAAATTTTTGCAGTAGTTAGAAATATGTACTTCGAATTAATTTATGGAAAAAAGTTAAGAAAAAGTATTGGAAAATTTTGAGTTGTGACCTTGTTATATTTAGGGTGCGATATGCTCGAGTTTTAGTTTAAATTCCAACTAAAATAACTCTCAATTTTTTTACAAGTTAAACGTTTCAAAAGAAATTGTCTTTGGATATGTAAGTAGTCAACGAAATTCAAAGGAAATCCCACAATTCCCAAAATATAAAGCAAAACTCCCAATGTCCATACATAACAAAAAGAAAAAAATATTTTATATATTTTTTTGACTTTTTAGATATTTTTGTCCAAACATACTTTGAACACCAAAAAAAAAATTGTATGTGTATATGTATGTGCTGAATTTGAATTTTTAAATATTTTTATTGGATGTCTATAAAATGTTATCGATAGCAAGTAAAATCGGTGTGCATGCCACTATTTTTGTGGAGTTTGTACAGGTCATGCCGTTTGACACATCCAAATGAAATTTAGTATGTGGCTTTGATATATGGAGATAAAGAGCTGTATAAATTTTGGGTATAATCGGGAAGGGGCAATCGGGAAGGGGCAACACCCCAAACCGAAAATAATTAATTTTTCTACTTTGAACATATATTCTTTATGTAATATATACATATGTATATATATATATATATATATATATCCATAAAGATATCTGTTTTCATTGGGTATGGTAATATATGAAAATAAGTCAGTAGACCGTAACTGATTACTAAAACACTATATTAATTTAGGGGTCAAATTTAAAAGCTATCTTTCTGCCAAAAAGCAGAGTATTTGTGCAGCTGTAATTACCGGGTTGCTTCTTGGTACCATTCGTGAATTTTTAGAAAGGCTGCACTATCAGCAAATATCTATGCTTTGATTCGGTTGGTATGATGCTACCACCCCCGGGGGTTCCAATTGTCACTGCAGTAATGGCAAATGCTTTGACGCGGTTCACTCGGGGAAAATACGGGGTCTGTTGTTTTAACACGGGTCCTCTTCGAGGCCTGACCAGTGCCCAAAAGGACTGGTACCACGGGAATCGGTGGCCCCACAGAGAGCCTATCCTCTCTGTGATCGGTTATTGGTGAGGTCCCCTTCGGGGGTACACGTGGTGGTTGTGGTTTAAGATCGATTATTGCAGATGTGGTGCAAGATCGATCAAGTGTGCTGTTTCACTATCAACAGACGGAGTTTGGATAGTCTCCAAACCCCTAAGCAAGAGGTTATAATATGGATCTAGGCTTGCCTTGGAAAGGCTTGCCATATTATATAAATTGCTACTCATTGTGACTGTATACACACAAATTGCGACTGGTGGCAATCGTAAAGTGTTGTTATACTACACAATGGGGGCGCTAATCTACGTCTTTATTTCTCTCGGTGTTAAGAGCACCGTGGGATAAAACCACCGTGGCAGGAGCCCACGTTAATCTTGAACACATCTGGTATGATGCTACCTTGGGCTGAGCCAGTTTTAAAAACTAATTCTTTAAATTTAATTACCTTTTAATCAAGTTTTGCCTTGACTCCATATTTTCAGCAACCTTTTCATATTCCTTAGAAACGTCGATGAAAACTACAGAGCAAAGACCAATAACACATGTTGAACTACATGTACTAGGCTGTGTGCTTTTGTTACAGATCTGTGTTTTTTTTTCTGAGTTCAAAATAATGATTCAAAATTGTTTGAGTTTATTAAATAGTTATGGCTCACACAATGCTTACACTGCCTAGTAACTAATGCCCTTTATTCGCATAACAGTGTATTACACGACACTTTTTTTTGCAAGAATTATTATAAAGTATTTTAATATAAAAAGGTCTAACTTGTATTTACATATTTTTAGGGCTCCGTACTGAAAGGGTCTTTTATTTCTGAATCAGTAATAGGTAGACTCTTGAAGTTCTCACAGAAGGTGTATAACTGTGGCCGCTAAAGCAACAATTACTAAAACGTATAGGGTGTTGCGAAAGTGACGTGTTGTTTGCATTTATATCTTTATTTCTTGAACTGTAGCAGGCAACCACTTAAATGCTGCAGACAGTAATTAAAGTTATGTTCGCTAAATAAACAAGTATACAAAAATTATACCTAAAGCTTAAAGGGTATTCCGATAGTGAAGTGATTTGAATGTATATAGGCTTTTCTTACAGAGATGACATATATATGCCCAACTTTTGGACTGTAATAGATAGATTCTTGAAATTTTCACAGAAGGTGTATTGCTATAGCCTTTATAAACAAATAGTAAAAATTACGGCAGTGTATGCCCTTATTCTTTGAACCGTAATACGTAGACTCTTGAAATTTGTTGAGAAGATGTGTTTCACGGCCGCTATGACAATTGCTAAAAATTAAAGGGTCTTCCCACAGCGACGTGTTTTATTGAATCGTAAAAGGTAAATCGTAAAAGGCCGCTATAACAACAAGTACTAAAATTTTAAGGCTGTTCCTATAGTGATGCAATTTTCGCTAATATGACTTTAATTTTTTAAACGTGAATTTAAAAAGAGTGTGTAAATTTTTGCCCGCTATAGCTAAAAATATAAAACAATAAAAATTAAATGGTTGTATGAAAGTGACAAATATAAATTAGCCCGCATAAAGAACAATAAATAAATAATAAAACCAAAAACAAACGTGTGTTTCGATAATGTACGTTCGTTTAAACCAAATTGATTGAAAATTGATCAGGCTAATAGAAGATGGAGGTTCTTCAATTTGACCTATTTAATTTTCGCTGACTAATTACAAATCCTCAGAAAATTTCATTTGATTCATATGCATCTGATGCTCTGTACACCGTTTAGGTAGCGCTTAGGTAGCTTAGGAAATTTTTCACTTTTGCGGCTACCTAAGCGCTACCTAAACGGTGTTAAGAATCATTCCTAGGAAGTTCATATGTTCTAGAAAGTTGTTTATTGAGATCTTAGGTTCATTTTGGTAGTTGATTGTTTCCTTGAATTTTGAACGGTTTGCTACCTATGGACCTGAACAGGGGAAAAAAGGTAAAAAAAATTGAATTTTTTAAAGTTTTTTGCGATTTTGACCTTGAAGAGTTTTTTTGATTTTATATGTTCACAATTTTTGTTCTTTATGACTCAGAGAGTATATCGAAATTTCAAACGGTTTGCAAAATATGAGCTTGAGGAAATGATCATTTTTTTGCAAAAATGACATCGAGGCCACACATCTTTGAGGGCCCATAAAAAAAAACCTGGAGGACTTTGGGCAAAACTGGGAGACAGGGTCTTTTTTTTTTGGTATTTTATCACGTAGTGGTGTCCGTATATGGTTATTTTTTCCGTGATGCACTGTGTAATTAATTTTTGTTTGCGCATCAAGTAAGTATCAGTATCAGCTCTTTTGCATCAGCATCGCAAACTAATCAAACATGAGCATCAGATGCAGCGCAGTGATACATTTCTGAACAAGCACAATGTCAGAGTTTACGATCTTTAGATGTCGTCTTAAATATAATTAGGTAGGTGACTACATGGCGACGATTGTAGCCAACGGCATTTGTAATCGTATAGCGGTGTAGCCGCTGAACTCTATGTGTTTGAGGCATAAAGCCTATGTTCAGGAGTAATTACACAGGCATGAGTACCTTTATTCATATATAAACTTATATTTGTACAGTAATAGGCTGATACATAAAATTTATAGAGATTATATTTTACACTATCTAGTATAACAACAAGTAACGGAAATTAATTTAATTCACAATAAAAGCGTATTACCTAGTTGTGCGAAACTGAGGAATTTGGCCTTCTCTTCTAAATGTTATAGGCACATACTTGATATATACTCTAGTATAAAAAATAATTAAAAATTAAAGGGTGCCTCAAAAATCATGAAAAAATTAACAGCTTATATTTTTAAAGTTGTACTGAACAGAGTACGTGTGTGAGTTTTGCCTGATTTATTACACATAAATATAAACATTTAATTAATCATTTTATAATAAAGCCTTACTATAATATTATATTTCTCATTACAATATTTCACAATGTGACAATGATATGGTTCACACACAACAATATTATTATGCTCAATATTAATATAGTTTGCCTACAAAAATATTATTTTGTCGTATTATGTTGCTCTTAGGTTATAGTTAACTCAATCATGTTTTTTCTTTGCGCGCATAGCGGTTATATAAATTGTATATTTAAATATAAGAAAATGAAATAAAGTCAGGAAGTATTTGAAATATGAAACAGTAAAAAAATTTGAAACTCCGTTTGTGCAAAAATATTCCATAGAGTTCGTACTTGAGATTTACTTTTGCGTGCACTTAAAGTAGTAAACAATTAATTTGCTTACTTTCTTATTTCTCAGCACCAGACACCATTTAATTTGACGAAAGAGAAAATCCCTGAAATGTTCAATTACTCGTATTAACTACTTAAAATCAACTTCTGGATAAAACACACACATTTTGAAATCAACTGAAAGTCGATACATAAAGTTCTGCTTATTTATATTAACGTCACTTCAAAATTTCTTTATTTATTTTTTTAATTATAAACATTTCCAATGTATTCAGGTTACACTGACTGCATGTCTGAAGCCACTTTGCTTCTCATTTTTCGTTTATATGATGCTTCTTTTCTCTATACAATTACTTTAGAATTTTATGGCAAGATTTTGTCTGCGGATAATGACAAATACATCCTGCAGCTTTCTTTTTTTTAATAATTGTTGAGTTGTTATTGTTTTGGGTTGTTGCTGGTATGTCGTGTAATTGAAAATCCAACTTAATTTCTCTCTCTTCTTAATTTCGGTTTATCTTTCTGTTGCTTCAATAGAATAAAATAATGGAAACAGAGAAAAGTTTTTAAATGAAACTTGTGCAATTGTTGGAAATATTGCATTTTCTTCTTAGATTTTTATATTTCTTATAAGTATATACTCATTCCATGATTATGTTAAGCAGATTTTTGTCAACTTATAATTACAAAAGTTTCTTATGACATTTTGAATCAAAAACGCTAAAAAGTCTTAATGTTAAGAAAATTGTAAAATATTATTTTTTGTAATTTTTTATGCGAAATTTAAATGCATAAATTAAAAAAGAGAAAATTTATTTAATTTAAAAAGCGAGCATTCTTTTTATTTTGGCAGTTGGGTGCAGAAAATATTATCCTTTTTTGTATTATATATTAGTAATCAGGGGAGTTTTATGCTTAATGCACTTAATGCTATGTTGGATAAGTAAACTCTACTTGAAGCTTAAGTAGGATAAAGGTTTGTACTCCACCAGCGTCAAGTACAAAACTAAATAAATTTACTCGTTCATAAAGAATAGAAAAAAGCAAGGGGTTATGGCCAATATTTTCTACATTGCACTGGGATAAAAACTATTAAAAATAAAGATTTAACAGATTTAATATTAATTTTAAATAACAATAAACTTAAGACTTATTATTATTAACAAAGGGGAAATTTCAAAGCAATGAGATTTCAATGATTATAATTAACAGATTTTTAGGTTACGAGCATACTCTCATTGAGTCACGTGGTACCACATGCAGAGAAAAAACCTGGCTATGGTATGGTCACAAGAAGCATCCTAAGTTCTCTGTGTAACAATAAATAGTTGCGATGAAAAACTCATAGTTGCTTTAATCATTACTGTGATCACGACCAACTAGTTTTTGTTACTATTTGATCCTTAAATGGTTACTATATGCAAAAAATTCAACATGATTGGTTTGAACTATATAATTTTCAAAACGATTTTTGAAACGATTTTTTAAGTAGGACAGAATTCTTTCAGATTTCTTTGTGATTAAATCGTACGATTGTGTAAAATTGAGTTTATTTTTTAGTTGGTAAAAACAAAATACAGTTACTATATATTTTAATAGTGGTATAAGTCAGTTTGTTTTCAAAGTTTGCAAAATAATTATTATTAATTTTGTCAAGTCTTCAGATAGCAGTTCTGGTATGATCAGGAAATCCTATTAATGTAAAAATGCACTATTTATAGTTAATTGTAGGCATTATATGGCGAAGAAGTTATGCTCCCAAAAAATGAAAACAAATAAGACTAACATGTTGGCACTATTTAATTGTCAAAATATTTTATTCCATAACACAATAATATTTGTTAATCCTTTAAAATGTAAACCTCTTAATAAATCAAAACAAGAAATATATGACTTATACCACTTTCATAATCAAGGGCTCAATTATGTTAATAACAATATGGTGTGACAACAACCATATAATCATAATCATAATATGTTGCTCTTAGATTATGGTTACCTCAACCATGTTTTTTCTTTATGCCTTTACTCTTGACTTAAATGATTTCACACGGTCTAGCATTTAGGAGGCATATATCCCCCATGGCATACACATTTAATAAGTTTCTTCCCTTGGTTCTAACTAATATGCGCTGCATTACTTAGGACCAATGCACAGTCTGCATCATCTTCTTAGATTTTCATCTTGGCTAAATTATACTTGAAGTTTCAATGGCCTGCCACTAACGCAGTTGTGCTACAATAAAATTTTACTTATTTCACCGGTACTGTTATCATCATGCTGGGTCATCCCTCTGATATTCTGTCAAGAGAAGCTATATTTCTCCTGTTTAGTTAAATGTAACCACGATCATTCAGGATTTTAAGGGCCAGTCTATTTAGATGCGTTTTCAAGGGAGTAGTCTGTAAGCTCTAGTATAAAAAATAAAAGGTAAACAATATACGCCAAAATCACGTCCAGTATGGGTTACTCTTTATTAACCGACTTTAAAAGAGAAGGAGGTTATCTATTCGTCTGAATGTTGCTTTTTTATCTATGTAACCGCAGAACTCAGCCATTTTTGAATCTATTTTAAAATTTTTTTCTTTATTTGAAAGGTTATGCTTTCAGTTAAAAAATTTAAAATTAAAGGGTGACCCTACATGTTTTTTACGTGTATTAAGAACCGTAAAGGGTCCCAAATTTAAATTTAAAAAAATTTCGTGTCGCTTTAGTTCCCAGCAGCAGAAATTAATATAAAAAAAAGTTTAAAATTTAAAGGGTGTCCCCATAGGTGACGTAATTTGATCTATATAGGCCTATCTTTTGAAACGTTATAGACAAAACCTTGAAAATTTGACAGAATATCGATTACTATGACCGTTATATTAAAATGTTTAAACATTCAAAATTTTTAATTAAAGGGTGCTCCAATAGTTTGATGTATATGGCCATACTTTTGAACAGTTCTACACAGACCGCTGAAATTTACAAAGAACCTGTATTGCTAAGTCCGCTATAACAAAAAGTATAAAATTTGAATTTGGAAATAAAAGGGTGTCCCAATAGTTAATGTAATTCCATGTATGTGGCCAAACTTTTGAACTGTTATAGACAGACAGCTGAAATTTACAAGGAACCTGTATTGCAAAGTCCACCATACCAAGTATACAATTTAGAAATTAAAGGGTGTACCCATAAATTATGTAATTTTATCTACATATATGGCCCTATCTTTTGAACCGTTAAACACAAACTCTTAAAAATTAGGCAGAATGTCCACTACACTCTCTGGTACAATAACAAGTAGGTTAGGTTAGGTTAAGCAGGCAGCTTATAGAGGAGGAGAAAAGAGAAGTGGATTAAAAATAGCTCACTTGGGTCCATTATGTTGGACCCTTTGTGATACCTGCAGATAAGAGAATAGATAGACAGAAAAGATAGAGAATAAAGAATAAAGATCATAATAGACTGAGGAAGAAGCTTAGAGATAGAAGTGGGTAGAAGGTCATAGATGGGAAGTTGTTAGCTGTGAGGGCTCTATTGGACGTGACATGCATTGATGAGCAACTATGTCACTTCAGTTGGAAGAGGGTTAGAATCCCAACCACAGTTCCTTAAAAAGGAGTTAATCCTGATTGGTTCCAGAGATGAAACACAAGAAAGGCTTTCAAAACATCGTCGTCCCAAGTGTTGTAGGCGACTGTGTTCTAATATAATAACAAGTATAAATATTTGGAATTATAATGTAAAGGGTGTCCCAATAGTTCATATAATTTGATATATATGGCCAAAATTTTGAACCGTTATAGACAGATAGTTGGAATATACAAAAAATCTTTGTGGCCAAGTCCTCTATAACAACAGGTCTTCAATTTAAAATTGTAAATTAAAGGGTGTCCCAATAGGTGATGTTATTTGATCTATGTGACCCTATCTTTGAAACCGTTATATACAGAGGCTTGAATGGTGTCCCCATAAAAGACGGATGCTGGTGAAAATAGCTTAACTATTGAACAGTAATAGGGAGAGGCTTATTTGGTTTAAATCTAATTCTTACAGATTACTTCTTACATTTTTAGTTTAGAATTGGTGACTTTCTATCTGTTTTGAAGCCGAATTTTTTTGCGAGAATTGTTGTTATTTCTTTTTTTTTTTATTTTAATTTTACTGTAGCGCATTGAAGTAATAACTGTGTAAATTACGTCTGCATATCATGGTTTAAAAGATCGGCCGATAATTGTTGTTATAGCGTAAATGACAATACATGTTTTCTTACGCACTTAACAATACAGGATGATCATAATAATCAATTCTAGCTATCCTTCGTGCGCTTGGCTACACCCGTCCACAAAAAATATAATAAACACTTGAATGAAAAGCATAGTCAACCTTATTTTCAAAACGCACGCAATTCTCACATCAAAAAAGTTTTAGTTTATATGCAAGGTAAGACGCCTACTTTTCCCATCCAATTATACGCATTTATGTACTAATAGTTTTTCTTTTTGTATGGGAGGTACCATGCCCAATATTATAATTCAGTCTGTGTTTAGCTTGACTAATTTCGCGAAACCACATATTTAAGGGTGATCCATTTCGAGGTACTTTTTTCAATAGCCTTTTTTTGACAGAACACGTGTGAGTCGTGTCATGCTGTCATGTTATTTTTGTTTAGTATTGTTTGGCATTTCATAATGGAAAGACTTTCGCCTGAATCGTTTCGCTTTATGAGCTCTTGAAAAGTTCCAAGAAGATCCGACATTTTCGAGGCAAATTTTGTTTAGCGATGAGGCCCATTTCTGGCTTAATGGGTATGTAAACAAACAAAATTGCCGCATTTGGGACGAAGAGCAACCTGAAGAGGTTCAAGAGCTGCCACTTCATCCAGAAAAAACAACGGTTTGGTGTAGTTTGTGGGCAGGTGGAATCATCGGTCCATATTTCTTTAAAAATGATGCCGTTTCGAACTTAACTGTCAATGGTGACCGTAATCGTGCCATGATAACCGACTATTTGATGCCTGAAATTTAAGCTCGTGATCTCGGCAACATTTGGTTTCAGCAAGACGGCGCCACTTCCCACACATCGCATCAATCAATGGATTTATTGAAAGAACATTGCAGTGAGCACATAATTTCACGTTTAGCGCCGGTCGATTGGCCACCAAGATCTAACGGTGTGATATCACACACCGTTAGACCTTTTCCTGTGGGGATATGTAAATTATAAAGTTTATGCGGACAAACTCGCTTCGATTCAGGCCTTGGAGGAAAACATCACGCGTGTCATTCGCCAGTTACTAGGCGAAATGCACGAACGAGTCATCGAAAATTGGACTTAACGGATGGACCATCTGTGACGTAGCAACGGCCAACATTTGATAGACATATACTTATCTTCAGAAAGTAAATGACAAAGAATGTTCTTTCAAATGATAATAATTATTCTCCATTAAACTTGAATTTTCTGTTTTTTTTAAGTAAGGAACCTCCAAATGGATCACCCCTTATTTGTTTGTTTTTAGTAATACTTTTGTTACACACATAAAGAACCTTAACATATTTCATTTAATAATATCTTATGATTATAATTACTATATTAAACCTAGTACTCTGTTCGAATTTGTGAAAAATGTTGAGCAACATTTATTATTTCACAAGGAAAATTTGACATTTAAAATGTGATGTCTATCTCGCGATTTGGAAGAATATTACGATTTTATTACTTTTAAATATACCACACACATTGTTTTACAAAAAGGTCCACAAAAAATTTTACAAGAAATTCCGCACGAAATAATGCCCATTTGCTTCATTTCACAGCTTTGGTAAAATGTTGCCAGAAACATTTCAATGTTATTCCACAAAAAAAATCAGAGTACTACTTCAGCAACATTTTTTCATGACTTTTTGATACAAATTTTAGTTTGACAGCATTCCGCATGAAAAACTAAACAGAGTACCAGGACTAGTTTGAAATAACTATAAAAGTTTGATTATGGTTTGGAGTTTGGCAAAAATTATATAATTTAAACCAACCATATTGCATATTTTACACTATTTATTGATCAAATATTAACAAAAACTTGTTTAGCAAACCAACCAAAGTCATGTTTAAAACAACTAAAATTTATTCACCGCCATCATATATTGTTACAGAAAACAAAAATATGGTTCTTGTGACCATATCAATGCCATGTGTTTCTCTGCGTGCCTATACCAAACAAAGTGCCTTAATACTTTCCAAATCAATTTTTATTCTTGACAAAATTTAAAAAAAGAAAACTTTCTTTACAAACTTTCAATTTGCCATTTACTTGCACCTGAGAATATGTTTTTTTTTCTTAAATTTTTCTATGGTTTTTCCTAACATTTTGCTGTTATTCTGTCTTCATAATTGACTTAATTGATTTTGTTAAAAACTCCCTCAAGGATGGTGTTATTTCTTTACAATTTGAACCTGCAAGCACTTAATAACTGCATAAGATTTTCTCAAGTATGTATTTGAAAATTTCACTTATTCATTCCATTCAAATTTTCTTCTTTAATTTTACTTCAGTTTTAACATAAAACTCGTTCAGTTCTCATTCAACTTTAGGTTGCACTTAAACAATATCCTTTTCTCTTATGTTTTGGTACTTTAAATTTTTTTTGATTTCTTTTAATTCATTTCAATTTCAAGTTTAGTAAAATTAGAACGATTTCATTCCAATGCACCTCTTTTTTATAGAAAGTTCCGAGCTAAGAACTATTGCTTGTTTTTGCTTGCTTGGTAGCAAAAAGTAAGACTTTGTTTGTTTTCTTTATTTTTAATTTTCCCTTCCTTGTTTTTGTGCTTATTTGACACTTTAGTTTTTTGTTTCTTTTCTTTTCTTTGGATTCCTTATTCTTTATTTAATTCTTAAGAATTATTTTACTTGTTTTGCTGTTTTTCTAAAAGTGTAATAATTTTTCTTCTTGTTTCGTTGGTGCTTTGTCCTGCACTGTCTTCTTGTTATCTGTAACGTGGTAATTTGTTGTCCTTGTTTCCTTGCTACAAGTATCCTTTTTCTAGATTATGCAGTGTTTAGTTAGTGTCGTGCACTACTTATGATGCTTGTAATACAAGAGGGTTATACTTGCACCAAGATCTATTTGGAGGAAAGATTTTTTTCGAAGTATCTTTTAATGTCGTTGTTTTGTCTAGTGTCAAAAAAAGTTTTTTGTAAATATTTTTCAGCAGAGCTGTTTAGAGTTTCATTATATATGAATATTAATTATAGTTTTACATAAGAAGTGAATGTTTGGAAAGTTTTAAATGTCATTATTACCATCAGAAGTTGTATGCATAATTTTTCTTTTTCTCTTCTTTCAGAATGTTAAACATACTTTTGTTTTTTTTTTTTGGTAAACCCAGAAAAAAAATTGTTCACCAATCAAAGGTTTTATTCAGTCTCAGATACAATTTTAATTGAATTTTTATTTAATTCATTAAATTACCTATTAAATAAGAAGATTTGTTTTTCTTTCTTGATCTTGATGATCAAATACATACTTATCTGCAGGACGGCCCTACGGCTCAGGGATTCGGACGAATTAAGGCAGTCGTGTTGGTAACGTAGGTGGTAATATCTTAGGGAAGCGGACTGATTATTTAACCCCTGTTATGGACTTCGACAAATCTTTTGTTGTAAAAATTCCGAGCAGGGATGAGTGGAAGTAAAACTCCGTAATTCGGAACAATGTAGTTTCAATCTTTACGGATGGCTCCAACGCAAAAACGGGAACTGGATCAGGAATTTTCTCTGAGGATCTTGACCTTCGAGTTTCACTCAGACTTCCCGATAACTGCACCGTGTTTTAGGCGGAAATATACGCTATATTGGTAGCGACAAGGAGAATTAGGGAACTTATAACGGAGGCAACAGCTATTGATATTTTTGTTGACAGTGTAGCCGACATAAAGGCCCTTGATTCGAAAGAAGTCAAGTCGAGATGCAGGTTAACGTGCATTCAATCTTTGGCCCTACTTGGACGACATCGCATAAGGATAGCGTGGGTTCCAGGACACGATGGCATTCGAGGAAACGAGATGGCCGATCAGTGTGCCAGGAACGGTCCGAGCCTGGACGTGGTAAATGCCCAAAGCGATATTGATACTCTCTTGGCCGAAATTTTTTAACAAGCTACGGTAATGGCCGCTAAAGGAAATAGCTCGCAGGTGGTCTACATTAACCACTTGCAGATATTCTAGAATTCTTTTTCCCTCAATTAACAGAGATAGGACGAAGGCACTACTGGCCTTCGAAAAAAATTCGATATCGCTTCTTGTGGGCATCATTACGGGCCACTGTATGTCGGAGCATATGGGAATCTCTCGTGGTGAGTGTTGCAGAAGTTGTATTGAGGAGGAAAAGGAATCAGTTCAACACACTCTCTGCGACTGGCGGGCTCTTCAGGAACGTAGGCTCAAAGTTCTGCCCCAAAGATTTTTCCATGACCTGAGCTGTCTCAGGAATGCGACTCTGAGTAACTTGCTAAGTTTCGTGAGAAGCTCCAGATGGTTCGTACGCACTGGAGGTAATGGAATTGTATAGGGAAAGTAGGGGTGGATAGTCGTCGGGGCAACACAATGGGCCTAAAGGCCTGCGAGTGAACTCGCCTTTGTACGGGCGGCCCGTTTAACATAACCTAACCTAAGTATATAATTGAATTAATTAAAAAATTAATTAATTTTGTATCTGAAACTAATTGAATCCTTCAAGTGGGTTAATTTTTTATTTTCAGTGAAGGCTTATAGCTACAATAGTTTTTTGGCACAGGGCGATTAAAAAAAAACTAAGCCCCATGACGCCTTTGGCTTAAACCTTTCTAGGTTATTCTGATTTTCGATACATAGGAGCGATAATTTTGTTTATTCACCTATCTGTTGTGATGGAAACATTCCATAATAATTTCAAATAAGCACCTGGCCAAGATCCAGGATGGCTTGAGCGTAGATGACACTAGTTTAATGGTCAACACCCTGCAAGTTATGTACTGTCTGCGTTTCACGTTTGCATTTCACTGTTTTCTTTTTTACGATTTGTCCTTCCTTTCAAATTGTATTCATGACAACACATGCTTCATCATGATGACAAGAGAATTGTAGATATTTAACGCCCTTATATATGAATGTATGTATGTAAGTTACAAAGCTTGTCGTTCAAATGGCAATGGAAAAGGTGGTCAGCCACTCACATGTTTGCAAGTGCTATCTTTTTGTTATTTCTTTTTCTTTCATTTAAAAAAATATATTTTTTTTCAAAATGTTTTAGATTTCTCTGGTTACACAACATTTGATTTAAAGGTGAAATAAAACATTCACTTTTTCACCTTCACATATGCTACACATACTTATGTATCTATAATGGTAAGAGCATTTACATATGGTTGGGCATTAGATGAATACATTGCTCTCACATCTCTTTACATAACAAAAACATTTTTCAGTCTTTCGTCCAGGATCGATTGGTCGTTGTTTAGTTAAAAAAAAAATCGTTAACCGTCATTGTCACCATCATAAGGCTGCCATCGTCATACTTGTCATCAACATTCTTGACAAGTATGATGATGGCAGTTTTGCTGCTTTCAACTCACAATGGCATCGAAAGCTTCAATTGTGGTTTTTATTGAAATTAAAGTAATAATTTTCAAAACTATACAACTATACAAGATGTTTTTATCTTTTTTATAAAAAGTACACAGATTATTAACTTTTTTTTTAAATAAGACATTTACATTTAGATTTACCCATTCCCGGATAAAATTCTAAAATTTATATATAATTTTAAAAATGATATTTGAAATATTTTAATAGCAATGTAATTCCACAAAGTAAAAATACAAATTAAATACATATTTTATTCAATATTCGGCAGTAAACAATTCATATTTCGTCATTATTTTAAAACAGCGTCATCTGTTGCGTAACCGTGTTTAAAATATACCGCATTCAAATATGCCTTGAAGTATGCAGAACCTTTAAATAGGTAAAAAAAAGGCGTACTTTCACTCTTTTTCTCCACTTTCTCTGGGAAATAAGATATTTTTGGGGGAAAATAGTATCCTAAAATGGATTCAGGATACTAAGATACCTCCTCACAAAACTTTGTTAAAATCCATTCAGTAGTTTTTACGTGATGCGAAAACAAACAGAAAGACAGACAGATAGGAAAAATTTACTATATTATTATATGTATAGGGTTAGTAAAAAATAATTAAATTCAATTCAATTAATCTTTAACCTACAACCCATAGTGCTAGTATACTTCTACCATTTAACTTTTACCCTTCTACTTTGTGCTGTTTCATTTTTTCATTGACGCTGTTGCAATCGTTTACTTATTGTCTGATGTCCTTTCCTTTGATCCTTACGTGACTGCGACAATTGTTATGCAACAACATCATGTTAACACCTGGCCTTGTATCACAGAAGACTAACACCGACACTCACTGACTTTGGACAAAAATCTATTTGACAAGCAGCATCATTTTGACGTTTAGACAGAGAGGTGTGTTCTATAACAAAAAATTTATCACAAACAAATACCAGAAAGCATGAATATTTTTCTTATGTATTTTTCACAATTACTAAACAGAATGTTGCCTTTTTTTGAAAGATTTTCACTGTTGATTTCTCTGTTTGTTGACACTCTTAATGTTGTTTATATTCTAAAGGTCAGCATGATGTATTTCTGGTGTTCTAAAACACATTGCACATTAATCATGCAGGTTTGCTGCTTTTGTTAGCAATTAAAACCAATTTTCAGCCACGTTTCTGCATTGCAGATGGCTTCTATGTATTCCCACACCATAATTTGTTTTCTTCAATTAAGCGCATTCTAACGACTGAATGGGCAGCATTTGTTGCAGGAACTTCACAAAAAAAACTTAACCAGGTAAAGCAAACAAATATCCATTTCATACTTTAGAGCTTATAGTTATAAGAGAAAAATAACGAAATTCTATCACTGACTGTTGCCTTGTGTTATTTGAAAGAAGAAGAAGAAAAACAACAACAACCGAAAGAATTAAATATGTAGACGGCTGGGTAAAACAATATAGAGATTTGTTTAGTTTTCGTGGGGTCTATTTTTATTGAAAAGTATATTATCCTACAGAAAGGACGAAAAATACTTAAACAAATTGTTTTATTAAGCATGACATTTAAGCTGCAGTTGCACAATTTGACAGTAATGGTGTCACCGGCCAGATTTTTATCAAAGCAGGCACGCCATGAATTGGTTGAAATATTAAAATTAAAATCAATAAAATATTGGAATCAATACCTATTACACTGAAAATATAAGGCGAAGAAGGCCATCTCTTTTTGATTTTGATAGAAATCTTTATCAAGCCGCCCAGTATGCAACCCCAAATCGACTACGAATTAGATGCAGTAAAATGTATTCTTTCGATGTAAAAGAATAAGTTTGAAAAGAGTGTAAATTTACACAGGTCTATTAACATAAAAGAAAATTAAAGAATACGCGTAACTGCTAAAGTCCGTTTCACACTATAATACTGAGTATTAAGATGAGAATTGTGTAATTGCCAAAAAATCTAACGTAACATAACATTTCGTTTTCACACTATCACACTTCAAATAAAATGAAAAACATCAGCAAAGGAACAAGGCGAGACGAGACATTGAACGGCGTCGGCTGAGCAATTTTATGTGGACGGCAGAGGTGCTAGATCTTAGTTTGTTTGGCCGTTCAAGTTTTCGGTTAGTAAAAAATAAAAACAAAACAAAAGAAAAGAAAAATAATACGTACATTCAACAATTTCTAGGCATGGCAGAAACAAAGCACATACGTAGGCGTTAAGACTGATGGCAATTTAAGGCAGGTGCAGGACAAAGAAAAAATATCATCGGCGGCGGCGAACTATCGGCTGTGACTCACTCAGCTTGGTTCTTTGCTTTAAAAAAACACAACCCTGATAAAATGAAAAATATTATTTATTTAATATTATGCTAATTACACATAACGTTTTATAATAAAAATGTAATTTATTTGTTGGGGGATAAGAGCTAGTCCCTATACGTATTTCACTGGTTGCTCAGGCCAGATCATCAGGAAACCTTTTTCCTAATTTTAGAGAAGCCAAAAATACTCTATAAGTAATAAAATTCTACAAAACACAATGAGAATTATGCATGTTAATAGAATAATATTACAGAATATTAAAGCTTCAACAAAAAATATTATCGTTTAGAAAATTTTTTAGAAACGGTTTGGTATTATGGGATGTAAAATTTCTTTCCGTATTATTTCACATTTTGATAACATACTGCTTTCACAATATCACACTTTCTTTAAGTATTTGAAACCTCCAAGGCGAATTCATACTAGGTGTGAACAGTAGGGCAAAAACTACAGAAAAACAACAACTTTGATATTAGGTTAGCAGATATGAAACAATGTATTTTTGACAAGACATTAGCAAAAAAATGAGAGCATAAAACAATCAGCTGAGATATCGCCTCCACCTGGTATGAATTCGCCTTGGAAACCTCTTTCATTCTTCATGTGAAGATTGGGCAAGTAATGATAATAAAAAATGCAGTCTATTTGAACTGAAACCTGTGGCAGTCGTAAAGTAGCTCTGGGTCGGAAAACATGTGCGTGCGTCATGTCAATCAGGCCGTCCTTGTTGCTGGGCCTTCGAGTGGTTTGCGTCTCGTTCTCATACTGGCTGATTGACGTCCTCGAATAGCTGTACTACGGTTTGGTTATTGTATATAACCTAGAAATTTTAATTTCAATAAAAAGGACATTGGTAGAGCACTATTTTAAAAACTAAACTTTTAACTGGAGGAGCACCATTAAACTCAATTTTTTACTGGAGGAGAACCAATAAACTCAAGTTTTTTCACTGGAGAAGCACCATTAAACTTTTATTAATTTTACGTAGCTAAATTTGGAGTCTCATTTCCTATACGAAGGTATAGGTCGCACTGCAGATTTTGGAGAAAGCTAAGGCAATCACACCTTGGTGCTTTGGTTTCGTACCTTTGCCATTTACCAATTTTTTTGCTCAGACTCCAAAAAAAAGAGTAGCAGGCGCCCTAATATTTGATTTTTGACGGTTGCTGATTTAAACCCTAATATGCAGTTGGTATTTTTAAAACCATTGACATGATGCTATTTGTATTGGACTATGTACCTGCACAAAAATGACTTTGTGCGCCTTAAGTTTTTTCCACAGGAAAATATTACACAAAAATAGAATAGAATAGAAGATCAATTATCAAGCCTGTCGACTCTACTTAAGAATATCCTTATAACCAAGCTGATCCTTATCTTAAGCATGAAGGGGTGTATTCACCAACAATAACAATCAATAAAATAAAATTCATTATTTAATTAAGTGTTATAAAACACAGTGCACAGTGGAGCAGAATCAACATATTTTGGAAATAACTCAGTAAAGGGCTAGGCCGATTGATCAAAAATTTGTCATGTACTTAGCAGAGGAGTATATCAGCTTAAGTTTTGACGTTTCGTACCATCCATTTACCAGAGGTAGCGCTCAAAGCTTGGTAGCTCGCCCCTGCAAATTCTTTAAGAGCTTGGCATTTTTTCAATTTTTCTTAGATTATTAAAAAACTAAAAGAATACTGCCGTAATATAGCTATACATACTCCCAACTATTGCTGAACGTATTTCATGACCCCTAGTCCATATGTCGACTTTGTAGGCAAAAGACTAAAAAATTCCAATTTTGGGATTTTTGGCATTAATTTTGGGAATTGTGGGATTTCCTTTACCTTAATGTTGCAAATTGTTTACCATTTGATTTTCATTGGCTAATTTCATATCGACAGAAAATATTGAATCGTTCAATTAATAAAAATTTTGTTGCATATTTAATATTTTTATTTTCCATAATTTCGCTCACTAACAATGGGTAAAATTTAAAAAAAATTGGCGGAAAATTGTTTAAAATTTTCAGTATATAGGGGTATTAACTAGACTTTTAAGACCATGTATAATTTTTTTAAATCTAACAAAAATTGAAGAAACTCTAAAAATTTGGTTATAACTTTATTTCCCTAAGTGGTCCTACTCCGTGGCCCCTAGTTCGAGCGATTTAATGACTTTGGATTACTTTTTATGGGGCTATGTTAAGTAATTTGTTTATGCCGATAAAGCAGCCGATAAAACTTGCGGCATTGAAAGCTAATATTCAAGCCACCATTCATTCCTCACGGCCAGATTTATTGGAAAAATTAGTCAACGATTGGACTGATCGAATGGATAATGTAACTTGTAGCCATTGCGGACATACGCCGGAAAATATGTATGAAATACAAATTATCTACGAGATTGCAATAAAAAAAATCAATCTAACAATAGTTCTGTCTTGTGTATTATCATTTTAAGTTCTCCTGCAGTTAAAATAACAACAGATACGTAGAAAAAAAGTTGTTCCACCAATTAAAGTTTTGAATTAGTTTTAAATTAAAGTTCAATTAACTTTTTAATAGTTCCAAATATATATTTGTTTAACACAGAAGCAAAAAAAATCTAATTAAACAAATAACTGCATCTATTAATTATTTAATTAAATTTAAATCTGAAACCAATTAAACTTTAATTGGTAACATTTTTTTCTGTGTATAGGTTTTACTACTACAAAATGTTTTTAAATTCAATATAAAATTTATAGTCAATAACAGTTTTCCTTTTTACTTTACCATACGTATTATAAGTTAAAGTATAGTAATCATGAAAAAAATTAAGGTCGGGATTTCGACGGATTTATACGTTTTGAAGTCTACTGAATCCATTTTGGCTAATTTTGCGATGATGCCTGTGGATGGGTGGGCGGGTATGCCACTATTTTTGTGGAGTTTGTACAGGTCATACCGTTTGACATACCAAAATGAAATTTAGTATGTGCCTTTGGTATATGGAGATGAAGAGCTGTGTAGTTTTTGGGCATAATCGGGAAGGGGTATTTTAGTTACCTTCAAATTTTGTAAACGCCCTACAGGTCATACCGTATAATATATTAAAACAAAATTAAGTACGTGCCTTTTGTATATGGAGATGGAGAGTTTTATAAATTTGGGTATAATCGGGAAGGGGTAAGGGGTATTTTACTTACTCTCACATTTTGTAAACACTCTACAGGTCATACCGTATGACATATAAAAATTATATTATATGTGCCTTCGGTTTATGTAGATGAAGAGCTGTATAAATTTTGGGTATAGTCGGGAAGAGGCAAGGGGTAGTTTACTTAAAATAATTAAGTTTTCGATTCGAATATTTTTTATGTAATATATCCATACAAACATCTGTTTCCATTGCGTATGGTAAACTTGAGTGTAGGCCACTCTAGATTTTTTTATTTTTGCTGCCACTCATCAAAAAATTAAATCAAAACAAAGAAAAAACTAATTGGTAGCTATCAAGTTGCTCATATGTTGCGTTAACGTAGTCATATACTGATGGTGACAATGCTCATAAGATAACCTGTATTTCGATTTACTTGCACGCAAAGAAAAAATACGATTGAGGTAACCATAATCTAAGAGCAACATATTATTATTGAAATATATGGTTTTTGTAAATCCACATTATTACATCATTTAGGCCATACTGCAGCTCTATTTATCTCTGAAAATATGTTTACTTATTGAAATAATTCGGACAGCAATGAATGAAATGAACGGGTGATGAGCGAGGTTTTCCCAGCTGTAAGGATTTAAGATATATAGGATAATTTTATAATAAGAAAAACCTCTAGTAGGCTTCGAAAAATATACCTCGTACCATCGTGTATCTGCTCTTGCAAAATACCATTGTGACATCAGATAAATGAACGTAGCTCCGCACTGTGCAACATATTTTGAGAAGGCGACCAAATTCATTTTTTTATATTACCGATTTCAAAGTTACCTTTTGAGCCAAAAAATTACAACTCTATTTTTGCCAAGATTAAAAAAAAAGAATCAGAAGAAACTTTAATTTTTAAATGACTATAACTTTTTGCTTTTAACAGATTTTGATGCAAACTAAATTTTGTATAATTATGTAAATAATAAGTTATTTGTGCTAAAAAATAAAGTCTTTGTGGCTTGCAGAATATATTTAAATATTTTACTTAAAGGTCAAAATTGGCATAAGATCGCCTTCTTAATAAAGCAAAACTCGTTGTTGTCAAACCACGCCAAACATTGAACAATCAACTAAAAACATGTGTCTCGCATCGTTGCCTGAAAAGGACACTCAGTTTGATAATAAGGTCTTAATTGCCTGAAAATACAACAATACAACTGTGTTAAGCTGTTCCTATTGTAAATTTTCACACATAATTTTACTAAAAAGGGCTATTGAGGAGATTAAAACTATTGATAGTTTAAGAAAAACAAACACACTTGTTCCCGGATCGAGAATATCAAAGAAAAATTGATGTTTTAAAAATGGATTTATTACGATTCTTCGTTTAAATTGTAAGGTAAGAAATTAAGTATCAATTGCTGCAGAAATCCTAATAGTTTTCTATACAAAATATGAAGAATGTCCTTTAAAATCAGGAAATTCCACGATAAAACCTATAGCATTTAAACTTTCTTTACTGCATAAACAATATTTCTGCAAACTTTATCGACAGACTGTTTCCTCTTGTAATATTTATAAAAATCGTTTGTTTTGTTTTAGTTTAGTTTTTTTTTTTTTTTTCATTGTATAAACCTTCGTTTATAACACAATTTGATAGAATAAACACTAAGCTCTATTATATAACATCAAAATCCAAAAAAAAACCTTTTTAAAGGATTAATGCAAAGCTTTTAAAAAGTTACATTTCTAGCAAAAAAACTTAACTTAAATATTTGTCTGCAGAGTTTTTTAGTAATAAAAATGGAATTAAAATTAGACGTCGATTTTTTAACAAATTTTTTTTGTTTCAAAACAAATAAACCTGTTGTGCTCCCCTAATAAATTTCTAACAAAAAATTTTTAATTGTTTATAACATGAATGACCATAGAAAAAGACTTTAAATGAAGACAGCTTTGCATTTAAATCAACACTTCTTAAAAAAAGGTTGTAAAACAATATATTTTAGTGCATATTTTGTTTAAAAAAAAATGAGAAATTTAAATTTTTATCGATTGATGCTTTTCTTTTCTTAGCACAGCGGTTAGATCTCGCTTATGACAAGCAACTTCATGTCAGGCATTAAGTTGCATGATCAACAAAAACTGACAGAAAGATAATTTAAGCTTCACTAACTCTACTTCAACTATATTAATCACTCGGATAACAAGTCGATTGAAAAACTATACCTTTTCCTGTAGCCGAATCAGAAATTGTATTAATATAATAGTGCCAAATATCTGGGACTTATTCTGGACTCCAAACTATAATGGAAGGCAAATGCGTAATACAGGGTAACAAACAGGGCACAGTCGCTCATTATAATAGGTACACAGAAAAAAAAATTTTGCTCCTATTAACAGTTTCCATTAGTTTCTGATACAACTTTAATTTAATTTTTAATTAATTCAATTATCTACTTAATTGAAATATTATTGAATTTATTCTTAGTTAATTATATAATTGAGTCGAGTAAAAAATTAATTAAATTTGTATCTGAAACTAATTAAAACTGTTAATAGGAGCAAAAACTTGTTTCTGTGTAGTTAAACTTTAAGGGCCGATGTTGAATGTGAACGAAACCTAAACGTTAAGTTTTTTTCTGCATTTAATTTGACATTTCTCAATTTCAGACTAACTCAATTTGAACCATGGAAAGATGCACAATCTAGCAACGCGAAAAAGTTATGCAGATCATCTTCATGAGGAGGCACATTTTCACCTCAGTGGATTCGTCAATAAGCAGAATTGCCGCATTTTGGCGAATGATGATCCAAGAGTGGTTGTCTAAAAACCAATGCACCCACAAAGAGTGACTGTTTGGTGCGGTTTATGGGCTGGCGGCATCATCCGGCTGTATTTTTTTTTTTCTAAAATGAGGCCGGTCAGGCAGTTACTGTGAATGGTGTGTGCTATCGTGAGCTGATAACGAACTTTTTATGGCCCGAATTGGAAGATATGGATGTGGAAGATATATGGTTTCAACAGGAAGGTGCCACTTGCCACACAGCTAACGAAACAATTACTCTTTTGAGCGACAAATTCAATGGTCGTGTTATCTCACGTGGTGGCGATGTCAATTGGTTATGTAATTGAATACCGTTGGACTTCTTTCTTTGGGATTATTTGAAAGAAAAAGTATACGTCGATAAGCCAGCAACAATTCAAGAGCTAAAGGATGGGATAATTCTGCACATTAACGGCATAGAACCTCAATTATGCCTCAGCGTTATCGAAAATTTGGAGCATCGGATGGAGGCGTGTCGCGGCGGCCATTTGGCCAATATTTTGTTCCATACATAATTGAACCATACCAATATTATCAAAATAAAAAGAAATGACAATAATTTCCTAAATAATTTGTGTTTTATTTAAAATCAACATCGGCCCTTAAAATTTAAACACCATTTATTTGTCGCAGGAAGTTTGGCTTAAACTGGGACTTAAACCTTAAAATGAACGGCTATTGGTTGTATTGTGGACAGCTGCAAATAGTAAATATGTAGTTGACCAACTATACAGGGTCCAAAGATCTGCTTGTTTTGATATTTTTAGCAGTTTACATACTAGTCCTTTAGGAGGTCCGAATGCGATACTGTACCTTATTCCTATAAACCTTCATCATTAATGGCCATATTCGCTGCGGCTACACTGCCTGTTTCGGGATAGTTGAGATCTAGGACGTATGGTCATGCTAGGATCTTAGATCGACTGCCTTCAGACTTGAGGGTTTCTTCCGACTACTTAATACCCCAATTAAACTTCTATAGCTTTTCAAGTATTGAATTAAAAATTACTGCAATACCAGTAGGAACTACATGTGGATCTTGTTTTTGTAATACAAAAAAAAATTAAGAATCTTAAAATAACATTTCTTTGAACATCTCCTTACCAATTGGTCTGCTTTTATAGGGGTTAGCTGTCCAAGTTTTATCAACTTCACGCTACTGTAGCATCCAAACGGCTAATGAGACCGGAATTATTTCTGGACAAACGTCCAGGCATGTTGTTTAAAAGGTTGTGTTAATTGTCCTAATTGTTTTACGTTACCGTTAAACAAGTTATCAAAAGGAATTTTAAAAATGCAAACAATAGTGTTAATGATTTGTTTTTGTTTTCAACTAAATGCTGAGGTAGAATATAGGAACTTGCAGTAGAATAGAATAGGGGAATATAGGAGCTTTTTAAAAAAGAAAATAAAACTATCTTGGTCACGTCACACATATTATAAATCTCAAAGGAATTGTCAAAAGTTGTATACTACAAAAATACTCTATATATATACAGTGATGTTGCATTAAATAGAGCTAGTTTCACTTTCTACATTTTACTGTGCTTAATTCTCTTGAAGAAATTTTGTGGTCTGACGAATCAAAACTAATTTTATTTAACTCTGACAAGCAGCCATTGTGTACGAAGGCTACCAAACACCAAACGTTTTCCTCAATACACCATAAATGCCATTAAACACATATGGAGGAAATATTATGGTATGGGGGTATTTTTCATATATTGGAACTGGGCCTATCGTACGGGTGGAAGAAAGAATGAATGCTATTTTTTGCATAAATCTGCTTAACAGTTATGTTATGGCTTACGCAGAATAAGAAATGCCGCTTGGATTTGTGTTTCAGCAAGACAATGACCCGCAACACACATCGAAATGGGCAAAAGATTGGTTTGAAAAATATGGGGTATTTGTTTTAAGCAGGCCTGCTCCGTTGCTAGTCTTAAACCCATTGCGAACTTCTGGCAAATAGGTAAATTAGCTCTTAAGGGAAAACATGCAACAAATAAAGATCACTTGTGGACGTTAGTAAAAGGAGCATGGAGTAATATTCCGATTGAGCCATGACAAAAACTTGTGGGCCCTACGCCAAAACGGTGCTTAGCCGTTATCAAAAATAAATTATATTCCACTTAGTACTAAGGCAATAAAGATAATTAAATTATATTATTTTATTTATCTCTTGGAACTTTTTTTTTTTAGATAATTGAATTATTTTTCACACCTAAAATATTGAATTTTGAATGTTTTTACGAAAATATTTCATTTTTAGTTTTTTATCAAAACTGGTCTATAGTAATTTAGTTGGACAGTTGTTCGTTCTCACAAAAATAAAAACCTTAAAATTTTTATGAAGATTTAGTATGTTTTTTTTTCTTTTTCGAAATATGTAGTATGTAGTGTCTCTATTTTATGGAACACCACTGTGTGAATATTTTTTTATTATAGCCTGTTTAATTTTATAATTATTTTTACGAAACCCTTAAATAATATTAGAGATTTCTATCACAACTTTATTTTTATGCTCAAAATAAAACTTGAATATTAGTCTCAAATATCACTTGAAACTAACTTAAGTGTTTTCATTGATAAAAGAAAGTAAAGCTGAAAAAATATGAAAAAAAAAACAATTTTTCTATTCTTAAAAAAGTTTTCTGCTTTGAAATATAAAACAACTTGACAGTATCGAATATATAACTTACAAAACAGCACTAGACGAACTCAATATTAGGATTTTTGTATGATGTTGCTGAAACTCTTAACGTTGAGTTGCACAGTGCATACACTCTCTATTAGATGATTAGAATCACTTTAGAAGGCCACATATTTTAAACGTGTTTTTGACACCTAAAAATTTATTGCCATCGGAAAAAGTACTTTTTTAGATTACAAAAAGATCAACAACAAAATGTAAAGTTTGCAATTAAAGTTTGTACTTAAAGTCAATTTTCTAGAAAAATATAAAAACTATTTTTTTTTTTTTGTTTTTTGGGAATTTAAATATTAACCTCCATATTTATAAAAAAAAATAAAATATATTTGAAATCTATTTTAGAACTTATTTTTCATAGAAAAGTTGTTCTAAAATATATTTCAAATAAGTTTTATTTTTTATAAATATGGAGGTAATTATTTAATATTATGCTAATTACCCCCCATAACGTTTTATAATAAAAATGCAATTTATTTGTTGGGGAAAAGAGTTAGTTCCTATACGGATTTCACTGGTTGCTCAGGCCACCTCATAGTGGGGCAGAATCAAAATAATTTGGAATTAACCTAGTCATTTATAAACGACTAGCGCAAAATTTGACAGGAGCATAACAGAGGAGTATCTGAACTTAAGTTTTAAAGGCTGATACCATACACCCTCCAGGGGTGGCGCTATGTGGTCTCAAAGTTGGGAACCTCGCACCTGAAAATTCTTTTACAGCTTGACACTTCTTCAGTTTTACTTTGATTTTTAAAAATTATTCATATATATTAAAGGACATGTCAATACCTACAAAATGGTATCTAAATTTGCAAATAATAATTTAAAATGATTAAGTTATAAGCATTTTAGGAAATACAATTTTTGATTTTTCGCTATCCTAGTCCAATTTTTTCCAAATATTGCGTACAATTTTTACCCAATTTTTCTAAATTTTTTATAATAGTTAGCGAGCCTAATTCTAAATATGCAATTTTCTATCAAACAAAAGAAAAATTCACCTCAATATTATTTTTACGTTCAAAACTATGTGCTTTTATTTATCACGCTTTTATCAGTTTATGTTACTGATTTATGTTATGTTATGGTACTGTTATGGTAACATAAACTAATAAATGTGTGATAAATATGGGAATGCTCATATTTAAAAGCACATAGTTTTGAACGTTTTTTTTTCATTTATATTCATATATATATAAAATTAATCAATACAACAAAATTTTCAAATTTGTTGCTGATATCTGAAAATTTCGAAAAATTATGTTAAAAACGGGCAAATTTGAGGGAAGGAAAAACTTTAAATATGCAATAAAATTTTTTTTTATTAATAAAGCAACTCAAATAAAATTTTCCGTTCATGTCTTGTTGATCAAGTAAAATGAAATGGCAAAAAATCTGCAATATTAAGAAAAAGGAAATTCCTAAAATAAGAACCAAAAATTCCAAAATTACGTTTTTTTACTCTTTTGCCCATAAAGTCTACATACGGACTAGGGCTCATAAAATACTTTCAAAAACAATTTGGAGTATATATAGCTTTATTACAGCAGTCTTCTTTTTCGATCCCATCTTTGGCATTTTAGAAAATATAGGCTAAAGTCAAAATTTCGATGTAAAATAGGTCATATTATGGGACCTCCATCTTCTACAAGGATGATCAATTTTATACGATTTTTTTTTTAAGCGTATACACATATAGTTAGATTATACAAAAATATAAATTTTTTATATATTCCTTAAGAAAATTTTTTCTAAAAAAAAAACGTTAAAATTTGAGCTAAAATACACAAAAAAGCAATAACTTTGGATTTTTTAAATTGAAAATAGTCTAGTTTTTAATTTAGTAAAGATACAATCTTCAAATTTATAAGAAGTATTTAGAATTTGGCTCGCTAACTATTGTGAAAAATTAAGAAAAATTGAGTAAAAATTGTACGCAATATTTTTAAAAAAACTGGACCAGGGTAGCGAAAAATCAAAAATTGTATTTCCTAAAATGCTTATAAGTCAATCATTTTAAACTATTATTTCCAAATTTAGAAACCATTTTGTAGGTATTGACAACACCTTTAAGAGGATGTATAATTTTCAAAAATCAAAGTAAAACTGAAGAAGTGGCAAGCTAAAAAAATTTTCAGATGCGAGGTTCCCAACTTTGAGACCACATAGCGCCACCCCTGGAAAGTGTATGGTACCCTCCTTTAAAACTTAAGTTCAGATACTCCTCTGTTATGCTCGTGTCAAATTTTGGACCAATCGGCTTTGCAGTTTATAAATTACTAGGTTATATCCAAAATATTTTGATTTTTCCCCACTGTGCAGCGGTCAAAAAGAGCTAAAAATCGTTAATTTGAAAAAAAACGGATTTTTCTTTTTCAAAATGTTGTTTTGTTATATATAAATTTAAAAGGTAAATTTTTAACATTTACAAAAGGTTCAGTTGGTTTTTAAAAATTTATACTACTATTTTCATAGGTATTCGTTAAATTATAAACAACCCTTGTTCTGAAATGCAATAAAACAAAAAACAAAATAAAAATAAAAACAAAAAATTTCTTACATTTTTTAAACCATTTATGAAAATTTTTAAATTATAGATTTTGTTATTATTTGAAAATTCTCAAAAACTTTATGAAAATTTAAATTCGATCTGCTACAACTCAGTCTTTTTTTATCGGATCCAAACAAATTATATGAGTGACGCTTTAAAAAGCAGTACATCGAAAAAACAAATTAAATGGTTAATGGCCGAAATGAAAAATATATAATTCTTTTCGGAATCAGCACCACCAACTTATTCTAAAAAAAGCGATATAAATATTAAACATTAAAAGAATTTATTCAAAGTCAACTTCAAATGTACTAAATCGCTCCTTTTACAGAACAGGGATAAGTGAATACAGAGGATTCAAAATAAACAGCCATTTTCAGAAAGAGACAAATTATTATTATTCACAAGCAATTGCATGTTTAGTTATTTATAAAATTTTTGTGAATTTCAATATTAATTATTTAATATTTTGCCAATTACCCATAACGTTTTATAATAAAAATGCATTTATATGATTAGAATCATTTAAATTTTTATCTTCATACAAAATGGGGTAAAATTTCATAATGAAAAGTTTGTTTTCATATTTTATTCATATTTTATTTATTGGTATCTTCAATTTATTTGAACTAACCAGAGCCGCCCCAAGGGCAGGTCGACCGGGACGATCGCCCCGGGCGCCACGGTGAAGGGGGCGCAAACTTGTCTAAGGGCGAAAGAAATATTGCCGTCGGCTTTATGGATAGGAGCACGAATATTGAATATTTGACGAAGAATTCGAATGTAATCTATGACTATTAAGCACCTATGTATGCTCCACTCGTGGCTCAATGGTTGCCAGGTGTCAAGACCGTTTTTCAAAACTACGATGAAAACTTAGCTAGCTATTGAAAACTTAGTATTGGTTCTTTAATTGCCCACAAAAAAGTAATAAAGAAGTAAAATACGAAAACAATAATATTGTTACGGTTTTACTTTACGTTGGGTTCTTTTAATTGCAAAATAAATACACACTGTTATTACTTTTACTGTATGTCACTTTATTTATTAACCCCACTGTTCAAAAAAATACAGCAAACTGTTAAACACTCTTAAAATTCGACAACTTAACTCTTTGACTTTTAAGTTAATACTGCCATACTACTCGCCAGCACGATTCGCTTATATAGGTGATTTAAAAGCACCAGAATGTTCTATTCCAGACAGGTCTGGCAGGTTCGATTGTTATTGCTCTTGTTTTCTGTTTGTGTGGTTGTTTATTATAAAGAAATAATATGTGTGGCTATTTATTTCTTTATACCTGCATGTGTGGCTGTTTATTTGTTTATGCTTGTATTTATGTATGTGGCTGTGTATTTAACAGAAGAGTGTTTATTTAATCTGTATGTGTATATGCGTAAATGCGAATGTTTGTATGAGGCGTTTCTTTCTTCCATCATTGTAAGAAAATAAACCATTAATGTTGTTGTTGTTGTTCGAGAGTATTGTTGTTCAGAGCTTATAATGAATATCTTCGTAACAATATTATATATGAAATTACCATACCATAAACATTCAGTAGGTTTATTACGAACTGAATAATTTTTTACCATCATGTTTAAAAAACAAAGATTCAATTAGTAAGAGAAGAGGAGGCAACGACTGAAGTGCTTCTTAAGGAGGTCCTAAAGCTCACTTCCTATTTTGCTCCTTCTAGTTCTACGGCTGTCATCAGTGAACGTGAGTACACTTAATGAAGTTGAAATACTAGTAGTACCAGATTCAAATTCTAATGACGAAGATATTATTTAGAATGAAGCTGAAAAAAACGATATTAATTTCTTCTCCTAAAACTCTGTTGGATTGATAAATTCGAATCCATTCTCTTGTGCAGAATTCAAAAATAAAAACGAAAAGAATGAGTTAAATTTTAAAGGGCCCTTGCCATTAAAGGCTGATAACTATTATCCAAAAATTAGCCAAAAAAGATATTTTTGTAATCAACATCAGCTTCGTAGTGCAGAAAATGGCTTCCTGATTCGAATTATAATTTAAAAAAAAAAATCTATCCCTTATAATTTTTTATTTTACTACAAAATATGTAACCCTTTTGTAAATATAACTTGTATGAGAAATATAAGTTTATTTAGACCAATTAGTAGGGGGCCAGATCACAATCTCGCCCCTACTAACCTTATATCTTAAAAATATATTTGTTAAGTCCAGCTAGGGCTAGACAAAAAAAATTTATGTTTCACAGTTGCTGCTATTATTTGCGGGACATCACTTTGATGTTCCTCCTTCTTAGTCGAATGTAGCCAGGTACATTTAGTATGTTACGGGTCAGCGGATTTGGATGCATTGCAAGCTTCTTTAAATACGTTACTGCATATTTATGCTTTAACTAACGGCACATTTAGATCTTTGTAGATGTTCGATTGATGTATGCCGAGATATTTCACAGCTGAAAGCTGAGGTATCATTTGGTTATTTATGCGAATAGGGGGCACAATTGTCTACACAATGTTAAATTTATATCTGTACATTTTTATTCATTTACCTTTATTCGAAGAACTCCGGCTTCAATTGGCTCAACTGAGCTTAAAAAATTTCCTTTTTTCACAATAAATTTTCGATCGGTTAAATAACTACCTAACAGCTTATATAAGTTTACGGGAAAATTATGTTTTGTATGGTAAGCCACTGTGCCATACCTAATCAAATGCTTGGAAAACATCGATAAAAAGCGCAGAGCAGTATTTTTTTTTTTTTCTTAAGCTTGACTTCAAATTTCATCAACTTCATCTTTCAAATATGGCCATTTCTAGTGTGGCGTGGCGTGACATTTGTACGCAAAAAGTTAAAAATGGAAATTACCGTGCATATGTGTTGGTCCTAAATATGTACATAACTGCTCGGTTATGTTAATTTGCTTTACGATCTAACGGTATGGCTACCTTGTTGGTATATTGAGTAGTTTTCGATGTGATTCGTCAAAAATTAAAGTACAAATGCGCAACAACAACAACAATATACAACATTTATTTAATGATCCAAAACAATGTGAAAGCTTGAAAGTGTAAAAATTACACTTCCACTTTAGCTATACAGCTGAAATTAGATATATAAATAGATTGCGGTAAGTAGGGATCCGTAGAAATATGTGGACAGGAAAAAAGGAGTCAGCTCTACACAAAAACATAAGTGTGAAAGTAAGACCAAATTACTTTAAAAAAAATTCAGCCGTTAAAAGTTCTGAGATCAAAATGGAAACCAACTTCTTGCTTGTTTCCTTATGATACCTTATATGTACTTAAGTTTTATCTTTCTGGAGTTCGACCAATAAAGGAACCTCTTCACCGAATATAACCACCATCTTTTAGAATATTAGAGGAAGCAAACCTATTTTTTACATCCATAAATAATGCAAATAACACTGGTCTGCAAAAAAATTGCTCCCTGAACACAAATATGTGGAATATAGTGATTAACTCGTTAAACTAAAATCCGCTTTCAGTTTTCGCGTATCATGTACAAATTTTTTTTATGGGCATAAAATATATCTTCCACTAAACAAGACGACCAGGCTTACTTCTTTTCAAATAACTCTTTAACGGATTGTTCGATTTTAATATTTGAAACACCAAACGAAGCGGGATAGAATTATCTTTAAGTTTAACTAAACATAATTTAATTTTGTCGGAGTTATTCAGAAAATGGTGGCGAAAAAAAATAGTTTTAATAAAAAACTTATATTTTTAATGAAAAAAAAAATAATATTTTTAATGAAAAAAAAATATTTTTAATGAAAAAAAAATATTTTTAATGAAAAAAAAATATTTTTAATGAAAAAAAAAATATTTTTAATAAAATTTTTTTTTTTGTCTTCAAAAACTCTTAAGCCGGCAAATGTTTTACATTTTTCGGAAATCTAGGTATACTAGGAATAAAATAAGCCATAAATGATGAAAATCGATGCACAAATGTTGATTTTATTCACAATTAAGTGCAGGTACCTGTGCAGGTAATTACTTTTTTTTATAATAAGAACCTATTAAATTTTTTTGTTTCATAATTTATTTATTGTATCGTCAATATATTTGAACTAACAATAAAATAAATCTAAAATAAAAATATATATACAGCCAGTGCTAGACAAAAAAAGTGATTGTTTCAAATATTTCAATATCAGTATTATATTTA
Source organism: Phasia obesa (assembly GCA_949628195.1). Taxonomy (NCBI): domain Eukaryota; kingdom Metazoa; phylum Arthropoda; class Insecta; order Diptera; family Tachinidae; genus Phasia; species Phasia obesa. The sequence continues at coordinate 63,361,636 of OX451215.1, read as the reverse complement.
AATAAGAATATCTCAAAAACTAGACGTGATAACTACATATCTAATATTACAATATTTTTATTTAATTTAAATAAGAATATCACGAAAACTAGACGTGAGAGAAAAAATCTGCGAACACAGCACATAAAAGTCCTTTAAAATCACATAACAAGGTTCAAGCTCCCGACTTTTTTTTTGCTGACCATTGTTATCACAATAAATACATGGGTAATTCCACGTCAAATCAACAAGGCACTCAAAATGACTACTTCAGATTTTATTGAAACTTTTTTTATTTACATTCTTTGACTCCCTAAATCAAAATATGATTTTTAAACAATTCTATCTCTTACAGTTTTTCCGCTACACAGTTATCAAAATTGAAAAATGTCGCTTTTTTGCATATGCGCTCGAGGATTAAATATATTCTAAATCTAGTTCTATAAGTCCTAGAAAGTTGAGTAATAGCTCATTTTAAAGGGTATTTCATACGCTTTAGTTTGATATCAATCATGAATCATGAAATTTTTTAACAAATTTTTTTCTGATATTTAAAAAAAAGTTTTATTAAAATCTTTGAGATAGTGTCTTTTAATTTTTTTTACATTTAGATATGTTTTTTAACGTGGCCTAATGAGTACGCCATAAAAATTTCAGAGTGGGACCATAGTGGGATCACAACTAGGCGTGATAGAAAAAATCTGTGAACAGATTTGGATACAGCACATAAAAGTCATTTAAAATCACATAACAAGGTTCAAGCTCCCGACTTTTTTTTGTTTTTTGCCGACCATTGTTATCACAATAACTACATATCTAATATTTTTATTTTATTTAAATAAGAATATCTCGAACACTAGACGTGATAGAAAAAATCTGTGAACAGATTTGGATTCAGCACACAAAAGTCAAAAATAAAATAAATAAAGTTCTTGCTCCCGACTTTGTTTTTTACGACTTGTGTAATTGTTATTTCTAAAAAGCGATAATATATCAAAAGAAATTAGGTTCACTTCATTTTGTTTAAATTTTAAAGTGATATTTTCACCAAACATTATTATCCCACCTGACGAATAATAATGGTTGGTGCGAAATTAGTTTTTGTGATAGTTTTTTTTTGTTCACCAAAATAAAGTAATTTTTAAGTATCACACAACCTTTACTTGTTTCCCCGTTCGCAATTCACAAGCAAGAGCCCCCACCCAAACTCCTAAGGGTCTGTGAGCACATACACCATCTCAACGAGAATCTCACAGAGAACAAAACATGTAAAAATTTTAAATCAGTAGCCTACCAGCTAGCATACCAGCTTTCAACAAGGTAGGTTTGTATCACTTTGCTAAATATTTAGCAAACCAATGCATTTTTGTTTTAACCACTTTTTTTAGTTGGGGGCCTTTGTTCGCAAGGTTGGCTCCTGTCAATGGCTCTTAACTACAACCCCAATAACTTGGTTGGGAAAGCTCAAAAATGCATGGCGATTTCACACCAAAAAGTTCAAGAAAGAAAATTTCAGCAGCAGAGCATATGGGGGCAAGTAATTTTAAATTGAATTTGAAAATTTGTTAAAACAAAACTTAAGAAAATTTTAATTTCTCTTTTGTTTGATTGAGAAAAGTATTTTTCTTTAATCATTTTTAAACAAATTAATGCATATGAGTATAAAAATTATCCATCCTTGCGTGAATGTATTAGTATGTTTCAGTGTGTGACATTGGCCTTAGCAATGCACATGTTTTACAACAGGACTTTACATATGAGTACACACAGGTTACATAAACATTTTATTGTTACCTGAGGCATTATTGTATGAATAAAGAGAAAAATGCTTTTGTAAAATAACAGAATGTTCGATAGGGAATCACCACATGTGACATCATTTGAATTCCCACATACTGCTTTGCATAAAAATATAAGTATGTATGTACGAGTATATTGGTATGCATGTATGTATATACGAAAGGAACTTAAATATTTTTTAGAAATATTTGAAAAAAGCTGATAAATATGTATGTATGTACATACTGGATTATTTTGCTGTCTCCCCATTCAACGACTGTTAAGCCTGCCTTCGTTAGGACATACATACATACGTGACAGCATATAAATGGTTACTAATAAATGAATTTAAAATTTGAATTGATTTTGTATAGCTTCATTTTAATAACTAAACTTTAATTTTTCAATTGAAAAATCTATTAGAATAGTCTATTGTAGCGAAGTCTTACTATATTTTGGAAAAATATTTAAGAGTAATCTCTTCTCCTCCTGCCTCCAGAAAAACTTTGCAAGGGTTGATGTGACAGAACAACATGTGTGTGTGTGTGTGTTTCTGTTTTATGATGATGTACTTACGTTTTATAATCACTTACACAACAATAATCATATTTTTTTTTTAATTTTTTATTGCAAACTTAAGGTACGGGCACATTAGGCAAATGTTTGCCTCAAAAATGTTTGTTGGTGTTTGATTTAAATTTTCTTAAAACATTATCGAACTTGATTTGTGGTGACACTAGGCACATTTATTTGCTCATTTTTGTTTCTTCAAACAAACGCAGATACATATTTGGGAAAACATGTTAGCCCTGTGGTCACACTATAGCAAATATTTGACTAAGAAAATATTTGAATAAATTGTCAAAAAAACAAATTTATTTTTTCCAAATAAGTAAATACATATGTACATACAAATTTGCGGTTAGTAATTAAAACTATGTTCCCTTTATAAGCAAGTATACAAAATTAAACCTAAAAATAAAAGGGAGTCCCGATAGTGACGTGATTTATATGTATATGGCCTAAGTTTTGAACGATAATAGATAGACTCTTGAAGTTTTTACGGAAGGTGTATTACTGTGGCCGCTATAATAAATAGTAAGAAATAAAGGGTGTGCCGATAGTGAGGTGATTTGCATGAATATGGCCTAATTTTTTAACCATAATAGATAGATTCTAGTAATTTTCACAAATGGTTTATTACTATGATCCCTATAAAACAGTAAAAATTACAGGGAGTGACGTGATTTGCATGTACAAACGCCTACATTTTTGAACTGTAACATGTAGACTCTTCCAATTTGTACAGAAGATGTGTTACCACAGTGACATGTTTTTCACGTATAGTGACTTATTTTTTTAATCGTAATAGATAGACTCTTGATAAATTCGTAGAAAGAGAATTGCCATGGCCGCTATAACAAATAACAAAATTAAAGGGTGTTCCGAAAGAGACGTGATTTGTATGTAAATAGATTTTATTTTGTGAACTGTAATAGGTAGAAATGTTTACAGTAGAGGTTGTACTTCGGCCGCTGTAACAATTACTAATAACTAAAGGATGTTCCATTAGTGACATGTTTTTCACGTATACACTTTTCCTTATTTTTTGAACCGCAATAGGTAGGGGCCTGATAATTTTATAGAAAATGGTCGCTATAACAACAATTACTACAATTCAAAGGGTGTTCCAGCAGTAATGCAATTTTCGCTAATATGGCACAAGATATGTATGTATGTATCTATTTATGTATGTATGTATCTATGTATGTATGTATGTATGTATGTATGTATGTATGTATGTATGTATGTATGTATGTATGTATGTATGTATGTATGTATGTATGTCTGTATGTATGTATGTATGTATATATATATAAGCCAGCAAAACATTCCCACATTGTATGAATCAGACAATTCTAACAAATTTCTGACTTTATTTTCAGATATTTCGTACGGATTTCTGTTAAACGTATCTGGGAAATTCGATTTACGATATATCTGATCGCTTTCTGATAGATTACGTATGTATAAACATGTCAAAAGGATTTTATTTGTTTTAAAAATCGACATGTCTGATAGACATCTGAGTGATTTCATACAGATATAATTTAATTGTTTTTTTACTTCCTTTTGTTTTGGGCTTTTTAATCAAATAATTTGTTACATTTTACAAAAGAATTAGTTTAGAATACTATAAGGTGTATACGCTGGGCTGTTAAAGGCTGCTTTGGAAGCTTTCCCTGGTAGAGGATAATGCAAAATTTTGTGCGAAAATATAGGAACAGGTAAAAAATGCTCAACCTGGTAAATTTTGTATTCTATACATTTTAGTTTTACTTACTTTATATGTTACATTTTATATAACAAGATCTAAAAACAACAATGACCTCAAATTTATAAATGGGAAACCTAAAGACAAGAATTACATCAGATGTCTTTCAGAAACTGATTGGCATGTAGGATAATATAACAGAATTTTTACTGTCTTTTTATTTAGCATTATTCCTTCAAGTCTTTCAGATTTCGTATCGACCACTTTAACTAATTTTGGGGCAGAACTCTGACAGAATTCATATACGAATCTGAAAAAATTATTCATAAATTTTTTTAGCGGTTTACGTCAGCGTTAGCGGTTTCTAGCGTTTTGTTTAGATAGCATTAACTGACGGGAATTGGTTTATTAGATTTGGCAACACTACGTTAGAACCAAAAAGGGACGAAGATTAGACTTCCTCTTGACTAGCCATTGATTTGTTGAAACATTTTACAATTTCAAGGTCGCACATTAAAGTATCTCTTTGCTTTGCTATAAGCATTCAAACAATACTAACGACATATTAAAACTGATTACAAAATTAAACAATCATTCATACCATCATAATAGCGTTACCAATTAATTAATTAATTAATAATTTAATAAAGTAAGACTACATTAGTAGATCTTATTTACATTAAAGAGGGCCCCATTGTAAAGGTAGAATTAATTGATTTGTATAGTGCAGTTAGGGATCAGCCGACTAAAACTGTATCATAAGTAAAACATATTTCTGCTTATTTAAAAGTAATCGTAAGTAACTGTTACGTAAAAATCTACAGAAAATAGATTTTCACGTAAAGAATGTCAAACTTTGGTTTTAAATCAGTCAAGTGCGATTCAGACTCACACACGTAGGGTTCCGTACTATGTTCAGTACAACGTTAAAAATACAAGTTGTTAATTTGTTCACTTCTTAAGTACCATATACCTTGTCCAAATATAAAGTGGATGTCTAAAACGTTTGGAAGATATTCAAAATTCCACAAATTCAGTTACAGTAGATATTGTAAAATAAAATCTGTGTAAATTTTAAATTTACATGTATAAGACATTTCTATGAAAATATCCGGATCCTACCTTTTGCATTTATAAAACAAAAAATATGGCAATTTGAGTGAAAAAGATGTTAATGTCAGAACACATGTACTGTAAACATTTCAGAAGTCTACCTATTACGGTTCAAAAATAAAGCCATATACGTCCTAATTTAATTATATTATTTGTTATAGCGGCCATGGCAATTCCCTAGCTATTCATATATATCATATAGTCTACATATTAGTGCCGAATTACATTATGCAACTTTTATCTTTGCAATCTTTCTTGTTTCTTCTTTAATATTGCATTTGTGTTTATATCGTGCAATTTTTATTGCAGCAACTTGTATGGATGTATACATTTATTTACAATTTAAACTTCAAAATTAAAACTACGAATGAGAGGATAAAAGGAATTTCAAGAGGCATATGTGTACCCTTGTCAATTTCTCTCTCCCCTCTCGCCTACTAATCAAGAATTGCAGCGACAAAAGTTGCATAATGTAAATAGGGAATTACGATTCAAAAAGAAGGCTATATATACAGTGGTGTTCCATAAAATAGAGACACCTTTTACTACATATTTCGAAAAAGAAAAAAACATACTAAATCTTCATAAAAAAATTTAAGGTTTTTATTTTTGTTAGACCGAACAACTGCCCAACTAAATTACTATAGACCAGTTTTGATAAAAAAAACTAAAAATTAAATATATATGTACGTAAAAACATTCAAAATTCAAGATTTTACTTCAATTATCTAAAAAACACAAAATTCCAAGAGATAAATAAAACAATATAATTTAATTATCTTTATTAGCTTAGTACTAAGTGGAATATAATTTATTTTTGATAACGGCTAAGCACCGTTTTGGCGTTGGGCCCACATGTTTTTGTCATGTCTCAATCGGAATATTACTCCATGCTCCTTTTACGTCCACAAGTGATCTTTATTTGTTGCATGTTTTCCCTTAAGAGCTAATTTACCTATTTGCCACAAGTTCTACTTGGGTTTAATACTAGCAACGGAGCAAGCCTGCTTAAAACAAATACCCCATATTTTTCAAACCAATCTTTTGCCCACTTCGATGTGTGTTGCGGGTCATTGTCTTGCTGAAACACAAATCGAAGCGGCATTTTTTATTCTGCGTAAGCCATAACATAACTGTTAAGCAGATCTTCCACCCGTACGATAGGACCAGTTCCAATATATGAAAAATACCCCACACCATAATATTTCCACCATTTGTGTTTAATGGTATTTATGGTGTATTGAGGAAGAGGTTTGGTGTTTGGTGGCCTTCGTACACAATGGCTGCTTGTCAGAGTTAAATAAAATTAGTTTTAATTCGACAGACCACAAAATTTCTTCAAGAGAATTAAGAACAGTAAAATGTAGAAAGTGAAAATGGCTCTATTTTATGGAACATCACTGTATATGAAAACATGTCACTGTCGGAACACCCTTTTATTTTTAGTAATTGGCATAGCGGTCGTAGCAACACATCCTCTGTACAAATTTCAAGAGTCTATCTATTACCGTTAAAAAATTTGGCCATATTAATGCAAATCAAGTCACTGTCGAAACACCCTTTAATTTTTACTATTTGTTATAAAGTCCTTAGTAATACACCATCGGTAAAAATTTAAAGAGTCTATATATTATGGTTAAAATCTAAGGCCATATACATGCAAATTATGTCACTATCGGAACTCCCTTTAATTTTTAGGTTTATTTCTTATACTTGTTTATATAGCTAACTACGTTTTAATTAATGTTTGTAAATTTTAAGTCTATGCCTCCTACAGCTCATGAAATAAATACATAAACGCAAATAACATGTCACTTTCGAAACACCCTATAAGTTTTAGTATTTCTTGCTATAGCGCCCACACTTATACGCCACCTGTGAAAATTTTAACGTACTTCCTATTCCGGCTCCTGAAATAAAAGGCGCTGACAGACGGATAGACAGACGGACAGACATTGTAGGGAAAACAATAGGGTAGACGTTTTTACCCTTTGAGTACGGAACCCTTAAAACAAAGCCAAAAAATTTTGTGAAAATTAAAAATATAACACGAAGAAAATGAAGGACGGAAAACTTATTTATTTAATTGAAGAAAATGACGAAATATTTCACATTTACATTATAAGTTTCCAGCTACAATTCGTCTGACTTAGCCACAAAGTTGAACAATACGAAATGTCAAAAAGTAACACAATACAAATCAACTAATTTTACCTTAAGACCTTGTAACGGCCATCATATCTTATTGTTACACCATTGTATAATGATAGTGATAGTTTTGTACTTGGATATGTATTGCGGCGCCATCTACACTATAAAATTACCATTTGTATGTGGTAATACAATTTTTACTCTAGACAACAGCTCAAATTATATACACGTATAGCATAGACTACAACCACAAATAAGATGTTTACAGTCTAGTCAAGAGCTCAAATTAAACACACGTATACCGTAGACTACAACCACCAATAAGCTTTTTTATACAGTAATAATACGTTGAAATTGAGAATTCTAAAAACGATGCATTGGGTAAATATTTTACCGGTTAAAGCGAAATTTTTTATTGAGTTTCACTCAAAAAAGTATATGCTTGACAAATGTACTACCAGTGCCTCGTGTCTTTAACTTATGTGAGAAACTTTTCACATGAAATTATTATAGTCATCCTGGTTTTACACAGGGTGAGCTAGAGAAAAGTAAACAACTTTTTTATTAATCCATTTTAAACCGGAGTCCACACCGGATGAATTTATATCATTATGAATGTTAAATTTATATCATGATGAAAATTCATCTCGTGTAGACTTCATTTATCAACATTACATCAGCGTTTTGTATCATTATATCATATAATCATCAGAGCTCATGTGCACATAATTATATTATGATGTCAAACGTAATTTCAATTGTATTTTTAATTAATTTTATTAATAATCAATTGTATAATTAAAAATGATTCATCATAATAAAAATGCATCAACGTCAGGGATGCTTGGTCTGATCGGACCAAAAATGGTAGTTTTTTTACTTATGAACGATTTGGTAGTTTGATTGGTTTCTTCCACTTTTTCTGCCTTTTTGGTAGAAAAAATTGTTTCTCCACTTTAAATGTTAAAATTATTGTCCAATAAAAGGGCTTAAAAATTTCTATAGGATTAACTAAAACAATTGGAAATCCTATTTGTAAATGTGCTCTTTATTTACTTCCAAATGAAAGAAAACGTAGTAAAGGCCAGGAATCAGTATCATACACGATCGAACGTTTCAACCTCAAAAAAATCTGACAGAATTCTGTCCTTTCCTACACAATAAATCTTTTCAAAATAGCTTTGAAGGTGTCACACTATCACACAAAAAAGGTATTGCAACTCAGATCGCAAAAATAAAAAAATAAAATATATTTTATGCATTTTTTCCAAAGATTATCAAATTGTACAGACCTGTCAGAAAGTCTGTCATACAAATACTAATCCACACTATCACTACTTTTTTTAGCACACATGCCATTGACATTGACATATTGTACGACTGAGTATGATAGTGAATTATTAATGACATTATAAAATCAAATCAAACAATTTTGTGCAGTTGACAATGTAAACGATACAATAAATTTATTATATAAAAATTTTGGTAGCTTTTTAATAGGTTTTGGTACGATTTGGTAGACTTTAGGGATGACTTTGGTAGGAAAATATTTTTCTTTGTGGCAACGCTGCCCTATGTATCAATATTGATTAAAATTTGACAGTTGCTCTGCCGACGTTATATTACAAGTTATGATGAAAATTCATCACTTGTTGACATTGGGTAAAAGGTTTAGGCTTAGTGTGGCCATTTTGGAATTTTTGCAGCTAAATTTAGCATTATTTTGTTTAATTTAACCGCAAATTTTTCACTTAGCAGTCAGCATTTTTTAATTACATATTAAGCACTTTTAGCAGTATTTAATTTTATAAAAATTATACAACACTTTTCTATCGATCATGCTTAGGGTTTGGGATTTCCCGGACTTTTTCACTTCCGGGAAACGAGGAAAAAAATATTCGCATTCCCGGGAATTCCCGGGAAAACAGCTCTTCAAGAAAATAACTTTATTTACCGAAACAGTATTTTTAAAATTCATAGTTTTATTATTAACTATTAACCGTTTTATAAAACTTAAAGACAGTTGAGGTGACCAAAATAGCAAGATATAACAAATATTTATAAATACTGAAAAAGTATTGCAATAATTTATTTTTTTACAAAATATGATATTAGAACTGTTAGTGCGTTTAACAAACCACTAGACATTCTTTTCATTGCTTTTGTTGCGAAAGTCTCCCTTTAAAAGTTGGTTCCATTTCGTTAACAATACAACTGCTAGTTGAGGGTTCTACAGATTCGAGTGGCTTGCTTGAATAATCTGTTGAACAATTGTGCTGAATAAAGTTTTACGACATTTTTTGGCACATTATCAATTTCACCACTTTCTAAATACTTAAATATCGCAAACGTTTTATCATCCCTTCGTTTATTTATTTTTCTTTTAAACATAGATTTTGAAAGAGTCGAATTAATAGCCAAAAACGCTGTTAGAGGATCTGAATAATAACATCTGTTATTAACAAATTTGTGCCCCTGTATCTTTAATGATTATATTTTCCAAAATCTGAACATATTCTTGAACCCACAATTCTGCGCAATTGAAATCTATCACACTTCTTTTAATTGCGTTCTTGGATTTAAGAAACCATTACATAAGTTAACGCTATATTCTTCCTTCTTATATTTCTCCAGACAGGCTGTTTTAGAGGACTTTTTTCAAATGATTTTACAATTTGCCTTACACGATCTATAAAATATTTGTAAGTTACATTGTGAAACTTTTGTCGCTGCAATCTTTCTCTTTTCTTCTTTAGTATTGCATTTGTGTTTATATCTAGCAACTTTTATTGCAGCAATTTGTATGGATGTATACATTTGTTTACATTCTAAACTTCAAAATTAAAAACTACGAATGAGAGTACAAAAGGAATTTCAAGAGTACATGCATATGTGTACCCTTTTCAATTCCTCTCTCCCCTCTCGCCTACTAATGAGGAAAATTGCAACGACAAAAGTTGCTTAATGTAACTCGGGACTAAGTACCGGTCGGTTGTACTTTTTACTGCTTTTTCTCTTTATTATCTCTTGGAAATAAGGTATTTTTGCGGAGAGAAAGTATCCTATATTGGAATCAGGATGCTAAGGTACCACCACACAAAAATTTTGTTTAAAATCCATCCAGATACATCTTTTCTTAACATAAAGGTGCCCCAGCCTTGGCTAAAATTCTAAAATTTATATCACATTCTAAAAATTATTGTAAACCTCTGTAAAAGATGTTTAAAATATTTAAATAACAATGTAATTCACAGCTTTTTCTCCACTTTCTCTTGTAAATGAGATATTTTTTGCAGAGAAAAAGTATCTTATATTGGAATCATATATTCACAAAATTATGTTAAAATCCATCCAGTAGTTTTTACGTGATGCGCACACAAAT